>OX382283.1:20000-348614 GCA_947507595.1 Pyralis farinalis
TTTAGTGCGTTTATAGTAGTTTTCCATAGTTTTCCTTGCGTTTTTCCGTTAAAAAAGTAAGAATTCGCGTATTTGCTCGTTTTTCGCGCTCAAGCCTGGTTTTTTCGCGTCTTTTATCGGTGCAAACACTACGAGGCATCTGCCCTCGTCATCTAGCGTAGTTTCCCATCAAAAAATCGTTAGAAACTCGAAATTTCAAAAATTATACCTACATACCGAGGCTACGTGGTCAGTCGAAACTCGCGTACAAATCACATATCTCGTTTTTTGTTTTGGTACTTACCATAGCTTGTTGCACATCATTCTTCACGGCTAATCGCCCTCTACCTGAAAACAGAAAAAACAAATACATTTTAGTACAAATTTTTAAAATTTCCCATACAAACAGTACTTTTCGTAACATAGATTATTTTTCAATTTTCAATTTCTTGTCTCGGCGCTCGGAAGTTCTTCAAACTCTCCGAGAAGTAGTATATAGACTCAGTACACATAGTAGCATATAAAGAACCACTTTTAGTGCGTTTATAGTAGTTTTCCATAGTTTTCCTTGCGTTTTTCCGTTAAAAAAGTAAGAATTCGCGTATTTGCTCGTTTTTCGCGCTCAAGCCTGGTTTTTTCGCGTCTTTTATCGGTGCAAACACTACGAGGCATCTGCCCTCGTCATCTAGCGTAGTTTCCCATCAAAAAATCGTTAGAAACTCGAAATTTCAAAAATTATACCTACATACCGAGGCTACGTGGTCAGTCGAAACTCGCGTACAAATCACATATCTCGTTTTTTGTTTTGGTACTTACCATAGCTTGTTGCACATCATTCTTCACGGCTAATCGCCCTCTACCTGAAAACAGAAAAAACAAATACATTTTAGTACAAATTTTTAAAATTTCCCATACAAACAGTACTTTTCGTAACATAGATTATTTTTCAATTTTCAATTTCTTGTCTCGGCGCTCGGAAGTTCTTCAAACTCTCCGAGAAGTAGTATATAGACTCAGTACACATAGTAGCATATAAAGAACCACTTTTAGTGCGTTTATAGTAGTTTTCCATAGTTTTCCTTGCGTTTTTCCGTTAAAAAAGTAAGAATTCGCGTATTTGCTCGTTTTTCGCGCTCAAGCCTGGTTTTTTCGCGTCTTTTATCGGTGCAAACACTACGAGGCATCTGCCCTCGTCATCTAGCGTAGTTTCCCATCAAAAAATCGTTAGAAACTCGAAATTTCAAAAATTATACCTACATACCGAGGCTACGTGGTCAGTCGAAACTCGCGTACAAATCACATATCTCGTTTTTTGTTTTGGTACTTACCATAGCTTGTTGCACATCATTCTTCACGGCTAATCGCCCTCTACCTGAAAACAGAAAAAACAAATACATTTTAGTACAAATTTTTAAAATTTCCCATACAAACAGTACTTTTCGTAACATAGATTATTTTTCAATTTTCAATTTCTTGTCTCGGCGCTCGGAAGTTCTTCAAACTCTCCGAGAAGTAGTATATAGACTCAGTACACATAGTAGCATATAAAGAACCACTTTTAGTGCGTTTATAGTAGTTTTCCATAGTTTTCCTTGCGTTTTTCCGTTAAAAAAGTAAGAATTCGCGTATTTGCTCGTTTTTCGCGCTCAAGCCTGGTTTTTTCGCGTCTTTTATCGGTGCAAACACTACGAGGCATCTGCCCTCGTCATCTAGCGTAGTTTCCCATCAAAAAATCGTTAGAAACTCGAAATTTCAAAAATTATACCTACATACCGAGGCTACGTGGTCAGTCGAAACTCGCGTACAAATCACATATCTCGTTTTTTGTTTTGGTACTTACCATAGCTTGTTGCACATCATTCTTCACGGCTAATCGCCCTCTACCTGAAAACAGAAAAAACAAATACATTTTAGTACAAATTTTTAAAATTTCCCATACAAACAGTACTTTTCGTAACATAGATTATTTTTCAATTTTCAATTTCTTGTCTCGGCGCTCGGAAGTTCTTCAAACTCTCCGAGAAGTAGTATATAGACTCAGTACACATAGTAGCATATAAAGAACCACTTTTAGTGCGTTTATAGTAGTTTTCCATAGTTTTCCTTGCGTTTTTCCGTTAAAAAAGTAAGAATTCGCGTATTTGCTCGTTTTTCGCGCTCAAGCCTGGTTTTTTCGCGTCTTTTATCGGTGCAAACACTACGAGGCATCTGCCCTCGTCATCTAGCGTAGTTTCCCATCAAAAAATCGTTAGAAACTCGAAATTTCAAAAATTATACCTACATACCGAGGCTACGTGGTCAGTCGAAACTCGCGTACAAATCACATATCTCGTTTTTTGTTTTGGTACTTACCATAGCTTGTTGCACATCATTCTTCACGGCTAATCGCCCTCTACCTGAAAACAGAAAAAACAAATACATTTTAGTACAAATTTTTAAAATTTCCCATACAAACAGTACTTTTCGTAACATAGATTATTTTTCAATTTTCAATTTCTTGTCTCGGCGCTCGGAAGTTCTTCAAACTCTCCGAGAAGTAGTATATAGACTCAGTACACATAGTAGCATATAAAGAACCACTTTTAGTGCGTTTATAGTAGTTTTCCATAGTTTTCCTTGCGTTTTTCCGTTAAAAAAGTAAGAATTCGCGTATTTGCTCGTTTTTCGCGCTCAAGCCTGGTTTTTTCGCGTCTTTTATCGGTGCAAACACTACGAGGCATCTGCCCTCGTCATCTAGCGTAGTTTCCCATCAAAAAATCGTTAGAAACTCGAAATTTCAAAAATTATACCTACATACCGAGGCTACGTGGTCAGTCGAAACTCGCGTACAAATCACATATCTCGTTTTTTGTTTTGGTACTTACCATAGCTTGTTGCACATCATTCTTCACGGCTAATCGCCCTCTACCTGAAAACAGAAAAAACAAATACATTTTAGTACAAATTTTTAAAATTTCCCATACAAACAGTACTTTTCGTAACATAGATTATTTTTCAATTTTCAATTTCTTGTCTCGGCGCTCGGAAGTTCTTCAAACTCTCCGAGAAGTAGTATATAGACTCAGTACACATAGTAGCATATAAAGAACCACTTTTAGTGCGTTTATAGTAGTTTTCCATAGTTTTCCTTGCGTTTTTCCGTTAAAAAAGTAAGAATTCGCGTATTTGCTCGTTTTTCGCGCTCAAGCCTGGTTTTTTCGCGTCTTTTATCGGTGCAAACACTACGAGGCATCTGCCCTCGTCATCTAGCGTAGTTTCCCATCAAAAAATCGCCCCCCCACCACACCCTTTGTAAGCTCAACCATATAGAGGAAGGCAATACCGACACGGAAGCAGATTGAAAATAGATTTTTCTTTGGCGAATTCGATAATCCAACCCGGCGGATCGCTGGAGTTTGTCTGTACGAGCATTTTATTAGTGTAGTCCAACACTACCCGAGCTCCCCCGCCCCCTCAAACCCACTCTACAAATTTTCTTACCAAAATTTGAGTCGTGGGAAATAACTGACTGGAGTGCAGCACACCTGTTTGGTTGAATTTAGGCTTTGTTTGACCTTCCTTACCCATTTTTCGAATTCCTATACACCAAAAATGCCGAAATCTGAATCTTCTGCCTCCGACTCTTCTAGTCGACCGGCTGCAAAACCTGTGAAAATTAAAGCGAAACAAACAGCACCAGCCGAAACACTCAGAAAGAAAGTCCTAAAGGTTACACCTGGAATTATTCCATGCACCAGCAAAACGCAGGAAGTTGCTGTAGAGCCGGATACTCGGCCTGAGACAACAAATCTGGATATTCCTTCAGAAAACCAACCTGCGTCTCCTACACCGTCTTTGACGTGGTCCGAAAGAAGATCTTCCATTGTATCCATTGGAGACCCAGAGACCCCATTGTCCGCAATGCCAGCAGCAGCCAACAGGTTCCTGCAAGAGGCAAAGGACCAATTAGAGCAGTCTGGAAATCTCAAGACGACAATAAAGGAGACAGTTATACACTCACTGCACGGGCTATATGAGATGGTTTTGAGGATGCACGAATCACGCCAAACTTTAAAACTGCAGTTAGAAAAGTCTCAATCCAAGACGCAGGAACTCCTGCTAAGAAAAGAAAAAGAATATACAATTAGATTGAACCAAGTAATTGACTCCATGAAGGTGGCCAAAATTGCGGAGACGCTCAATGAAGTGAAGAAAGAAGCTGCAGTGCAGCGATCTATCCTGACTCAGGATATAATTGAGTCCCTAACCCACCTGAAAGATGAAATTAAGACGGTTAAATCAAAAATACATAGGGTAGAAGAGCACTCGAGGAGTATAATACCGACAGTGTCTGAAATTCAAAATAGGCAAAAAGAGGAAGACCTGAAAATTGGAGAATACACAAGTAGGGAAATATCAGAAATAAAAGGTTTACTTACGGAATCAGGGTCCAAAACAGCGGAGCTAATCCAAAGATCGGAGTACCTGCAAAGAGAGATAAAAGAAAACAGGGAAACATGCAAGGAAACTAATAATGAGTTACTAACTACAAAAGAAGCAATAAGCATACTAAATTGTAAAACAGAAGCAATAGAAAAAGCAATTAAAAAGAATATAGATACACAAATTACAGTTTTCGGGAAGGAACCATTGGAAAAAATAGAGGGAAGGATTAAGGAACAAATAAAAGAAGCAACGGTTAATCAAGCGGAACAGATAAGCGTGGCCAAGGATGACATTATAGCGATGATGGGATACAACACTCCACAGACGATAGGAGATGAAATTATTATAGGGGAAATTAAAGCGATGAAGGAAGCAATCAAGCAACTACCTCTCGGAGCGGCCGGTTCTCAGGATGAAGGAAGGGAACGGAGGTGGGAGACTGTCAGTGGCAATGGTGGATATGGGCGCCAAGGGACACACTCTGAGCGGAAGGGTGGGTACAGGAAGGCCACGGCAAAGACAACGTACCCAGTTATGGTCGAGTCACTTGATCCTCTCCATACCAGCGAAGACATAATAGAAAAGGTCAAGGCTGGAGTGGATGTGGTGGCATTGGGAATTGGTATAGCTGGAGTCAAAAAGGTGCGTAATCAAAGGATCGTGGTGCGGTGTGAAACAGAAGATGACCGCACATGTCTTCGGGAGGCACTGAAACGACCGGAGATGCGACTGACCGCAATGAAACTGAGCCAAGGCAGGCCGCAGCTTAGATTAAGAGGCGTAGCGCACGATCTAACTGACGCCCAAATAATCGAAGCAATCTGCAAACAAAATGCTGGTCTCGTGGCCGAGGTCCCAGAGCGGGAGAGGAGACTAAGGATCCTTCGGCGTACGAAGGGGAGAACGGACGCAACGACCAATATCATAATAGAGTGCAGCCCCAAGATCTGGAGCAGCCTCGTCGGTCAGGAGTTGCGTCTGGGATTTCAGATAGTTCGGTCGGAGGACCAGTCGCCTCTCCTGCAGTGTTACAACTGTATGGGATTCGGTCACAGAGCCAAGGACTGTAAGAAGAATGGCGAGATTTGCGGATATTGTGCGGGACCACATGACTCTAGGAGGTGTGGTGTCAGGAACTCTACACCACAGTGCTGCAATTGTGTAGCTGCCGGTGCTGTGGACCCACACCATCCTGCCTACAGTCAGGTGTGTCCGATCTGGCAGAGGCAAGACCGGTTAGTTAGAGACAGGATAGCATATTGCTAACGCCTGGGGCCTAACAACAAAAATCAAGTGCGCTCAAGCTAACTTGGGCAGGGGTTTTGCGGCCACCAAGGATCTAATGAATGCTGCGGCCATTACTAATATCAAGCTTCTGCTTTTGCAGGAGCCGTATGTGGGCTCGTCCGGGAGGGTCAACGTTCCTGGAGTGCGAGTCTATCAGGCGGACAGCAGGAGCGGGCCAGTAAAGGCTGCGATCATTGTGTCTGATCCCAGCATCATGGTGTACGAGGATCAGGCTCTCATGACTTCCAATATAGCAACTATTAGTATTAGAATAGGAGACTTGAAACTGGGAGTCATTAGCGTGTATCTCGAGGGTGACGCGGATGTCGAGATGCAGTTGGTGGAGGTGGGGAGAATCATGGACAGGTTAGCTATATCTAACATCCTTCTTTGCGGTGACATAAACGCCAAGAGTCCTTGGTGGGGATGTGGTATGGAGGATGGGAGAGGTTCAGCTGTGGTCGATTTTATGGCTGAACGATCTCTACAGGTTGTCAACACAGGGAGCGAACCGACCTTCTTGACTGTTAGACGTGGGGTGCGATGTGCGAGTATCGTGGATGTTACCATGGCTTCGGAACACCTTTTCACTAGGATTGATGACTGGAGGGTTGACCCCAACCTTACTGATTTATCGGACCATAGACCATTAAGCTTTCATATCACACTGGATAACGATAACATCGACATTCCCGCACCATCAACGAGGCGATACTACACCAAAAAGGCCAACTGGGAGATGTTTGATAGGGAGATTGTCGAGCGTTTGAGCTCGGGCGGGCTCACTCAGCGGGCTTTTGAGGCGATTTCGACGGGGGGGGAATTAGACGGGTTGTTTGCCTCCTTCGTTGCTGCGATAATTGGAGCGGCAGAAGCTTCGATTCCGCTCCTGAGACCCAAGACGGGACCAAGACCTTCCCCTTGGTGGACTCCTGAGCTGGACAATCTTCGGAAGACGGTCAGGAATCTGAGAAGTAAGATCCGACATGCAAATCCAGTGCGCCTACCTGTTGTATTAGTAGAATACTTGTCAGCCAAAAAGAGTTACAAACAGGCTATTCAGGCAGCAATAACGGCGAGTTGGAAGGCCTTTTGCGGCGCCCAGGAGCGGGAGACTATCTGGAACGGTATACACCGTATCCTAAAGGTGTGCAGTGCAACGGCGCAAGACAAACTGTTGCGTGATCCAGGCACAGGAATAACGTTGTCTGCGGAGGAGTCTGCGCGCCTACTCGCGGATACCTTTTATCCTAAGGATTCGGTTGACACGGACGATTCCACGCAGACGGTGGTTCGATGTCAGGTCAAAGACCTGGTGGAGGACTTACGGAGGGATGAGCCTGTTACTCTGGACCCATTCACAATGGAGGAGGCCAGAATGGCTATAAACAATATGCACCCCAGGAAAGCGCCTGGCAGAGATGGACTCACGGCAGATATCTGTCAGCGAGTACTGTGCACTAGTGGCCCCGTGCTGCTGGCCGCTTATAATGCCTGCCTCCGAGTGGGGCACTTCCCGGCGGAATTGCTTCCAGCCACAGTAAAGATCTTGCCTAAGCCGGGTAGAGAGGATTATACAATACCTAAAGCGTATAGACCCATCGGACTTCTGCCTGTATTGGGCAAAGGGCTAGAAAAAATGTTCATTGGAAGGCTCGCCCACGAACTGTCTGCTGGAGGCAAGCTCAGCTCGCGCCAGTATGGCTTTACCCCACAGCGAGGGGCAGAAGACGCTCTTTACGACGCAATGACTGTCCTCCGCGAAACGCTCTCAAATCGCGAAATGGCGGCTGTAGTGTCATTAGACATTGAGGGAGCGTTTGACAATGCTTGGTGGCCTGCCATACTGATGGAGTTGCACGTCAGGGGAGTTGATAGGAATGTTCAAAGGCTAGTGGCCAGCTACCTCCGACCCAGGGAGATAACGCTTAGATATGCTAATGAGGAGGCCCACACAACAACCAATAAGGGCTGTATACAGGGCTCCACCTGTGGACCGGCACTGTGGAACTTGCAGCTCGACCCCCTTCTGCGTGAAGCTGAAACCCTCAGCGCACATGTACAGGCATTTGCAGATGACCTTCTTATTATAGCCAGAGGTAGGAACGCGGAGGAAGTCGAAAGAAGAGCCAACGAGGCGCTCGAAGTTGTGGCCAACTGGGGAAGGAGGAGCAAGATGCGTTTTGCAGCTCAAAAAACCCAGGCTCTCTTGATTACTAGGAAGCTCAAGTATCAAGAACCTAAGATTATCTTTCTTGGAACTCCCGTAAAGTACTCTAGTTCTATCAGGGTGTTGGGTCTCCTCATTGACCGTAATCTTAACTTTTGCGAACATCTTAATGCGGTTACGACGAAGGCAATTGGTCTTTATAAAACTATTTCCCGGGCAGCACGCGCAAATTGGGGATTAAACAGTGAAATCCTCCGCACTATATACACAGCGGTAATTGAACCCACGGTGCTCTATGCGGCCAGCGCGTGGGCTGACGCAGTGCGAACGGTCACAAACAAAAAGAAGTTAGAAAGCCTGACGCGACGATTTGCTATAGCCATATCCAAGTCGCACCGCACGACTTCCTTTGTCGCAGCCACCTTGTTGGCAGGCGTTTTCCCCCTGGATCTTCGCGCACAAGAAAGGAAAATGTTGTTCGAGGTGGCAAGGGGCAAATCTTTAGCAGAGCTGCCCGGAAGAGAGTTGGAGATGCGGGTTGGCCCTGGAACCTTGCCCCATCCAGCGCGGAGAAGGGCCTACGACTTCGAGGAGGTGGAGACGGAGGCTCAGGTCGCAGAGCTGGTTGCTGATCGGGTCGCTGTCTTCACTGATGGCAGCAAGCTAGAGGGTAGGGTTGGAGCGGCCGTCACAATGTTTGAAGGTAACAAGGAGATCATGACTTCCAAATTCCGTTTGGCTGACTACTGTTCAGTGTATCAGGCCGAACTCGCGGCCATAGTAAGAGCTTTGGAATTGATTGGAAAACGGGGAAGGCAATCTGTACTTCTGTCTGACTCCAGATCTTCGCTGGAAACAATAAAGGATTCCACCACAGTCCACCCAGTGGTGGTACACATACAAGACCAACTGCGAGAACTGGACGCAACGGGTAACGCTGTGAAATTGGCATGGGTCAGGGCGCACAGTGGTATACAGGGCAACGAACGCGCAGATGAACTCGCAAAGAAGGCGGCTCTGACGGATAAGCGGCGTCCTGTATATGATTGTTTTCCATTGTCTCTCGCCAAGCGTATTATCAGAAACCGCACCATTGATGCATGGCAGACACGATTTAGCGAGAGTGACTCGGGAGCCACTACAAAAATATTTATTACTGACGTGAGATTGGCATATAGAGTTTTTCGACCTATGCGCCACACTAACCTAAGAGCCCAGTTACTGACGGGACACGGAGGAGTAAGGGCTTACCTTCATCGATTTCGGTTGGCTCCCAGCCCATTTTGTGCCTGCGATGATGAGTCTGCAGAAACTATATCCCACATCTTAACATCTTGTCCCCGCTTTGGGAGGCTACGATATAACCTTGAGCACAGATTGGGCTGTGAGCTAACGGAATCGAATATCAGAAAGCTGTTCGCGGATGACGATTGCAGGGATATATTGCTCGTATTCGGTGAACATATCATGAGGAAGGCAGCCCGGGAAAATGGTTCCTTGTTTACATAGACGCGGTAGTCCTTGCCGTATGTCCGTATTGGAATTCGTGTTTAATTTTATTGGCTATTGCCTCATTGAAATTTAATAAAATGTATGTACTTTAGCTATTGCTTCATATTAGAATTTACAGAGTTCACCAACAAACTAATGGTTGAGTAAAAAAAAAAAAAAAAAAAAAAAAAAAAAAAAAAAAAAAAAAAAAAAAAAAAAAAAAAGTTATAATTTCTAGAAATGTGCATACAAATATATATATATATATAGTGTAGAAACGTCGCCTCAGCAATAGCGACATATTATCCAAGAAGTTGATCTGCGCAGGGCGTTAGTAAAGCTCACGCGACCCTATGACGGTGCGCATATATCCGATCAACTAATTAAAAAAAAAAAAAAAAAAAAAAAAAAAAAAAAAACCTAACCTAACCTAACCTAACCTAACCTAACCTAACCTAACCTAACCTAACCTAACCTAACCTAACCTAACCTAACCTAACCTAACCTAACCTAACCTAACCTAACCTAACCTAACCTAACCTAACCTAACCTAACCTAACCTAACCTAACCTAACCTAACCTAACCTAACCTAACCTAACCTAACCTAACCTAACCTAACCTAACCTAACCTAACCTAACCTAACCTAACCTAACCTAACCTAACCTAACCTAACCTAACCTAACCTAACCTAACCTAACCTAACCTAACCTAACCTAACCTAACCTAACCTAACCTAACCTAACCTAACCTAACCTAACCTAACCTAACCTAACCTAACCTAACCTAACCTAACCTAACCTAACCTAACCTAACCTAACCTAACCTAACCTAACCTAACCTAACCTAACCTAACCTAACCTAACCTAACCTAACCTAACCTAACCTAACCTAACCTAACCTAACCTAACCTAACCTAACCTAACCTAACCTAACCTAACCTAACCTAACCTAACCTAACCTAACCTAACCTAACCTAACCTAACCTAACCTAACCTAACCTAACCTAACCTAACCTAACCTAACCTAACCTAACCTAACCTAACCTAACCTAACCTAACCTAACCTAACCTAACCTTTTTTTTTTTTTTTTTTTTTTTTTGTGACGCGGGGAAAAATGCATTACGCACACCACCGGTGCCTGGGTGGCCTCCGGCGGTAGTGTGGGACTCCCCGTCGGCTGTCCGACGGTATACCCACTAAACAACCCCGCGAAATGCCATCGGCCGCGTTGGTGTGGTGCCCCGGATCTGTCAGCAACAGGGCACCACTGCGACTGGCCAGCCCCTCAAAAGGGGCCGGACTTCTTCTCTTTAGGGGCCGTCCCGGCAAATTGGGACAGCCCCTCCGGCGGCGGGACCGTTATGGGGCCAGGTTCCCAGCCTGACCCCTAGTCCCACAGGTTAGGGAGGCGGCAGGAGGTGCGCGTAGCGCCTCCGCCGCACTCCCGTCCGCCGTCTCCGGAGCGGGACAGCCACGGGATCATCTTCCCTGTCCCGCTCCGAGGCCTCCTTCTGGGACATGACAGTCTCACAGAAGGAGGCCACCGCCTGCCAGGCCCTGTCGCTCCCGAGCATGTAGCGGACCACGCTCGGGAGCGAGAGGTCCGCGCTTCCCAGCGCGGACACCAGATCATGGCGCTGCCGAGACCACCTGGGACACTGCTCCAAGGTGTGCTGAGCAGTGTCCTCGGCCGCGCCACAATCGTGGCAGCCTGGCCGCTCCTCCCGCCTCGCGACCCGGTGCAAGTACTCACCGAAGCACCCATGCCCGGTGAGCACCTGCACCATGCGGAAGGTGAGGGGTTTGCGTCTTCGACGCATCCACGCCTCCAGGACCGGGCGCAGCGCATCCGCAACGCGGACTCCGTACCGCGGCTGCGCCAGGTCCTCCCCCCACCTCCGCATCATCTCCTCATGCCCTCGCTGGCGATACCGCCCCACCTCCACAGACGTGGGGCGCTCGCCGAGGCTCCTCCTCTCGGCGACAAACGCGTACACCTCGGCGAGCACCTCCGCCACCAACTCCCAGGGCGGGTCGCCAGCGAGGGCGGTCGCGGCCGTCCAGGCTACCGTACGATACCCCCTAATCGCCCTCTGCGCTATGACCCGCTGCGCTCTGCGCAGCTGAGCCTTGTTGCGAGCGCAGAGGGCGTCCGCCCATATGGGGGCACCGTACGTCGCCATACTCCGGCAGATGCCGGAGTACAGCCGTCTGCACGCGGCGCTGGGCCCGCCCAAATTGGGCAGGAGACGGCCCAGCGCCGCCGCAGCTCTGATGACCTTCGGCCCCAACTGCTCGAAGTGGGGGCCGAAGGTCCATCTCCCGTCCAGGGTGAGGCCCAGGTAGCTCATCTGGGCACTCACCCTTACTCGCTGTCCTCCTATATGGAGGTGCGCTCCCGAGGGGGGGCCCCGCCTGCCGGTCCCGCGGAAGAGGAGGGCCTCGGTTTTATCCAAACGGACCCGAAGCCCAAGCCTCTCTATGCGGCTGACCACCAGTCCTACACCGACTTCGGCCAGCCGCGCCGCCTCCACGAAGGTCTTGCCCCGGGATGTGACGAGGGTGTCATCTGCATAGCAGATGACGCCCATCCCGGGGAGGAGACGGCCCCGCAGGACCCAGTCGTATGCGAGGTCCCACAGAATGGGGCCCAGAACGGACCCCTGTGGGACACCGCACACGACGCGCCTTCTGACCATCTGGCCCCTCGCGTCCTCGTAGCGCACCTCCCTGTCCTCCAAATACGCCTTCAACAGCCTCCCCAAGTACGGAGGCACCCCAAAGTATTTGAGGGCCTCCAGTATGGTACTGTGGGGGAGGCTGTTGAAGGCGTTGGCGATGTCTAGAGACACCGCCACCACCACATCTCCCTCGCGCTCCGCATCCTCCGTCACCGACCTTAGGCGCCTAATGGCGTCGACGGTCGACCGTCTGGCCCGGAACCCGAACTGGGCATCCGATAGGCCCGGTCCCGGGCCATCCTCCAAGTGAACCTAACCTAACCTAACCTAACCTAACCTAACCTAACCTAACCTAACCTAACCTAACCTAACCTAACCTAACCTAACCTAACCTAACCTAACCTAACCTTTTTTTTTTTTTTTTTTTTGTGACGCGGGGAAAAATGCATTACGCACACCACCGGTGCCTGGGTGGCCTCCGGCGGTAGTGTGGGACTCCCCGTCGGCTGTCCGACGGTATACCCACTAAACAACCCCGCGAAATGCCATCGGCCGCGTTGGTGTGGTGCCCCGGATCTGTCAGCAACAGGGCACCACTGCGACTGGCCAGCCCCTCAAAAGGGGCCGGACTTCTTCTCTCTAGGGGCCGTCCCGGCAAATTGGGACAGCCCCTCCGGCGGCGGGACCGTTATGGGGCCAGGTTCCCAGCCTGACCCCTAGTCCCACAGGTTAGGGAGGCGGCAGGAGGTGCGCGTAGCGCCTCCGCCGCACTCCCGTCCGCCGTCTCCGGAGCGGGACAGCCGAGGGATCATCTTCCCTGTCCCGCTCCATGGCCTCCTTCCGTGACATGACAATTTCGCAGAAGGAGGCCATCGCCTGCCAGCACCTGTCACTCCCGAGCATGGAGCGGACCACGCTCGGGAGCGAGAGGTCCGCGTCTCCCAGCGCGGACTGCAGATCGCGGCGCTGCCGAGACCACATGAGACACTGCTCTAATGTGTGTTGAGCAGTGTCCTCGGCCGCGCCGCACTCATGGCAGTCCGGCCGCTCCTCCCGCCTCGCGACCCGGTGCAGGTACGCACCGAAGCATCCGTGTCCGGTGAGCACCTGCACCATGCGGAAGGTGAGGGGTTTGCGTTTCCGCAGCATCCACCTTTCCAGGACCGGGCGCAGCGCCTCTGCAACGCGGCTACCATACCGCGGCTGCGCCAGGTCCTCCCCCCACCTCCGCATCATCTCTGCGTGCCCTCGCCGGCGACATCGCCCCACTTCCTCCATCGTGGGGTGCTCGCCGAGTGCCCTCCTACTCGCTACAAAGTTGTATACCTCGGCGAGCACCTCCGCCACCAGTTCCCAGGGCGGGTCGCCAGCGAGGGCGGTCGCGGCCGTCCATGCTACCGTACGGTACCCCCTAATCACCCTCTGCGCTATGACCCGCTGCGCTCTGCGCAGCTGGGCCCTATTTTGGCGACAGAGGGCGTCCGCCCATATGGGGGCACCGTACGTGGCCATACTCCGGCAGATTCCGGAGTACAGCCGCCTGCACGCGGCGCTGGGCCCGCCCAAATTGGGCAGGAGCCGACCCAGCGCCGACGCAGCTCTGATGACCTTCGGCCCCAACTGCTCGAAGTGGGGGCCGAAGGTCCATCTCCCGTCAAGGGTGAGGCCCAGGTACCTCATCTGGGCACTCACCCTTATCCTCCTTCCTCCGATTTGGAGGTGTGCTCCCGAGGGGGGGCCCCGCCTGCCGGTCCCGCGGAAGAGGAGGGCTTCGGTCTTCTCCAAACGGACCCGAAGCCCAAGCCTCTCTATACGGCTGACCACTAGTCCAACACCGACTTCGGCCAGCCGCGCCGCCTCCACAAAGGTCTTACCCCGGGATGTGACGAGGGTGTCATCTGCGTAACAGATGACGCCCATCCCGGGGAGGAGACGGCCCCGCAGGACCCAGTCGTATGCGAGGTCCCACAGAATGGGGCCCAGAACGGACCCCTGTGGGACCCCGCACCCGACGAACCTTCTGACCATATGGCCCCTCGCGTCCTCGTAGCACACCTCCCTGTCCTCAAGGTATGCCTTCAAGAGCCTCCCCAAGTACGGAGGCACCTCAAAGTACTTGAGGGCCTCCAGGATGGTACTGTGGGGGAGGCTGTTGAAGGCATTGGCGATGTCGAGCGACACCGCCACCACCACGTCTCCCTCGCGCTCCGCATCCTCCGTCACCGACCTTAGGCGCCTTATGGCGTCGACGGTCGACCGTCTGGCCCGGAACCCGAACTGGGCATCCGAGAGGCCCGGTCCCGGGCCATCCTCCAAATGCTGAGCGAGGCGGGAGGCGACAACCCTCTCCAGGGCCTTGCCCGCCTCGTTCAGCAGAACGACCGGTCGAACCGCCGACCCCGAGTCCGGGGGCCGGTCTCCCTTCAGCAGAAGGCAGAGCCGGCCCACCCTGAAGGGTCCCGGGCAGCACCCCGACCGCAAGCAGCAGTCGAGGAGCTCCCGGAACCTGTCTCCGAGGTGCACGAGAGCCAACGCTAGCACCTTCCCGTGCACCCCGTCCGGACCCGGCGCCCTCTTCTTGCCTCGGAGGCGGTCAACGACCGCCTCCATCTCCTGGTCGGTGACGGGCGGCGGAGCGCCCTCCTCCTCTCCTCTGGAGTCCGACGTCCGACGTAGGGCCATCCTCGGGGGAGCGTAGCCCCGTGGGGTGTCGGGGAAGAGTTCCCCGACAACCCTCTCCAACACGGCTGGCTGGAGGGTCTCCGTCAGTGGGGCCGACTGGGCGCGGATCTTGTTCCGCGCCCCTCTGTAAGGTCGGCCCCACGGGTCCCTATCCAGACCCTCCAGCAGCTCCTGCCACGCTCCCTCCTTGGCCCTACTGATGGCCATCTGCAGGGCTCTCCTACTCTCCACGTAGACGCCGTGCAGACGGCCATCCCTTTCTTCGTCCCGGGGGCGGCGACGCCTGCTCCGGGTGTACGCTCTTCGCGCCCCGTTGCAGACGTCCCGGAGGTCGGCTATCTCCGCCGACCACCAGTAGACCGCCCGCCTTGGGGGCGGACGCCCAACACTGGGCATGGCCGCCCTGCACACCGCCGTGAAGGCGTCGCAGAGACGGCCAGCCCCTTGTTCCACCCCCAAATCCTCCACTGGCGGGAGGCCCCAGCGGCCGACGATGGCCGCCTCCTCTGCCAGTTCCCGGTCGAGCCTGGTGAGCGCCCAACGCGGGAACCGGCTCCGCCACCGGGACGAATTCGTCGGACTCCCGGGGGCTGGAGACACCTCGAACCTGATATAACGATGGTCCGAGAGTGTCTCCACCCCCGTCTCCACCCTCCATCCTTCCACTCGGCGTGCGGCGGACGCGGTGGCGAAGGACAGATCCACCACCGACCCTCCGTTCCACCGCACGCACGTGTGGACTGTCCCCCTATTCAAGAGGGACAGTCCCGCGGCCAGCGCCCACTCCTCCACCTTCCGCCCTTTGGCTTCCGTGGCCGGGTTGCCCCACGCCGTGGACTTGGCGTTGAAGTCCCCGGCCACGAAAACCTGGGCGGGCGCCAGCCGCCTCACTGCCGACCCCAGAGCATCGAGCAGCTGCTCCAGAGCCGGCAGGTCGCGGTTCGGGGAGAAGTACACACCGATGATTGCGTACTCTCCCCGAACCGCCGCCACGTAACCGCCTCCCCTCCCCCACACCACGAGTGGGGGGCTGGCGCCAGGCCTCGTGACGATGGCCACGGAACCGTCCAGATCCCCGGCCCAGTTAGGCCGGGAGGGCACGGAATATGGTTCCGCAACCACCGCCACGTCCACGTCCCACTCCGCCATGGTCTGCAGGAAAAGGTCCTGAGCCCCGGCGGAGTGGTTGACGTTGGCCTGCAGGAAGCGGGGATGTCCGGTCATTACTCGGACATCCCAGCCTCAGGCGCCACCTGCCGCCCACTCCCGCGGGAGATGGGGGGCGTTCTCCCGCGGACGGATGGGGGGTTGCACAGACGGCCCCCCATCACGTGTGTGGCCTTCCTGCCGGCGTCTGCGCACACTGCACAGCGGGCCTGGGCCGAGCAGCCCGAGGCGATGTGCCCCGGCTGCCCGCACCGGTAACACAACCGGCTGCGGTCCTCCTTCGAGGGGCACAACTCGGCTGTGTGCCCCTTCCCCATGCACTTGAAGCAGTGCATGGGGCGCGCCTCCAGCAAGTGGAGCTGCGCCCTGCTCCAGCCTACTCCCACACTGCCCAGTTCTAGCAGCTTTTTCGCTGCCGTCACCGGGCAGCGCAACAGGGCAGAGCTGGAGCCACGCCAGTCCGGGCGGATTTCGCCCACCCGGACCTGCTCGGGGGCGCAGCCCCCCTCGCGAGCGACCGCAACCTGTACCCGCTGTACAGTGGCTGCGTCATCCAGACCGGTGATCCGGAACTCCGCGCACTTCACCGGTCTGGAGACCTCTGCAACGCCGGACAGAGCAGCCGTCAGTTTCGCCGCCAGGGCGTCAGCCTTTTCATGGCTGGAAGAGCCGGGGACCTCAATGAGCCTCGCTCCGGTAGCCGACTTCCTAATCCGGAGCGAGCCGATCCCCAGCTCCCCCAGATTCACCTCCTGCTCGGCCTTTAGTAGGGCCGAGGCATACGTGGCCCCCCCAGTGGCTGCCTCCGGCCGTAACTTCAAGATTACGGCCGTGGAGCCGGGGAGCACCACCTTGGCCTTGCGGCCCTCATCCTTTCCTGCTCGAGCAGGAGGTGCCGACGCCCTGGAGGGCGCGGGTGCCGCCCGCGCCGCAGGAGCCGCCCGTGTCGCGGGAGCCCCGGGGGCCGCGGTTTTCCGTAGCCCGCGGCGGACCACGTCGGTCCATGCCGCCTCCTTCGGGGCCTTATCAGCCCCTCCAGCCACCGACTGGTTCACCGCGGCCGGTTCCCTCGCTGAGGTGGACGGCCCAAAGCTCGTCCACGCCTCCTCCACGGCACCACTACGGCGGACGGGTCCCACCTTGGCGGCTTTTGCGGCCGGCCTCGCCCGAGGGCGCACGTCTAGTTCGGCCGGCGTGCTCGCCCTCTTTGGTGCAGGAGCCGGTCGCCCCGCGCTCTCAATAGCGGCTCTTGCGGCTCTTGCCACTGCCGACTTATCACCCGCCAGTGGCGGACGGGTGACCGCGGGGGGAGGCAGACGCGACTCCAGCTCCGCCAAACGCCCGTCGACGAGGTTGCCGACGAGCCGGGCGATATTGCTCTCCAGGGAGCGGATATCTTCCGGGCCCATCGGCCCCTGGGTCTTCCTTTCCTTCCGGAGATCCTCAAATTCCCGGCGGTGCGCCAGGACTTCCTCCCTGAGGGCGGCGACCTCCCGCTGCAACCGGGCGTTGTCGGCCCGGAGACGGTAGGTCTCCTCCGCTTCGGTGCGCACCACCAGGGCCTCGAGGATCTCGCGGATCCCACCGGCTGCCCTCGCTATTTTTGCGGCGAACCCTCCCTTTAAACTGGCCGACTTCCCAGTTAGGTCGCGGATGAGGTTCAGCTTTCCTTCGGCTGCAAGCATAAGCTCCTCCGCGCCCAGGGTCTCAGTTGAGGCCGCCGCAACCCCCTCAGGGCCCGTCCCTTCGGGGCCTTTTTCCGTCTCGGGGCTCACCCCCTCGACGCCATCTACTGCCGTGGCCTTCTTGCTCTTAAGGGCCCGCTTATCAAGCTTGGCCTGAGCGGCCGCCTCCTTGGCCTCCTGCTGACGCTCAGCCAGCTGTCGGCGGGCCCTCGCCAGGCTAGGGGCAATACCGCCCCGCTTTCCACGCCTGGACGTGGGTATCTTCACCCTTTCGCTGGGCGTCTCCGTCTCTGTATCCGAAAACAACCTTTTTCCGGCCAGCATCGCTTCGGGCAGACTGGTGAGCGACGTGTCGCTCTCCAACCAGCTTCCCCACTCCATGCCACTCTCAGCACCCCTCCCCAAAGCCTTCGGGGTTTCGGTGCCATCCGTGGCACCGTCACCACTCTCACTCTCTCCCAGATCCGCCATTGGCTTCCCTGGGAGCCCTTCCCCACTAGCACCCTTCGACCTCAGCATTCCCCCCCACCCGGAAAACCCGGGACCCGACTGCCCAGGGTCGTCGCCGATCCCTAGACAGCCCACACCCAACGACAATCACAAACACCAAACGAAAAAACACCACGAAAAACAAAACAACAAAAAACCCACAAAAATCAAATTTTGAGGGGGAAGGGGGGGTCCCCCGACCTCGCACCCCGCACAAAAAATGCTCCGGCAGGCAACACCGATCGGATGGCGCCCTAAATTCCCGCGATTTCGCGAAGAAAAATTTAGAGCACCTGCTCTCGTACCGGTATTGCCTACCGAAAAACCAAGTTCCGAGCGAGATGGAGATGCGGGAGTGGTCGCAAACGACTCCCCCCGACCCCTAGACACCAAAACAAAACAAAAGATTTTTTGGAGGTTTTGGGCCCCCAAAAAATAGTTCCCGTGGGAATTTCGAAAAATTTTCCACGGGACCAATTGACCAGCACCAAAACCCACAATATTCCGACAAAAAGCTGAATTCACCTATACAATTCCTCCCAACCTAACCTAACCTAACCTAACCTAACCTAACCTAACCTAACCTAACCTAACCTTTTTTTTTTTTTTTTTTTTTTTTTTGTGACGCGGGGAAAAATGCGTTACGCACACCACCGGTGCCTGGGTGGCCTCCGGTGGTAGTGTGGGACTCCCCGTCGGCTGTCCGACGGTATACCCACTAAACGACCCCGCGAAATGCCATCGGCCGCGTTGGTGTGGTGCCCCGGATCTGTCAGCAACAGGGCACCACTACGACTGGCCAGCCCCTCAGGAGGGGCCGGACTTCTTCTCTCTAGGGGCCGTCCCGGCAAATTGGGACAGCCCCTCCGGCGGCGGGACCATTATGGGGCCAGGTTCCCATCCTGACCCCTAGTCCCACAGGTTAGGGAGGCGGCAGTAGGTGCGCGTAGCGCCTACGCCGCACTCCCGTCCGCCGTCTCCGGAGCGGGACAGCCTGAGGATCGTCCTCCCTATCCCGCTCCGAGGCCTCCTTCTGGGACATGACGGTCTCACAGAAGGAGGCCATCGCCTGCCAGGCACTGTCACTCCCGAGCATGGAGCGGACCACGCTCGGGAGCGAGAGGTCCGCGCTTCCTAGCGCGGACACCAGATCGTGGCGCTGCCGAGACCACCTGGGACACCGCTCCAGAGTGTGCTGAGCGGTGTCCTCGGCCGCGCCACAATCGTGGCAGCCCGGCGTCATCTCCCGCCTCGCGACCCGGTGCAGGTACTCACCGAAGCACCCATGTCCAGTGAGCACCTGCACCATGCGGAAAGTGAGGGGTTTGCGCCGGCGGCGCATCCACGCCTCCAGGACCGGGCGCAGCGCATCCGCAACGCGGACTCCGTACCGCGGCTGCGCCAGGTCCTCCCCCCACCTCCGCATCATCTCCACATGCCCTCGCTGGCGATACCGCCCCACCTCCACCGATGTGGGGCGCTCGCCGAGGCTCCTCCTTTCCGAGACAAACCCGTATACCTCGGCGAGCACCTCCGCCTCCAACTCCCAGGGCGGGTCGCCAGCGAGGGCGGTCGCAGCCGTCCAAGCCACCGTACGGTACCCCCTTATCGCCCTCTGCGCTATGACCCGCTGCGCTCTGCGCAGCTGGGCCCTGTTGCGGCTGCAGAGGGCGTCCGCCCATATTGGGGCACCGTACGTGGCCATACTCCGGCAGACGCCGGAGTACAGCCGCCTGCACGCGGCGCTGGGCCCGCCAACATTGGGCAGGAGGCGACCCAGCGCCGCCGCAGCTCTGATGACCTTCGGCCCCAACCGCTCGAAGTGGGGGCCGAAGGTCCATCTCCCGTCCAGGGTGAGGCCCAGATAGCTCATCTGGGCACTCACCCTAATCCTAACTCCTCCTAGTTGGAGGTGCGCTCCCGAGGGGGGGCCCCGCCTGCCGGTCCCGCGGAAGAGGAGGGCCTCGGTT
The DNA here is from genome assembly GCA_947507595.1 of Pyralis farinalis. Classification (NCBI taxonomy): domain Eukaryota; kingdom Metazoa; phylum Arthropoda; class Insecta; order Lepidoptera; family Pyralidae; genus Pyralis; species Pyralis farinalis. The sequence goes on from OX382283.1 coordinate 40,029, forward strand.
TTATCCAACCGGACCCGAAGCCCAAGCCTCTCTATGCGGCTGACCACCAGTCCTACTCCGACTTCGGCCAGCCGCGCCGCCTCCACGAAGGTCTTACCCCGGGATGTGACGAGGGTGTCATCTGCATAGCAGATGACACTCATCCCGGGGAGGAGACGGCCCCGCAGGACCCAGTCGTATGCGAGGTCCCACAGAATGGGGCCCAGAACGGACCCCTGTGGGACACCGCACACGACACGCCTTCTGACCATCTGGCCCCTCGCGTCCTCGTAGCGCACCTCCCTGTCCTCCAAGTACGCCTTCAACAGCCTCCCCAAGTACGGAGGCACCTCAAAGTATTTGAGGGCCTCCAGTATGGTACTGTGGGGGAGGCTGTTGAAGGCGTTGGCGATGTCTAACGACACCGCCACCACCACGTCTCCCTCGCGCTCCGCATCCTCCGTCACCGACCTTAGGCGCCTAATGGCGTCGACGGTCGACCGTCCGGCCCGGAACCCGAACTGGGCATCCGAAAGGCCCGGTCCCGGGCCATCCTCCAAGTGCTGAACGAGGCGGGAGGCGACAACCCTTTCCAGGGCTTTCCCCGCCTCGTTCAACAGAACGACCGGTCGAACCGCCGACCCCGAGTCCGGGGGCCGGTCTCCCTTCAACAGAAGGCAGAGCCGGCCCACCCTGAAGGGTCCCGGGCAGCACCCCGACCGCAAGCAGCAGTCGAGGAGCCCACGGAACCCGTCTCCGAGGTGCACGAGAGCCAACGCTAGCACCTTCCCGTGCACCCCGTCCGGACCCGGCGCCCTCTTCTTGCCTCGGAGGCGGTCAACGACCGCCTCCATCTCCTGGTCGGTGACGGGCGGCGGAGCGCCCTCCTCCTCTCCTCTGGAGTCCGACGTTCGGGCCATCCTCGGGGGAGCGTAGCCCCGTGGGTTGTCGGGGAAGAGTTCCCCGGCAACCCTCTCCAACACGGCCGGCTGGAGGGTCTCCGTCAGTGGGGCCGACTGGGCGCGGATTTTGTTCCGCGCTCCCCTATACGGTCGGCCCCACGGGTCCCTGTCTAGGCCCTCCAGCAGCTCCTGCCACGCTCCCTCCTTGGCCCTACTTATGGCCATCTGCAAGGCTCTCTTCTTCTCCACGTAGATGCCGTGCAGATGGCCATCCCTTGCTTCGTCCCGGGGGCGGCGACGCCTGCTCCGAGTGTACGCCCTACGCGCCCCGTTGCAGGCGTCCCGGAGGTCGGCTATCTCCGCCGACCACCAGTAGACCGCCCGCCTCGGAGGCGGACGCCCAACGCTGGGCATGGCCGCCCCGCACACCGCCGTGAAGGCGTCGCAGAGACGACCAGCCCCCTCCTCGGCGTCCAGATCCTCCATTGGCGGGAGGCCCCAGCGGCCGACAATGGCCGCCTCCTCTGCCAGTTCCCGGTCGAGCCTGGTGAGCGCCCAACGCGGGAACCGGCTCCGCCACCGGGACGAAATCGTCGGACTCCCGGAGGCTGGAGACACCTCGAACCTGATATAACGATGGTCCGAGAGTGTCTCCACCCCCGTCTCCACCCTCCATCCTTCCACTCGGCGTGCGGCGGACGCGGTGGCGAAGGACAGATCCACCACCGACCCTCCGTTCCACCGCACGCACGTGTGGACTGTCCCCCTATTCAAGAGGGACAGTCCCGCGGCCAGCGCCCACTCCTCCACCTTCCGCCCTTTGGCTTCCGTAGCCGGGTTGCCCCACGCCGTGGACTTGGCGTTGAAGTCCCCGGCCACGAAAACCTGGGCGGGCGCTAGCCGCCTCACTGCCGACCCCAGAGCATCGAGCAGCTGCTCCAGGGCCGGCAGGTCGCGGTTCGGGGAGAAGTACACACCGATGATTGCGTACTCTCCCCGAACCGCCGCCACGTAACCGCCACCCCTCCCCCACACCACGAGTGGGGGGCTGGCGCCAGGCCTCGTGACGATGGCCACGGAACCGTCCAGATCCCCGGCCCAGTTAGGCCGGGAGGGCACGGAATATGGTTCCGCAACCACCGCCACGTCCACGTCCCACTCCGCCATGGTCTGCAGGAAAAGGTCCTGAGCCCCGGCGGAGCGGTTGACGTTGGCCTGCAGGAAGCGAGGATGTCCGGCCATTACTCGGACATCCTAGCCTCCGGCGCCGACTGCCGCCCACTCCCGCGAGAGATGGGGGGCGTTCTCCCGCGGACGGATGGGGGGTTGCAAAGACGGCCCCCCATCACGTGCGTCGCCTTCCGTCCAGCGTCTGCGCATACGACACAGCGGGCCTGGGCCGAGCAGGCCGAGGCGATGTGCCCCGGCTGCCCGCACCGGTAACAAAGCCGGCTGCGGTCCTCCTTGGAGGGGCACAGCTCGGCTGTGTGCCCCTTCCCCATGCACTTGTAACAATGCATGGGGCGCGCCTCCAGCAGGTGGAGCTGCACCCGGCTCCAGCCCACCCCGATACTGCCCAGCTCGAGCAGCTTCTTCGCTGCCGTCACCGGGCAGCGCATCAGGGCGGAGCTGGAACTCCGCCAGTCCGGGCGGATTTCGCCCACCCGGACCTGCTCGGGGGTGCAGCCCCCCTCGCGCGCGACCGCAGCCTTGACCCGCTCTGCCGTAGCGGCGTCGTCCAGACCCGTGAGACGGAACTCCGCACACTTCACGGGCCTGGACACCTCAGCAACGCTGGACAGGGCAGCCGACAACCTGGCTGCCAAGGCGTCAGCCTTCTCGTGACTGGACGAGCCGGGGACTTCGATAAGCCTCGCTCCGGTCGCAGACTTGCGAATCCGGAGCGAGCCGATTCCCAGCTCGCCCAGGTTTACCTCCCGCTCGGCCTTTAAAAGGGCCGAGGCATACGATGCCCCCCCTTGGGCTGCCTCCGGCCGTAACTTGAGAATTACGGCCGTGGAGCCGGGGAGCACCACTTTGGCCTTTCGGCCCTCCTCCTTGCCTGCGGGAGCTTTAGCTGACGCCTTGGAAGGCGTGGGTGCCGCAGGAGTCGTGGGGGCCGCGGATTTCCGCGGCTTGCGGCGGACCACGTCGGTCCACGACGCCTCCTTAGGGACCTCGGTGGCCCCTGCCGCTGCCGACGACGTCGCCGCGGCCCTAGATGTGGACGGGCCGAAGCTCGTCCACGACTCCTCGCTGGCGCCAGTACGGCGAGCGGGGCCCACTTTTGCGGCCTGCCTCGCCCGAGGCCGCACCTCGAGCTCGGCCGGCCGGGTCACCTTCTGCGGTGCCGGAGCCGGTCGTCCTGCGTTCTCGATGGCCGCCCTTGTGGCCTTGGCCACCGCAGACCTGTCACCCGCCAATGGCGGGCGGGTGACCGCGGGGGGAGGCAGGCGGGATTCCAGCTCCGCGAGGCGCCCATCGACGAGGTTGCCGACGAGCCGGGCGATGTTGGACTCCAGGGTCTGGATATCCACCGGGCCCGTCGGCCCCTGCGCCTGCGCCCTCCTCTCCTTCCGGAGCTCCTCAAATTCCAGGCGATGCGCCCGGACCTCTTCCCTCAGGGAAGAGACCTCCCGCTGGAGCCGAGCGTTGTCGGCTCGGAGACGGAAGGTCTCCTCCGTCTCTGTGCGCATCACCAGGGATTCGAGGATCTCCCGAATCCCGCCCGCCGCCTTCACAATCTTGGCGGCGTAGCCCCCTTTGAGGCTCGCCGACCTGCCGGTGAGGTCGAGGATAAGCCCCAGCTTCTCCCCGGCCCTCGCCAACAGCTCGTCGGCTCCCCCCTCCGTTGGGCCCGCCGCTCTCCCCTCAGGGCTTATCCCTTCGGGGCTTCCTATCGCCGCCTCGGGGCTCACCCCCTCGGCGCTTCCGGCCACTGCCTTTCCACCCTTCTGGCTCTTGAGGGCCCGCCTCTCAAGGAGCGCCTGGATGGCCGCCTCCTTGGCCTCCTCATTGCGCTCCCTGAGCTGTCGGCGGGCTCTGGCCAGACTGGGGGCGATGCCGCCCCTCTTGCCGCGCCTGGAAGTGGCCACCTTCGCCCGCTCGTCGGGCGTCTCCGTCTCTGAGCCGGAGAAGAGGCGCTTGCCCCGCCCCAGCTCCGACTCCGAAAGGGTGGGGACCGACATACTGTCGGTCTCCTCCCCTCCGCCCGACAGCAACTCCAACTCCACCTCGACCAGCTGTGGCTGCTGCGGGAGTTCACCCTCCACGGAACCCTCAGGCCCCAACATCGTCCCGCTCCCCGGCATCACCGGGACTCGGCTGTCTAGGTCCGTGACCGAACCCTAGACAGCCCACACAACACAAAAACACGAACGATAAACACAAAAACACAACAAGTGACAAAACAAACACCAACAAAAACCGCCTATGTTCGTCACCGAACCCAGCGACAAACACAACAACGCAACAAAAACACGCGACACCACCAAAAACACGGACACGCTCCACACCAGAATCAACGAAAACGTTAATTACTCCTCCTCTACACAACCTCCTCGCCCACAAGTATTGTCTTCTAGTTTTAGTCACCACTCACCGGCCACTGCGTTACCGCGCACCAGGTGAGTGGGTCCAGGGCAGACTACGGGGAAGCACTAGAAAACACTTGGGGCCTGCCCCAACCTAACCTAACCTAACCTAACCTAACCTAACCTAACCTAACCTAACCTAACCTAACCTAACCTAACCTAACCTAACCTTTTTTTTTTTTTTTTTTTTTTTTTTTTTTTTTTTTTTTTTTTTTTTTTTTTTTTTTTTTTTTTTTTACAAGGAGAAATCTTTTAAAGACCGTACCCACCGCTAGCGAGGCAGTGGGCGTGAGTGGGACTCGCCCGGTGAGAAGCACCGGGAATACCCACTAAAACTCCTTGGTCGCCCCTCGAACCCTATGTGGGAGAGATCTGGGCTCTGCCTTGTGGCAATTCACCAGGTCTCTCCCAGGGGTGGGCCCCGGCCTATGCCAGGGCTTACGCCAAAGGAGGATTACCCGGGGCTACCGGGGCAATCCTCAGACGAGGCAGCCGATGTTTTCCATGTGCGGGAGCAACCCGCACACGTTGGCTACTCTCAGGGGTCAAAGAAGACGGACGTGCGCCCGCCTTCTTCGACCCACCCGTCTGCGTCGGAGTGGAGCGGCTAGAGCATCCTCCTCCCGCTCCCTCTCCGCAGCCTCCTTCTGCAGTATCACGCACTCGCAGAAGGAGGCGGCAGCCTCCCATACCGTCTCACTGCAAACCATGGCTCTAACCATGGTTTGAAGGGAGAGGTATCCCCCGCCAAGCGCCGCGCGTAGTTCGCGGCGCTCTCGCCGCCAGGCCGGGCATTCTACCAATGTATGCTCGGCCGTGTCATCGGGGGAGGCGCAATGATGGCACCTCGCCGTCTCCTCCCGATGGGCGACTCGGTGCAGGTAATGGCCGAAGCAGCCATGCCCAGTCAGAACCTGCACCAGGCGGTAGGTGAGGCTGCCATGCCGGCGCCCAACCCACTCCTCCAATACCGGACGAATCGCTTCGATCGTCCGGTGACCGGCAACTGGGGAGGCCATGGAGTCACCCCACAGCTCCAGGGCCTCTCTCTGCGCACGCCTGCGCTCCTGCCCGACCTCCTCCAAAGTGGGAAGCGCTCCGCGCTCCCTCGCCGCCACCCTCTTGCGGTACACCCTGGCGAGCACCTGGGCATCCAGCTCCCAAGGAAGTGTGCCCGCCAAGACACAGGCCGCCCCGTGGCTGACCGTGCGGTACGATCGTATGACCCGGGTCGCAATCACCCGCTGCGGTTGGCGCAGGAGTGCCCTCGTGTGGGGATTTAGGCACTCCGCCCAAACCGGAGCTCCATACAGTGCCATCGACCTCACCACTCCATGGTAAAGCCGACGGCACGGCGACCCAGGCCCTCCCAGGTTGGGGAGAACGCGCCCGAGGGCGGCTGCAGTTGCGCACAGCCGCGGAGCGAGGAGCTTAAAATGCTCCTCGAAGCTCCATCGGGGGTCCAACACCAGGCCGAGGTACTTCATCTGCACCTCGACCGGGATACGAACCCCCTCTACTCGGACGCATAGCCCACCCGGGATTACGCCACGGGGGCCACGGAAGGCCAACGCCTTCGTCTTGGCGAGCGCCACCTCCAGCCCCAGCATACGGATGCGCCGCACTACCAGGGAGGCGCCAACCGACGCCAGGTGTACCGCTTCCTCCCAGCTCGGCGCCTTGGCCGCCACCAGGGTGTCATCCGCGAAGCACACCACCTCCATCCTCGGCAGGAGCGCTCCGCGGAGGACCCAGTTGTACCCCAGGTTCCAGAGCAGGGGGCCAAGCACTGAACCCTGGGGCACCCCCGCCGGCATGGCCCACGATTGGACGCACCCCTCCGAATCCTCGTAGAGGACCACCCTCTCGCGCAGGTAGTCCGCCACGAGGACACGGAGGTAGAGGGGCACCTGGTGGAACTGTAGTGCCTCCTCTATGCATTCGTGGGGGAGGCTGTTGAACGCGTTAGCGATGTCAAGAGACACCGCTACTACAGCCTCCCCCCTTGCTGTGGCTGCCTCAGTCCACACCTTGAGGCGAGCCACCGCGTCCATCGTGGACCGACCGGTCCGGAAGCCATATTGGCACTCCGCCAAGTCCGGGCCGCCGGTCTCCAAGTGCTTGGTGATCCGGGAAGCGATGATCTTCTCGAGGAACTTCCCGGACTCATCCAGCATCACCAGCGGCCGAAAACTCGACGGAGAGTCCGGAGGGCGGCCATCCTTGCACAGGAGGCAGAGCCTCCCTGCCCGCCATATCCCAGGAAAGCGGCCCGTTGCGATGCAGGTGTTCAACACCGCCCGGTACCGCTCCTCCAGGGGCCCCAGGGCTATCACCATCACCTTGGAGGGCACTCCATCCGGCCCCGGCGTCTTCTTTCTGGACCTGAGCCTGTCCAGACCGGTTTCAAACTCCAGGTCAGACACCGGGGGCCCGTCCATCCCATCCTCCAAGGTGGTGGGGGCGGCTGCGGCGCGCATACGGGGGGGAACGAAGGGTCCCGGGCTGGGAAAGAGCGTATCCAGGACCCTCCGCAACAGCACGGGCTCCATACAGGATGTGGAGGGGGCCATGTCGAAGAATTTTCCCCTCACCACCCTGTACGGCCTACCCCAGGGGTCCCTCTCTAGGGTAGCGATAAATCGCTCCCCAGCTTGGGCTTTTGCCCCGCGGATGGCCGTCCGCAGGGCACTCTGGGCCTCCCTATAACGCTGGCGGAGCTCCTCATCGCCATCCGGCCCCCCGCTGGCGCGCCTGCGGCTACGCAGGTAGGCGCGCCTCGCTGCCATACTGGTGGTACGCAGGTCCGCTATCTCCCGCGTCCACCAGTAAACCCCTTTTCGGGGACATGTTCGGGCCCTAGGCATGGCAGAACTGCAGACGACCCGCATGTCGTCGGCAAACAACTCCGCCATGCCCTCCGCGTCCCCGACAAGTTGGGCAGGAGGCTCGGCCCACGCCCTGACTGTAGCCGCCTCCTCCGCGACGTCTCGGCGAAGCCTGGCGAGCGCCCACCTCTTAAAGGAGGGCTCGCCTGCGACAGGGCCCAGATGTAAGGGGGCCCCGGGTCCAGCTGTGGAGAGTCCGTAGCGGACGTACCGATGGTCCGATAGAGTTTCGACGTCCGCCACTACTCTCCACCCCACCATCCGGGCAGCAATCGCGGAGGAGGCAAAGGTGACGTCGATGACCGACTCACCCTGCCACCTCACGCAGGTCGACGTGCTGCCCCTATTCAACACCCGGAGCCCCAGGGCCACAGCCCACGTCGCCAGGTCTTCGCCGAAAGCGTTTTGCACCGGGGACCCCCACGCCCGGTGCTTCGCGTTGAGGTCTCCACCCACTAGTACAGGGTGGGGAGCCGCCCTCCTCACGACTCCCTCCACCGCAGCCAGGAACCGCTCGAACTCGGCCCTACTGCGGTTCCCCGAGAAGTAGGTGGAGACCACCACCACTCCCCCCCAGAGCGCCGCCACATATCCCGGTCCCCTCTCCCGCGGGATAAAAGGTGGGGCTGCAGCAGTAGCAACCCCCACAATCGCCGCCGTGCCGTCCGTCGCCCCGAGCCACTTGCGGGACGACGGTATGCGGTGGGGCTCTGCCACCAGCGCCAAATCCACCCCCCACTCCGCCATCGTCTGACACAGCAGGTCCTGCGCCCCGACGGAGTGGTTGGTGTTAACCTGCACGATCTCACCGATGGACCTACTGGGCATTAGTGTCCATCGGTGTCACTCGTGGGGGGGGGGAGGCCTGCGATGCCGGTGCCGTGGTTGCCAGGACGGGGCGGCCCCTGACTGGTGGGGGATTGCAGTGCGGTCCCCCCATCCTGTGCGCCGACTGCAGACCACGGTCCTTGCATACGGCGCACTTGGGCGGGGCTGTGCACCCAGCTGCCAGGTGTCCCTCGACACCACACCTGTAGCACAAGCTGCTTCGGTCCTTCTTGGAGGGACACAGGAACTGGGTGTGCCCAACCTCCAGGCACCTGTGGCAGCGCATAGGGCGCTGCTCAATTAGCTGGACCGTGGCTGCACTCCAGCCAACACAAATTCGCCCCGCCTCCACCAGCCGTTCCGCTGCCTCTACAGGGCATGAGGCCAGGGCCGACCCCATTCGCTGGCCTCCCATAGAGACAGCGCCCACCCTTATCTTCTCCGGGGGGCAGCCAGCCTTCTCAGCCAGCGCCGCCCGGAGTTCCTCACTGGTGACCGAGTCGTCGAGTCCGGTCACCCGAAAGTCGGCCATTTTGGTGGGGCGGGTGACCCTGCCCACATCCCCCAGCACCTCTCCCATTCTGGCTGCCAATGTGTCCGCCTGCGCCGTGCTAGTCTCCTGGGGGAGCTCTAGCACGCAGCCACCCGCCATAGACCTCCTGAATTTGCAAGGGCCAATCCCCAGTTCCCCGAGGTTGATCTTGGCCCTTGCATTGGCGAGCGCCGCTGAATATGTGGCCCCCCCGGCCACCGCCTCTGGCTTCAGCATCAGGACGACAGCCAGAGTCTTTGGCGCCTTGGGCAACTTGGCCTTCTCCGCCCCAGGAGCCGGCTTGGCCTGCGTCACCTTGACTGGCGGCTTTCGGGCTTTCGGCTCCACCGTCGTCCATCCTTCCTCTTCCGTGACCAGCGGATCCTCTTGCCGGGACGACCCCTGAAACTGCACCGCCGCTCGGATCCCCGACCGTTGAGCTGAGGGTGCCGGCTTCACTGCCTTCACCAGCCTTGCCTTCTTCGGCATGTTTGCCGGCGCCGCCAGAGTGGCTGTAGCCCCCCTCGTTTGCAGAGCCGGAGACGGAGCATTATCTGCTGGTGGGCGCTCCGCCTTTTTGTCCGCCGCTAAAGGCGGACGTCGGCGGCTGGTCGAGGCCGGCAGCAGCCTTCCGTCCAGCTCCAGGCTCTCAAAGCGCGCCGCAATAACGCCTCCAACGTGGGTCATGAGCTCACGCTGGAGCGACCCAATCACCTGCAAGAACTCGTCCCGCGTGAGCCCATCCCCACTCTTGCGCGACTCCTGCGCGCGCTGCGTTGAGGCCACAGGGGGTGCGGCTCCCTCAGCCGTGCGCTCCGAGAATGCTCTGCGGAGGGCCCCTACTTCTTCAGAGAGGGCCGAGAGTTGTCCACGCAGACGTTTATTGTCCGCGTGGAGCCGCCGGACTTCTTCCTCCTCATTGCGGTCCGTAAGGGCACGGACCACTCCTAGCATTTTTTGCGCGGCCTCCCGGACCTCTCGGATTGAGGTCCCCTTCAAATTTTTGGATTTTAGGAGGACCTGCTCGATGGTCCCCGCGCCATCTTCAGCCCTCTGTTGGAGCTCCGTAAGCGATGTTATTGGGGGAGGGGACCTCCTCTTCCTCCTCTTCTTCCGCTCCGCCTTCTCCTCCTCCAACGTGGAGGGCGTTGACTCATCCTCCGAGTCTGGGAGATCATCGTTGAGCTCCCTGCGGGCCTGAGAGAGGCCCACCGAGTGTTGATACCCCTTTGGTTCCCGCACTTTCGGCACTTTGAATGCCTGCCTTGTCTCCGGGCTCCCAGCCTCCCGGTCGGCACACTCAGCCTCCGAGGCACTGGTTTCCCAGAGACGTCCACCAAGTGGCCTCTTCCGATTGGACAGAGCTGCCCCGACGGCCGAACTCTCACTGTCAGGAACCCCACCATCCGTTCCCTCCAGTGAGTAGTCCCGCCCCCTGACAAACCTCCCGTTGGCTGCCCTTGCGTAGGAGAGTTTCTTCTTCCTCTCCCTCTCACCCGGTTTGGCGCTCCCCGCGGTGGGATCGGCGCCGGAGGTAGCCTCCGACTCCATCTCCCAGTCCAGGGACCGACCCAAAAGCGATTGCGACGGGGAAAGAATCCTTCCGCCGAATCACCCACAACAACAACAAAACAACACAAATAGACAACAGATTAACAACGAAAACAACAGCACACAGAAAAATAACAAAAGTACAACTATAAACAACTTAACCTAACCCTACACCAGAAGACAAAAGTACAACTATAAACAACTTAACCTAACCCTACACCATAAGACAAACACAACTCCCACCCGACAAAAAATAATTTTTTGGGGGGGAAGGGGGGGTCCCCCGACCTCGCACCCCGCACAAAAGTTGCTCCGGCAGGCAACACCGATCGGATGGCACTCCAAATTCCCGCGAATTCGCGAATAAAATTTAGAGCACCCTGCTCTCGTACCGGTATTGCCTACCAGAAAACCAACTTCCAGCAGTGATGGAGGTGCGGGAGTGGTCGCAAACGACTCCCCCCAGCACCCAGACACCGAAACCACAAAAAAGATTTTTTGAGGGCTTTGGGCCCCCAAAAATTGTTCCCGTGGGAAATTCCAAAAAATTCCCACGAGACCACCTCAAGGACACCAAAACACACCCTAAACAACGAAAAAGATATAAACCGCCTACTGAGACCTCCCGAAGTTCAACCTAACCTCAACCTAACCTAACCTAACCTAACCTAACCTAACCTAACCTAACCTAACCTTTTTTTTTTTTTTTTTTTTTTTTTGTGACGCGGGGAAAAATGCATTACGCACACCACCGGTGCCTGGGTGGCCTCCGGCGGTAGTGTGGGACTCCCCGTCGGCTGTCCGACGGTATACCCACTAAACAACCCCGCGAAATGCCATCGGCCGCGTTGGTGTGGTGCCCCGGATCTGTCAGCAACAGGGCACCACTGCGACTGGCCAGCCCCTCAGAAGGGGCCGGACTTCTTCTCTCTAGGGGCCGTCCCGGCAAATTGGGACAGCCCCTCCGGCGGCGGGACCGTTATGGGGCCAGGTTCCCAGCCTGACCCCTAGTCCCACAGGTTAGGGAGGCGGCAGGAGGTGCGCGTAGCGCCTCCGCCGCACTCCCGTCCGCCGTCTCCGGAGCGGGACAGCCACGGGATCATCTTCCCTGTCCCGCTCCGAGGCCTCCTTCTGGGACATGACAGTCTCACAGAAGGAGGCCACCGCCTGCCAGGCCCTGTCGCTCCCGAGCATGTAGCGGACCACGCTCGGGAGCGAGAGGTCCGCGCTTCCCAGCGCGGACACCAGATCATGGCGCTGCCGAGACCACCTGGGACACTGCTCCAAGGTGTGCTGAGCAGTGTCCTCGGCCGCGCCACAATCGTGGCAGCCTGGCCGCTCCTCCCGCCTCGCGACCCGGTGCAAGTACTCACCGAAGCACCCATGCCCGGTGAGCACCTGCACCATGCGGAAGGTGAGGGGTTTGCGTCTTCGACGCATCCACGCCTCCAGGACCGGGCGCAGCGCATCCGCAACGCGGACTCCGTACCGCGGCTGCGCCAGGTCCTCCCCCCACCTCCGCATCATCTCCTCATGCCCTCGCTGGCGATACCGCCCCACCTCCACAGACGTGGGGCGCTCGCCGAGGCTCCTCCTCTCGGCGACAAACGCGTACACCTCGGCGAGCACCTCCGCCACCAACTCCCAGGGCGGGTCGCCAGCGAGGGCGGTCGCGGCCGTCCAGGCTACCGTACGATACCCCCTAATCGCCCTCTGCGCTATGACCCGCTGCGCTCTGCGCAGCTGAGCCTTGTTGCGAGCGCAGAGGGCGTCCGCCCATATGGGGGCACCGTACGTCGCCATACTCCGGCAGATGCCGGAGTACAGCCGTCTGCACGCGGCGCTGGGCCCGCCCAAATTGGGCAGGAGACGGCCCAGCGCCGCCGCAGCCCTGATGACCTTCGGCCCCAACCGCTCGAAGTGGGGGCCGAAGGTCCATCTCCCGTCCAGGGTGAGGCCCAGGTAGCTCATCTGGGCACTCACCCTTACTCGCTGTCCTCCTATTTGGAGGTGCGCTCCCGAGGGGGGGCCCCGCCTGCCGGTCCCGCGGAAGAGGAGGGCCTCGGTTTTATCCAAACGGACCCGAAGCCCAAGCCTCTCTAACCTAACCTAACCTAACCTAACCTAACCTAACCTAACCTAACCTAACCTAACCTAACCTAACCTAACCTAACCTAACCTTTTTTTTTTTTTTTTTTTTTTTGTGACGCGGGGAAAAATGCATTACGCACACCACCGGTGCCTGGGTGGCCTCCGGTGATAGTGTGGGACTCCCCGTCGGCTGTCCGACGGTATACCCACTAAACAACCCCGCGAAATGCCATCGGCCGCGTTGGTGTGGTGCCCCGGATCTGTTAGCAACAGGGCACCACTGCGACTGGCCAGCCCCTCAAAAGGGGCCGGACTTCTTCTCTCTAGGGGCCGTCCCGGCAAATTGGGACAGCCCCTCCGGCGGCGGGACCGTTATGGGGCCAGGTTCCCAGCCTGACCCCTAGTCCCACAGGTTAGGGAGGCGGCAGGAGGTGCGCGTAGCGCCTCCGCCGCACTCCCGTCCGCCGTCTCCGGAGCGGGACAGCCACGGGATCATCTTCCCTGTCCCGCTCCATGGCCTCCTTCCGCGCCATAACTATTTCGCAGAAGGAGGCCATCGCCTGCCAGCACCTGTCACTCCCGAGCATGGAGCGGACCACGCTCGGGAGCGAGAGGTCCGCGTCTCCCAGCGCGGACTGCAGATCGCGGCGCTGCCGAGACCACATGAGACACTGCTCTAGTGTGTGTTGAGCAGTGTCCTCGGCCGCGCCGCACTCATGGCAGTCCGGCCGCTCCTCCCGCCTCGCGACCCGGTGCAGGTACGCACCGAAGCATCCGTGTCCGGTGAGCACCTGCACCATGCGGAAGGTGAGGGGTTTGCGTTTCCGCAGCATCCACCTTTCCAGGACCGGGCGCAGCGCTTCCGCAACGCGGGTACCATACCGCGGCTGCGCCAGGTCCTCCCCCCACCTCCGCATCATCTCTGCGTGCCCTCTCTGGCGACATCGCCCTATTTCCTCCATCGTGGGGTGCTCGCCGAGTACCCTCCTACTCGCAACAAAGTTGTACACCTCGGCGAGCACCTCCGCCACCAACTCCCAGGGCGGGTCGCCAGCGAGGGCGGTCGCGGCCGTCCAGGCTACCGTACGGTACCCCCTTATCGCCCTCTGCGCAATGACCCGCTGCGCTCTGCGCAGCTGGGCCTTATTTTGGCGACAGAGGGCGTCCGCCCAAATGGGGGCGCCGTACGTGGCCATACTCCGGCAGATGCCGGAGTACAGCCGCCTACACGCGGCGCTGGGCCCGCCCAAGTTGGGCAGGAGCCGACCCAGCGCCGACGCAGCTCTGATGACCTTCGGCCCCAACCGCTCGAAGTGGGGGCCGAAGGTCCATCTCCCGTCAAGGGTGAGGCCCAGGTACCTCATCTGGGCACTCACCCTGATCCTCCTTCCTCCTATTTGGAGGTGTGCTCCCGAGGGGGGGCCCCGCCTGCCGGTCCCGCGGAAGAGGAGGGCCTCGGTCTTCTCCAAACGGACCCGAAGCCCAAGCCTCTCTATACGGCTGACCACTAGTCCAACACCGACTTCGGCCAGCCGCGCCGCCTCCACAAAGGTCTTACCCCGGGATGTGACGAGGGTGTCATCTGCGTAACAGATGACGCTCATCCCGGGGAGGAGACGGCCCCGCAGGACCCAGTCGTATGCGAGGTCCCACAGAATGGGGCCCAGAACGGACCCCTGTGGGACCCCGCACCCGACGAACCTTCTGACCATATGGCCCCTCGCGTCCTCGTAGCACACCTCCCTGTCCTCCAGGTATGCCTTCAAGAGCCTCCCCAAGTACGGAGGCACCTCAAAATACTTGAGGGCCTCCAGGATGGTACTGTGGGGGAGGCTGTTGAAGGCATTGGCGATGTCAAGCGACACCGCCACCACCACGTCTCCCTCGCGCTCCGCATCCTCCGTCACCGACCTTAGGCGCCTTATGGCGTCGACGGTCGACCGTCTGGCCCGGAACCCGAACTGGGCATCCGAGAGGCCCGGTCCCGGGCCATCCTCCAAATGCTGAGCGAGGCGGGAGGCGACAACCCTCTCCAGGGCCTTGCCCGCCTCGTTCAGCAGAACGACCGGTCGAACCGCCGACCCCGAGTCCGGGGGCCGGTCTCCCTTCAACAGAAGGCAGAGCCGGCCCACCCTGAAGGGTCCCGGGCAGCACCCCGACCGCAAGCAGCAGTCGAGGAGCTCCCGGAACCTGTCTCCGAGGTGCACGAGAGCCAACGCTAGCACCTTCCCGTGCACCCCGTCCGGACCCGGCGCCCTCTTCTTGCCGCGGAGGCGGTCCACGACCGCCTCCATCTCCTGGTCGGTAACGGGCGGCGGAGCGCCCTCCTCCTCTCCTCTGGAGTCCGACGTCCGACGTAGGGCCATCCTCGGGGGAGCGTAGCCCCGTGGACTGTCGGGGAAAAGCTCCCCGACAATCCTCTCCAACAACGCCGGCTGGAGGGTCTCCGTCAGCGGGGCCGACTGAGCGCGGATCTTGTTCCGCGCTCCTCTGTAAGGTCGGCCCCACGGGTCCCTATCCAGACCCTCCAGCAGCTCCTGCCACGCTCCCTCCTTGGCCCTACTGATGGCCATCTGCAGGGCTCTCCTGCTCTCCACGTAAATGACGTGCAGATGGCCATCCCTTTCTTCGTCCCGGGGGCGGCGACGCCTGCTCCGGGTGTACGCTCTACGCGCCCCGTTGCAGACGTCCCGGAGGTCGGCTATCTCCGCCGACCACCAGTAGACCGCCCGCCTTGGGGGCGGACGCCCAACACTGGGCATGGCCGCCCTGCACACCGCCGTGAAGGCGTCGCAGAGACGGCCAGCCCCTTGTTCCACCCCCAAATCCTCCACTGGCGGGAGGCCCCAGCGGCCGACGATGGCCGCCTCCTCTGCCAGTTCTCGGTCGAGCCTTGTGAGCGCCCAACGCGGGAACCGGCTCCGCCACCGGGACGAAATCGTCGGACTCCCGGGGGCTGGAGACACCTCGAACCTGATATAACGATGGTCCGAGAGTGTCTCCACCCCCGTCTCCACCCTCCATCCTTCCACTCGGCGTGCGGCGGACGCGGTGGCGAAGGACAGATCCACCACCGACCCTCCGTTCCACCGCACGCACGTGTGGACTGTCCCCCTATTCAAGAGGGACAGCCCCGCGGCCAGCGCCCACTCCTCCACCTTCCGCCCTTTGGCTTCCGTGGCCGGGTTGCCCCACGCCGTGGATTTGGCGTTGAAGTCCCCGGCCACGATAACCTGGGCGGGCGCCAGCCGCCTCACTGCCAACCCCAGAGCATCGAGCAGCTGCTCCAGGGCCGGCAGGTCGCGGTTCGGGGAGAAGTACACACCGATGATTGCGTACTCTCCCCGAACCGCCGCCACGTAACCGCCTCCCCTCCCCCACACCACGAGTGGGGGGCTGGCGCCAGGCCTCGTGACGATGGCCACGGAACCGTCCAGATCCCCGGCCCAGTTAGGCCGGGAGGGCACGGAATATGGTTCCGCAACCACCGCCACGTCCACGTCCCACTCCGCCATGGTCTGCAGGAAAAGGTCCTGAGCCCCGGCGGAGTGGTTGACGTTGGCCTGCAGGAAGCGGGGATGTCCGGCCATTATTCGGACATCCCAGCCTCAGGCGCCACCTGCCGCCCACTCCCGCGAGAGATGGGGGGCGTTCTCCCGCGGACGGATGGGGGGTTGCAAAGACGGCCCCCCATCACGTGCGTCGCCCTGCGTCCGGCGTCTGCGCACACGGAGCAGCGGGCCTGGGCCGAGCAGCTCGAGGCGATGTGCCCCGGCTGCCCGCACCGGTAACAGAGCCGGCTGCGGTCCTCCTTGGAGGGGCACAACTCGGCTGTGTGCCCCTTCCCCATGCACTTGTAACAGTGCATGGGGCGCGCTTCCAGCAAATGGAGCTGCACCCTGCTCCATCCCACCCCTATACTGCCCAGCTCGAGCAGCTTCTTCGCTGCCGTCACCGGGCAGCGCATCAGGGCGGAGCTGGAATTCCGCCAGTCCGGGCGGATTTCGCCCACCCGGACCTGCTCGGGGGTGCAGCCCCCCTCGCGCGCGACCGCAGCCTGGACCCGCTGTGCCGTTGCGGCATCGTCCAGACCCGTGAGGCGGAACTCCGCACACTTCACAGGCCTGGACACCTCTACGACGCCGGACAATGCAGCCGTCAATTTGGCCGCCAAGGCGTCAGCCTTCTCGTGGCTGGTGGAGCCGGGGACTTCGATCAGCCTCGCTCCGGTCGCCGACTTGCGGATCCGGAGCGAACCGATTCCCAGCTCCCCCAGATTAACCTCCCGCTCTGCTTTGAGCAGGGCCGAGGCATACGATGCCCCCCCTTGGGCTGCCTCCGGCCGTAACTTTAAAATTACGGCCGTGGAGCCGGGGAGCACCACCTTGGGTTTTCGGCCCTCCTCCTTGCCCGCGGGAGTGTTGGCTGATGCCTTGGCGGGCGCTGGCCGCGCGGGAGTCGCGGGGGCCGCGGTTTTCCGCGGCTTGCGGCGGACCACGTCGGTCCACGACGCCACCTCCGGGACCTCGGCGGTCCCTGCCGCTGCCGACGTTGTCACCGCGGCCGGCTTCGCCTTAGATGTGGACGGGCCGAAGCTCGTCCACGACTCCTCCACGGCACCACTACGGCGGACGGGACCCACTTTGGCGGCTTTTGCGGCCGGCCTTGCCCGAGGACGCACATCGAGCTCGGCCGGCGTGCTCGCCCTCTGCGGAGCCGGAGCCGGACGTCCCGCGCTCTCGATGGCCGCTCTTGTGGCTCTGGCCACCGAGGACCTATCACCCGCCAATGGCGGGCGGGCGATCGCGGGGGGAGGCATCCGAGACTCGAGCTCCGCGAGCCTACCGTCAACCAGGTTGCCGACGAGCCGGGCGATATTTGACTCCAGGGCCTGGAGATCGACCGGGCCCGTCGGCCCCTGCGCCTGCGCCCTCCTCTCCTTGCGGAGCTCCTCAAATTCCTGGCGATGCGCCCGGACCTCTTCCCTCAGGGAGGAGACCTCCCGCTGGAGCCGAGCGTTGTCGGCTCGGAGACGGTAGGTCTCCTCCGTCTCTGTGCGCATCACCAGGGATTCGAGGATCTCCCGAATCCCGCCCGCCGCCTTCACAATCTTGGCGGCGTAGCCCCCTTTGAGGCTCGCCGACCTGCCGGTGAGGTCGAGGATAAGCTCCAGCTTCTCCCCGGCCCTCGCCAACAGCTCGTCGGCTCCCCCCTCCGTTAGGCCCGCCGCTCTCCCCTCAGGGCTTCTCCCTTCGGGGCTCTGTTTCGCCGCCTCGGGGCTGTCCCCCTCGGCGCTTCTGGCCACTGCCGTGACACTATTCTGGCCCTTGCGGGCCCGCTTCTCAAGGAGCGCCTGGATGGCCGCCTCCTTGGCCTCCTCATTGCGCTCCCTGAGCTGTCGGCGGGCTCTGGCCAGACTCGGGGCAATGCCGCCCCTCTTGCCGCGCCTGGCAGTGGTCACCTTCGCACGCTCGTCGGGCGTCTCCGTCTCTGAGCCGGAGAAGAGGCGCTTGCCCCGCCCCAGCTCCGACTCCGAAAGGGTGGGGACCGACATACTGTCGGTCTCCTCCCCTCCGCCAGACAGCAACTCCAACTCCACCTCCACTAGCTGTGGCTGCTGCGGGAGTTCACCCTCCATGGAACCCTCAGGCCCCAACATCGTCCCGCTCCCCGGCATCACCGGGACTCGGCTGTCTAGGTCCGTGACCGAACCCTAGACAGCCCACAAAACACAAAACACGAACGATAAACACAAAAACCCAACAAGTGACAAAACAAACACCAACAAAAACCGCCTATGTTCGTCACCGAACCCAGCGACAAACACAACAACAACCAACGCAACAAAAACACGCGACACCACCAAACACACGGACACGCTCCACACCACCAAAACAATCGACGAAAACGTCAACTCCTACACTACTCAACCTCCTCGCCCACAAGTATGGTTTTCTAGTTTTAGTCACCACTCACCGGCCACTGCGTTACCGCGCACCAGGTGAGTGGGTCCAGGGCAGACTGCGGGGAAGCACTAGAAAACACTTGGGGCCTGCCCCAACCTAACCTAACCTAACCTAACCTAACCTAACCTAACCTAACCTAACCTAACCTAACCTTTTTTTTTTTTTTTTTTTTTTTTTTTTTTTTTTTTTTTTTTTTTGTGACGCGGGGAAAAATGCGTTACGCACACCACCGGCGCCTGGGTGGCCTCCGGTGGTAGTGTGGGACTCCCCGTCGGCTGTCCGACGGTATACCCACTAAACAACCCCGCGAAATGCCATCGGCCGCGTTGGTGTGGTGCCCCGGATCTGTCAGCAACAGGGCACCACTGCGACTGGCCAGCCCCTCAGAAGGGGCCGGACTTCTTCAATCTAGGGGCCGTCCCGGCAAATTGGGACAGCCCCTCCGGCGGCGGGACCGTTATGGGGCCAGGTTCCCATCCTGACCCCTAGTCCCACAGGTTAGGGAGGCGGCAGTAGGTGCGCGTAGCGCCTACGCCGCACTCCCGTCCGCCGTCTCCGGAGCGGGACAGCCAAGGGATGGTCCTCCCTGTCCCGCTCCGAGGCCTCCTTCTGGGACATGACCGTCTCACAGAAGGAGGCCATCGCCTGCCAGGCACTGTCACTCCCGAGCATGCAGCGGACCACGCTCGGGAGCGAGAGGTCCGCGCTTTCTAGCGCGGACACCAGTTCGTGGCGCTGCCGAGACCACCTGGGACACCGCTCCAGAGTGTGCTGAGCGGTGTCCTCGGCCGCGCCACAATCGTGGCAGCCTGGCTGTTCCTCCCGCCTCGCGACCCGGTGCAGGTACTCACCGAAGCACCCATGTCCGGTGAGCACCTGCACCATGCGGAAAGTGAGGGGTTTGCGCCTTCGGCGCATCCACGCCTCCAGGACCGGGCGCAGCGCATCCGCAACGCGGACTCCGTACCGCGCCTGCGCCAGGTCCTCCCCCCACCTCCGCATCATCTCTGCCTGCCCTCGCTGGCGATACCGCCCCACCTCCTCCAATGTGGGGCGCTCGCCGAGGCTCCTCCTCTCCGCAACAAACACGTATACCTCGGCGAGCACCTCCGCCGCCAACTCCCAGGGCGGGTCGCCAGCAAGGGCGGTCGCGGCCGTCCACGCCACCGTCCGGTACCCCCTTATCACCCTCTGCGCTATGACCCGCTGCGCTCTGCGCAGCTGAGCCCTGTTCCGAGCGCAGAGGGCGTCCGCCCATATGGGGGCACCGTACGTTGCCATACTCCGACAGACGCCGGAGTACAGCCGTCTGCACGCGGCGCTGGGCCCGCCCAGATTGGGCAGGAGGCGTCCCAGCGCCGCCGCAGTTCTGATGACCTTCGGCCCCAACCGCTCGAAGTGGGGGCCGAAGGTCCATCTTCCGTCAAGGGTGAGGCCCAGGTAGCTCATCTGGGCACTCACCCTTATTCTAACTCCTCCTATTTGGAGGTGCGCTCCCGAGGGGGGGCCCCGCCTGCCGGTCCCGCGGAAGAGGAGGGCCTCGGTTTTATCCAAACGGACCCGAAGCCCAAGCCTCTCTATGCGGCTGACCACCAGTCCTACACCGACTTCGGCCAGCCGCGAACCTAACCTAACCTAACCTAACCTAACCTAACCTTTTTTTTTTTTTTTTTTTTTTTTTTTTTTTTTTTACAAGGAGAAATCTTTTAAAGACCGTACCCACCGCTAGCGAGGCAGTGGGCGTGAGTGGGACTCGCCCGGTGAGAAGCACCGGGAATACCCACTAAAACTCCTTGGTCGCCCCTCGGACCCTATGTGGGAGAGATCTGGGCTCTGCCTTGTGGCAATTCACCAGGTCTCTCCCAGGGGTGGGCCCCGGCCTATGCCAGGGCTTACGCCAAAGGAGGATTACCCGGGGCTACCGGGGCAATCCTCAGACGAGGCAGCCGATGTTTTCCATGTGCGGGAGCAACCCGCACACGTTGGCTACTCTCAGGGGTCAAAGAAGACGGACGTGCGCCCGCCTTCTTCGACCCACCCGTCTGCGTCGGAGTGGAGCGGCTAGAGCATCCTCCTCCCGCTCCCTCTCCGCAGCCTCCTTCTGCAGTATCACGCACTCGCAGAAGGAGGCGGCAGCCTCCCATACCGTCTCACTGCAAACCATGGCTCTAACCATGGTTTGAAGGGAGAGGTATCCCCCGCCAAGCGCCGCGCGAAGTTCGCGGCGCTCTCGCCGCCAGGCCGGGCATTCGACTAGCGTGTGCTCGGCCGTGTCATCGGGGGAGGCGCAATGATGGCACCTCGCCGTCTCCTCCCGATGGGCGACTCGGTGCAGGTAGTGGCCGAAGCAGCCATGCCCGGTCAAAACCTGCACCAGGCGATAGGTGAGGCTGCCATGCCGGCGCCCAACCCACTCCTCCAACACCGGACGAATCGCCTCGATCGTCCGGTGACCGGCAACTGGGGAGGTCAAGGAGTCTCCCCAGAGCTCCAGGGCCTCCCTCTGCGCTAGCCTGCGCTCCCCTTCGACCTCCTCCAGTGTAGGGCGCGCTCCACGCTCTCTTGCCGCCACCCTCTTGCGGTACACCCTGGCGAGCACCTGGGCATCCAGCTCCCAAGGAGGTGTGCCCGCCAAGACACAGGCCGCCCCGTGGCTGACCGTGCGGTACGATCGTATGACCCGGGCCGCAATCACCCGCTGCGGTTGGCGCAGGAGTGCCCTCGTGTGGGGATTTAGGCACTCCGCCCAAACCGGAGCTCCATACAGTGCCATCGACCTCACCACTCCATGGTAAAGTCGACGGCACGGCGACCCAGGCCCACCCAGGTTGGGGAGAACACGTCCGAGGGCGGCCGCAGATGCGCACAGCCGCGTAGCGAGGAGCTTAAAATGCTCCTCGAAACTCCATCGGGGATCCAGCACCAGGCCGAGGTACTTCATCTGCACCCCGACCGGGATATGAACCCCCTCTACTCGGACGCATAGTCCCCCCGGGATCACGCCACGCGGGCCACGGAAGGCCAACGCCTTCGTCTTGGCGAGCGCCACCTCCAGTCCCAGTCTGCGGATGCGCCGTACCACCAGAGAGGCGCCGACCGATGCCAGGTGTACCGCATCCTCCCATATGGCCGCCCTGACCACCACCAGGGTGTCATCCGCGAAGCACACCACCTCCATCCTCGGCAGGAGCGCTCCGCGGAGGACCCAGTTGTACCCCAGGTTCCAGAGCAGGGGGCCAAGCACTGAACCCTGGGGCACCCCCGCCGGCATGGCCCACGATTGGACGCGCCCCTCCGAATCCTCATAGAGGACCACCCTCTCGCGCAGGTAGTCCGCCACGAGGACACGGAGGTAGAGAGGCACCTGGTGGAACTGTAGTGCCTCCTCTATGCATTCGTGGGGGAGGCTGTTGAACGCGTTAGCGATGTCCAGAGACACCGCCACCACAGCCTCCCTCCTTGCTGTGGCTGCCTCAGTCCACGCCTTGAGGCGAGCCACCGCGTCCATCGTGGACCGGCCGGTCCGGAAGCCATATTGGCACTCCGCCAAGTCCGGGCCGCAGGCCTCCAGGTGCTTAATGATCCGGGAAGCGACGATCTTCTCGAGGAACTTCCCGGACTCATCCAGCATTACCAGCGGCCGAAAGCTCGACGGAGAGTCCGGGGGGCGGCCATCCTTGCACAGGAGACAAAGCCTCCCTGCCCGCCATATCCCGGGGAAGCGGCCCGTCGCGATGCAGATGTTCAACACCGCCCGGTACCGCTCCTCCAGGGGCCCCAGGGCTATCGCCATCACCTTGGAGGGCACTCCATCCGGCCCCGGCGTCTTCTTTCTGGACCTGAGTCTGTCCAGACCGGTTTCAAACTCCAGGTCTGACACCGGGGGCCCGTCCATCCCATCCTCCAAGGTGGTGGGGGCGGCTGCGGCGCGCATACGGGGGGGAACGAAGGGTCCCGGGCTGGGAAAGAGCGTATCCAGGACCCTCCGCAACAACTCGGGCTCCATACAGGATGTGGAGGGGGCCATATCAAAGAATTTCCCCCTCACCACCCTGTACGGCCTACCCCAGGGGTCCCTGTCTAGGGTTGCGATGAAGCGCTCCCCAGCTTGGGCTTTGGCCCCGCGGATGGCTGTCCGCAGGGCCCTCTGGGCCTCCCTATACCGCTGGCGGAGCTCCTCATCGCCATCCGGCCCCCCGTTGGCGCGCCTGCGGCTACGCAGGTAGGCACGCCTCGCTGCCATACCGGTGGTACGCAGATCCGCTATCTCCTGCGTCCACCAGTAAACCCCTTTTCGGGGACACCTTCGGGCCCTAGGCATAGCGGAGCTGCAGACGACACGCATGTCGTCGGCAAACAATTGCGCCATGCCCTCCGCGTCCCCGATAAGCTGGGCAGGAGGCTCGGCCCACGCCCTGACGATAGCCGCCTCCTCCGCGACGTCTCGACGAAGCCTGGCGAGCGCCCACCTCTGAAAGGAGGGCTCGCCTGCGACAGGGCCCAGATGTAAGGGGGCCCCGGGTCCGGCTGTGGAGAGCCCGTAGCGGACGTATCGATGGTCCGATAGGGTTTCGACGTCCGCCGCTACTCTCCACCCCACCATCCGGGCAGCAATCGCGGAGGAGGCAAAGGTGACGTCGATGACCGACTCACCCTGCCACCTCACGCAGGTCGGCGTGCTGCCCCTGTTCAACACCCGGAGCCCCAGGGCCACAGCCCACGTCGCCAGGTCTTCGCCGAAAGCGTTTTGCACCGGGGACCCCCACGCTCGGTGCTTAGCGTTGAGGTCTCCACCCACCAGTACAGGGTGGGGAGCCGCCCTCCTCACGACTCCCTCCACCGCAGCCAGGAACCGTTCAAACTCGGCCCTACTGCGGTTCCCCGAGAAGTAGGTGGAGACCACCACTACTCCCCCCCAGAGCGCCGCCACGTATCCCGGTCCCCTCTCCCGCAGGATGAGAGGGGGGGCTGCGGCGGCAGCGACCCCCACGATCGCCGCCGTGCCGTCCGTCGCCCCGAGCCACTTGCGGGACGACGGCACGTGGTGGGGCTCTGCCACTAGCGCCAAGTCCACCCCCCACTCCGCCATCGTCTGACACAGCAGGTCCTGCGACCCGGCGGAGTGGTTGGTGTTCGCCTGCACTATTTCACCGATGGACCTACCGGGCATTGGTGTCCATCGGTGTTACTCCTTTGGGGGGGGAGCCCTGCACTGCCGGTGCCCTGGTCGCCAGGACGGGGCGACCCTTGACAGATGGGGGATTGCACTGCGGTCCCCCCATCCTGTGCTCCGACTGCAGACCGCGATCCCTGCACACGGCGCATTTGGGCGGGGCTGTACACCCAGCTGCCAGGTGTCCCTCGACACCACACCTGTAGCAAAGCCCACTTCGGTCTTTGGTGGAGGGACAGAGGAACTGCGTGTGGCCGACCTCCAAGCACCGGTGGCAGCGCATTGGGCGCTGCTCGAGCAGCTGGATCGTGGCCGCACTCCAGCCAACACAAAGCCGCCCCGCCTCCACCAGTCGTTCCACTGCTTCGACCGGGCATGAGGCCAGGGCCGACCCCATTCGCTGGCCTCCCATGGCGACGGCGCCCACCCTTATCTTTTCCGCCGGACATCCAGCCTTTTCCGCCAGCGCCGCCCGGAGTTCCTCCACGGTGACGGAGTCGTCCAGCCCGCCGACTCTGATGTCCGCCATTTTGGTGGGGCGGGTGACCCTGCCCGCTTCCCCCAGCACCTCCCCCATTCTGGCGGCCAATGCATCCGCCTGCGTTGCGCTCGCCTCCTGCGGTAACTCCAACACGCAGCCGCCCGCCATGGACCTTCTAAATTTGCAAGGGCCAATCCCCAGTTCCCCGAGGTTAATATTGGCCCTTGCACTGGCGAGCGCCGCGGAGTATGTGGCCCCTTTGGCAACCGCCTCCGGCTTGAGGGTCAGCACCACCGCCAGTGTCTTCGGCGCCTTGGGAAGCCTGGCCTTCTCCGTCCCAGGGGCCAGCTTGGCAGGTGCCGATTTAGCCGGCGGCTTGCCGGCTTTTTTTGCCACCGTTGTCCAGCCCTCCTCCTCCATGAGCAGCGGATCCTGTTGGCGGGATGACCCCGGGAACTGTTCCGCTGCTCGGGTCCCCGACGGTGGAGCCAAGGGTGCTGACTTCCCCCCCTTCACCTGCCTGGCTTTCTTCGGCAGGTTCGCAGGCGGCGCCAGCGTGGTTGGAGCCACCACAGTTCGCGGAGCCGGAGTTCTGTCTCCTGGCGGGCGATCCACCTTTTTGTTGTCCCCCGCCAAGGGTGGACGCCGGCGACTTGTCGAGGCCGGCAAGAGCCTGCCGTCCAACTCCAGGCTCTCAAGGCGCGCCGTGATGACCCCTCCGACGTGGGTCATGAGCTCACGCTGGAGCAATCCCATCGCCTGCAACAGATCCTCCCGCGTGAGCCCATCCCTGCCCTTGCGCGACTCCTCCCTATACTCAGTTGGGGCCACTGGGGGCGCGGCCCCCTCAGCCGCGCGCTCTGAAAACGCCTTACGGAGGGCCACCACTTCCTCAGAGAGGGCCGAGAGTTGTCCCCGCAGACGCTTGTTGTCCGCGTGGAGCCGCCGGACCTCTTCCTCCTCCTTGCGCTCCGTGAGGGCACGGACTACCGCCAACATTGTCTGCGCGGCCTCCCGAACCTCCCTAATGCAGGTCCCCTTAAGGTTCTTTGACCTGTGGAGAACCTGCTCTATTGCCTCCGCGCCATCTTCCGCCCTCTGCTGGAGCTCCGCGAACGAATGCGCTCCGTTTATTGGGGGAGGGGACCTCCTCTTCTTCCTCTTCTTTCGGTCCGCCTTTCCCTCCTCCAACGTGGAGGGCGCCGACTCGGTCTCCGAGTCTGGGAGATCATCTCTTAGCTCCCTGCGAGCCTGGGAGAGGCCCACTGCATGGTGGTACCCCTTGCCCACCCGCACTTTCGGCACTTTAGGTGCTGGACAAGACTCCGAGCTCCCGGCCTCCCGCTCAGCCTCCGAGGCACTAGTCTCCCAGAGACGTCCACCAATTGGCCTCTTGCGGTCCGACTGAGCTACGCCCCTGGCAGAGCTCTCACTGTCGGGAACCCCACCGTCCGTTCCATCCTGGGAGCAGTCCCGCCCTTTCACGAACCTCCCATTAGCGGCCCTTGCGTAGGACAGCACACCTTTTTTCTTCTTCTCCGTGGGTTTGGCGCTCCCCGCAGTGGGATCGGCGCCGGAGGTAGCCTCCGACTCCATCTCCCAGTCCAGGGACCGACCCAAAAGCGATTCCGACGGAGAAAAAATTCTTCCGCCGTATCACCCACAAAAAAAACTACCAAACAACAAAAGAACACAATAAAACAACAGGACAACCACAAAACAACAGATACACCAACAAATAACAAATACACCAACAATACTAATAACTACAACAATAAAAATATTTACATTTAAAAACTACAACTAAAAAACACAAAACTCAAATTTTGAGGGGGAAGGGGGGGTCCCCCGACCTCGCACCCCGCACAAAAAATGCTCCGACAGGCAACACCGATCGGATGGCGCCCCAAATTCCCGCGATTTCTCGAAGAAAAATTTAGAGCACCTGCTCTCGTACCGGTATTGCCTACCGAAAAACCAAGTTCCGAGCGAGATGGAGATGCGGGAGTGGTCGCAAACGACTCCCCCCGACCCCTAGACACCAAAACAAAACAAAAGATTTTTTGGAGGTTTTGGGCCCCCAAAAAATAGTTCCCGTGGGAATTTCGAAAAATTTTCCACGGGACCAATTGACCAGCACCAAAACCCACAATATTCCGACAAAAAGCTAAATTCACCTATACAATTCCTAACCTAACCTTTTTTTTTTTTTTTTTTTTTTTTTTTTTTTTTGTGACGCGGGGAAAAATGCATTACGCACACCACCGGTGCCTGGGTGGCCTCCGGTGGTAGTGTGGGACTCCCCGTCGGCTGTCCGACGGTATACCCACTAAACAACCCCGCGAAATGCCATCGGCCGCGTTGGTGTGGTGCCCCGGATCTGTTAGCAACAGGGCACCACTGCGACTGGCCAGCCCCTCAAAAGGGGCCGGACTTCTTCTCTCTAGGGGCCGTCCCGGCAAATTGGGACAGCCCCTCCGGCGGCGGGACCGTTATGGGGCCAGGTTCCCATCCTGACCCCTAGTCCCACAGGTTAGGGAGGCGGCAGTAGGTGCGCGTAGCGCCTACGCCGCACTCCCGTCCGCCGTCTCCGGAGCGGGACAGCTTGAGGATCGTCCTCCCTATCCCGCTCCGAGGCCTCCTTCTGGGACATAACGGTCTCACAGAAGGAGGCCATCGCCTGCCAGGCACTGTCACTCCCGAGCATGGAGCGGACCACGCTCGGGAGCGAGAGGTCCGCGCTTCCTAGCGCGGACACCAGGTCGTGGCGCTGCCGAGACCACCTGGGACACCGCTCCAGAGTGTGCTGAGCGGTGTCCTCGGCCGCGCCACAATCGTGGCAGCCCGGCGTCATCTCCCGCCTCGCGACCCGGTGCAGGTACTCACCGAAGCACCCATGTCCAGTGAGCACCTGCACCATGCGGAAAGTGAGGGGTTTGCGCCTTCGGCGCATCCACGCCTCCAGGACCGGGCGCAGCGCATCCGCAACGCGGACTCCGTACCGCGACTGCGCCAGGTCCTCCCCCCACCTCCGCATCATCTCCACATGCCCTCGCTGGCGATACCGCCCCACCTCCACCGATGTGGGGCGCTCGCCGAGGCTCCTCCTTTCCGAGACAAACCCGTATACCTCGGCGAGCACCTCCGCCTCCAACTCCCAGGGCGGGTCGCCAGCGAGGGCGGTCGCGGCCGTCCAAGCTACCGTACGGTACCCCCTTATCGCCCTCTGCGCTATGACCCGCTGCGCTCTGCGCAGCTGGGCCCTGTTGCGGCTGCAGAGGGCGTCCGCCCATATTGGGGCACCGTACGTGGCCATACTCCGGCAGACGCCGGAGTACAGCCGCCTGCACGCGGCGCTGGGCCCGCCAACATTGGGCAGGAGGCGACCCAGCGCCGCCGCAGCTCTGATGACCCTCGGCCCTAACCGCTCGAAGTGGGGGCCGAAGGTCCATCTCCCGTCCAGGGTGAGGCCCAGATAGCTAATCTGGGCACTCACCCTAATCCTTTCTCCTCCTATTTGGAGGTGTGCTCCGGGGGGAGGGCCCCGTCTGCCGGTCCCGCGGAAGAGGAGGGCCTCGGTCTTCTCCAAACGGACCCGAAGCCCAAGCCTCTCTATACGGCTGACCACCAGTCCTACTCCGACTTCGGCCAGCCGCGCCGCCTCCACAAAGGTCTTACCCCGGGACGTGACAAGGGTGTCATCTGCATAGCAGATGACACTCATCCCGGGGAGGAGACGGCCCCGCAGGACCCAGTCGTATGCGAGGTCCCACAGAATGGGGCCCAGAACGGACCCCTGCGGGACCCCGCACCCGACAGACCTCCTGACCATACGGCCCCTCGCATCCTCGAAGCACACCTCCCTGTCCTCCAAGTATGCCTTCAACAGCCTCCCCAAGTACGGAGGCACCTCAAAGTATTTGAGGGCCTCCAGTATGGTACTGTGGGGGAGGCTGCTGAAGGCATTGGCGATGTCCAGCGACACTGCCACCACCACCTTACCCTCGCGCTCCGCATCCTCCGTCACCGACCTTAGGCGCCTAATGGCGTCGACGGTCGACCGTCTGGCCCGGAACCCGAATTGGGCATCCGAAAGGCCCGGTCCCGGGCCATCCTCCAAATGCTGAGCGAGGCGGGAGGCGACAACCCTCTCCAGGGCCTTGCCCGCCTCGTTCAGCAGAACAACCGGTCGAACCGCCGACCCCGAGTCCGGGGGCCGGTCTCCCTTCAACAGAAGGCAGAGCCGGCCCACCCTGAAGGGTCCCGGGCAGCACCCCGACCGCAAGCAGCAGTCGAGGAGCTCCCGGAACCTGTCTCCGAGGTGCACGAGAGCCAACGCTAGCACCTTCCCGTGCACCCCGTCCGGACCCGGCGCCCTCTTCTTGCCTCGGAGGCGGTCAACGACCGCCTCCATCTCCTGGTCGGTGACGGGCGGCGGAGCGCCCTCCTCCTCTCCTCTGGAGTCCGACGTCCGACGTAGGGCCATCCTCGGGGGAGCGTAGCCCCGTGGACTGTCGGGGAAAAGCTCCCCGACAATCCTCTCCAACAACGCCGGCTGGAGGGTCTCCGTCAGCGGGGCCGACTGAGCGCGGATCTTGTTCCGCGCTCCTCTGTAAGGTCGGCCCCACGGGTCCCTATCCAGACCCTCCAGCAGCTCCTGCCACGCTCCCTCCTTGGCCCTACTGATGGCCATCTGCAGTGCTCTCCTGCTCTCCACGTAGACTCCGTGCAGATGGCCATCCCTTTCTTCGTCCCGGGGGCGGCGACGCCTGCTCCGGGTATACGCTCTACGCGCCCCGTTGCAGACGTCCCGGAGGTCGGCAATCTCCGCCGACCACCAGTAGACCGCCCGCCTTGGGGGCGGACGCCCAACACTGGGCATGGCCGCCCTGCACACCGCCGTGAAGGCGTCGCAGAGACGGCCAGCCCCTTGCTCCGCCCCCAAATCCTCCACTGGCGGGAGGCCCCAGCGGCCGACTATGGCCGCCTCCTCTGCCAGTTCCCGGTCGAGCCTGGTGAGCGCCCAACGCGGGAACCGGCTCCGCCACCGGGACGAAATCGTCGGACTCCCGGGGGCTGGAGACACCTCGAACCTGATATAGCGATGGTCCGAGAGTGTCTCCACCCCCGTCTCCACCCTCCATCCTTCCACTCGGCGTGCGGCGGAGGCGGTGGCGAAGGACAGATCCACCACCGACCCTCCGTTCCACCGCACGCACGTGTGGACTGTCCCCCTGTTCAAGAGGGACAGTCCCGCGGCCAGCGCCCACTCCTCCACCTTCCGCCCTTTGGCTTCCGTGGCCGGGTTGCCCCACGCCGTTGACTTGGCGTTGAAGTCCCCGGCCACGATAACCTGGGCGGGCGCTAGCCGCCTCACTGCCGACCCCAGAGCGTCGAGCAGCCGCTCCAAGGCCGGCAGGTCGCGGTTCGGGGAGAAGTACACACCGATGATTGCGTAATCTCCCCGAACCGCCGCCACGTATCCCGCCCCCCTCCCACTCAACACGAGTGGGGGGCTGGCGCCAGGCCTCGTGACGATGGCCACGGAACCGTCCAGATCCCCGGCCCAGTTAGGCCGGGAGGGCACGGAATATGGTTCCGCAACCACCGCCACGTCCACGTCCCACTCCGCCATGGTCTGCAGGAAAAGGTCCTGAGCCCCGGCGGAGTGGTTGACGTTGGCCTGCAGGAAGCGGGGATGTCCGGCCATTATTCGGACATCCCAGCCTCAGGCGCCACCTGCCGCCCACTCCCGCGAGAGATGGGGGGCGTTCTCCCGCGTATGGATGGGGGGTTACAGAGACGACCCCCCATCACATGCGTCGCCTTTCGTCCGGCGTCGGCGCACACGGCACAGCGGGCCTGTGCCGAGCAGCCCGAGGCGATGTGCCCCGGCTGCCCACACCTGTAGCACAGGCGGCTGCGGTCCTCCTTGGAGGGGCACAACTCGGCTGTGTGCCCCTTCCCCATGCACTTGTAGCAGTGCATGGGGCGCGCTTCCAACAAATGGAGCTGCACCCTGCTCCAGCCCACCCCTATACTGCCCAGCTCGAGCAGCTTTTTCGCTGCCGTCACCGGGCAGCGCATCAGGGCGGAGCTGGAGTTCCGCCAGTCCGGGCGGATTTCGCCCACCCGGACCTGTTCGGGGGTGCAGCCACCCTCCCGCGCGACCGCAGCTTGGACCCGCTGTGCCGTTGCGGCATCGTCCAGACCCGTGAGTCGGAACTCCGCACACTTCACGGGCCTGGACACCTCGACGACGCCGGACAGGGCGGCCGTCAACTTGGCCGCCAAGGCGTCAGCCTTCTCGTGGCTGGTGGAGCCGGGGACTTCGATCAGCCTCGCTCCGGTCGCCGACTTGCGTATCCGGAGCGAGCCGATTCCCAGCTCCCCCAGATTCACCTCCCGCTCGGCCTTCAAGAGGGCCGAGGCATACGATGCCCCCCCTTTGGCTGCCTCCGGCCGTAACTTTAAAATTACGGCCGTGGAGCCGGGGAGCACCACCTTGGGCTTTCGGCCCTCCTCCTTGCCCGCGGGAGTGTTGGCTGACGCCTTGGCGGGCGCCGGTCTCGCAGGAGTCGCGGGGGCCGCGGTTTTCCGCGGCTTGCGGCGGACCACGTCGGTCCACGACGCCACCTCCGGGACCTCGGCGGTCCCTGCCGCTGCCGACGTTGTCACCGCGGCCGGCTTCGCCCTAGATGTGGACGGGCCGAAGCTCGTCCACGACTCCTCGCTAGCCCCAGTTCGGCGGGCGGGGCCCACTTTGGCGGCCTTTCTCGCCTGAGGGCGTACGTCGAGCTCGGCCGGTGCGCTCGCGTTTGCGCGCTGCGACTTAGTCGCCGGCCTTCGCGCGCCCTCAATGGCCGCCCTAGCGGCTTTGGCGACTGCGGAGCTGTCACCCGCTAATGGCGGACGGGCGACAGTCGGAGGGGGCAGGCGTGACTCTAGGTCGGCGAGCCGCCCGTCCACCAAGTTACCGACGAGCCGGGCGATACTGCTCTCCAGAGCCTGTATATCGACCGGGCCCGTCGGCCCCTGCGCCCTCCTCTCCTTGCGGAGCTCCTCGAATTCCAGGCGATGCGCCCGGACTTCTTCACGCAGCGAGGAGACCTCGCGCTGCAGCCGAGCATTGTCGGCTCGGAGACGGAAGGTCTCCTCACCCTCCGTGCGCACCACCAGGGACTCGAGGATCTCCTTTATCCCACCCGCCGCCTTCACAATCTTGGCGGCGAAGCCGCCTTTGAGGCTCGCCGACCTGCTGGTGAGGTCGAGGATCAGCCTCAGCTTCTCCTCGGCCACCACCATGAGCTGTTCGGCTCCCCTCCCGGCTAGGCCCGCCGCCTCCCCCTCAGGGCTTTTCCCTTCGGGGCCTTTTCCCGCCTCGGGGCTGCCGCCCTCGGCGCTTTCTTCGGCGTTTTCGGCGGCCGCCGCGCTGGTTTTCGGGCGTCCAAAGGCCCGCCTCTCGAGGAGCGCCTGGATGGCCTGCTCCCTTTCCTCCTCCTTGCGCTCCCTGAGCTCTCGGCGGGCTCTGGCCAGACTGATGGCGACAATTCCTAACCTAACCTAACCTAACCTAACCTAACCTAACCTAACCTAACCTAACCTAACCTAACCTAACCTAACCTAACCTAACCTAACCTAACCCAGTTGCGTGCCTCCCCTCGCTGAGAACGCATCATTTCGCTAACGCTCCGCACTAAAAAATTCACTAAAATTAGTAAATTCGGTCCGATCTCCAAGTGCGATACACCAAAAGTTGCGGATTTTCTGCCTCCACGCGACTGTGAAAAGTGCACGAAAATCGGAAGTGTCAGTGAAGAGCTATAGTGAAAAAACCTCACTTTTGAGAGGTTAAGTTTTTGTGAAAAAGTTAAAAGTGCAAATATCTCGCAAGACAAAAGGACGACCCCCTCACTTTTTTATATCAAAAGGTGGGGAAGAAGAAGGAGTACGTCCTGAAACCAACTCCGCAATTTTCAGGCAAAAACTGAAGGAGTTATTAACAAAAAAACAAAAACCACGTGGCGGTGTGGTCAGTGAAGGAGTCGACGCAGAGGCGTGCATCTTCGTGGGGAGCAGCCGGCAGCTCAGCAGAGAAAAACAAAAGTCAGTGCAGATTTTTAGAACACTTAGTTTTTAAAATATTTAATATCAAAGTTTCGAAATTCAAGGTCAAATATCTCTGAAAGCTCAGGCAGACCATATCATTTTTCTGTTGAAAAACGTTGCGCGCTAGCTAGTTCTAGCCGTTAAATACTTTTAATTTAAAATTGTAGAGAAGAGTTTCAGAGATAATTGAGTTTTAAGAAAATTTTGGTTTTTTACAAAAAATAGGTACAAAATTAAAGGTAAAAATTTTTAATTCAATTGTGTTGTATGCGCCCCGATTTATCCTAAATTTAGACACCTTGCTTAGATTTTTAGGTACTTCCGTTTCCGAGATATTAAATTTTTAGTGTTTTTTCTAAATAACTTTAAAAATAATCAAATAATATTAAATTTTATAATCACATTATCCTTAGACCGTATATTAGACATAAAATAGCCCAAATTTCACACTTCTAGGTTGAAAATAACAGTTTTCACGCGAAAACTCCACTTTTGGCCGCCATCTTGTTAAATTTCAGATTCGAATAACTCGGGAACGGACAGGACTAGCGACTCGGGGTTTTCACAGTTGAGCATCCGAGCTCCTATATAATCGTGTTGCACACGAATTACTCAGTTTCGACAAAAATTTTTTATTGTCGCTGGAGGCACTCTAGGAGGGTAGTTCAGACGGGGCCTAACCCGGCATTCAAAACCCCGTGTTTCTGTGAGCTCTAGAACCGCTAATATCGGCTGTCAAACATCGAGTTTGACAGTTCGGCGGCCATCTTTAAAAACTTCAACTGGCCATAGCTCCGGAACCACGGGACGTAGAGCGCTGGGGTTTTCAGCGTTGGCGATATAGACTCCAACGCTTGCCCAACGTACCAAATTGACGCCGTTTGGACACCAAGAAATTTTTGACCCCGGGAGGTGCGCCCAGCGGAAAGAACAGGTCACGCTGAGTGGGAGGACTCCAAACCCCGACTTTCTCCGGTGGCTAGAAGCCGAGATATAGGCCGTCAAACATTGACTTTGACAGTTGGGCGGCCATCTTGGAAAAGTTTGGAGTCCTCTAACTCCGTAACCACAGGGCCTATCGAGACGGGGTTTTCGAGGATAGTAAGGAGACACTCTCCCGCGTCGGAAACAACGGCACGGGACAAGATATCTCTCGCTCAATTTTCAAGGACGACTGACTCAGGCCGCTTGTTGCCTAAGTAGAGAACACCACAGCAGCGAAATCCCCGTCTCGCTAGCTTCAAAATTGGCAAAGTTATAGCCGGTTTAAACTTAGCTCCACCTTCCTCCACAAACTCCACCGAAATTTCAAACCCAAATAACTCGGGAACCAGTGGTCCAAATCGAACGCGGTTTTTTGTGGGTTGGTCTGCATGTGGAGGCCTATCAGGACATAGATAAAGGGGACGCATAAACCGGCTGACTCTAGGTAGAGTACACAAAAAAGTTGGAAAACTACTCTACCATACGAAATTTGATAAATAATCTTAGATATAAGAGACAAGACTCCGGGAGAGTCATTGACTGTACTTATAAACGCACATAAACCGACAGAATTTATACATATGTAAACACGATTATTTACAACTTTTGCAATCGACTCACTTTTTTGAGTGACCTTTTATTCTAGCTGTAAGTGACGCATACCTCCAAGAATAATGTTCGGAATTAGGACGCCTATAAAAAATGCCAACAACTCGACCAATGAGGGCCAAACCCCAAGTAAAGACAAGAGAGCAAGCCCTACTCAGGTCTCTAAAGTGAGACGAAGCATCGGCCAGTGGGAGTCAGCTGGAACCGACACAAACCCAGAAGCTGATACGCGGAAGAGCAAACCCACGACAATCATGACAGCCCTGGCGGCACCAACGAAGGCCAAACCGACGCCCCCCCTGGAGGGAAAGGTGCTAGTTCGGAAAGTGGGTACTGTGTCCCCGAAGAGTAGGACTGACGAGGCCAGGGCCTGCCACAATAAAGCCAAGATGTCCCTAGCAATATCTAGGAATTTAAAAACAGACATCAAGCAAGACGTGTTGCAGGCCGTGGAACGACTGTTTCAGATCGTCAAGGAAGCGGAGGCTGAATTGGCGACGGAAAGGAAAGGGAGGCCTAGCAATGAGAAGAGTGAAGAGATTTTGACCCTGACGGAGACGCCCCAAAAAGGGAATAGGACCGGAAACCCCGGTCAAGAAGGATGCGACATGATACTTGCGAAAATTGAAGAAAATAAGAGGCTCATCCTAGAGAACAACCGGGTAATGAACGACCTCAACGAGGCCATAAAAAGACAGGAAGAGACGATAGGTAGGGCAAGCTATGCAAGCGTCGCATCCTTACCTCAAACCGGCAACCAGGATCCGGAGCGAACCGCCATGCACTCCGTGGTTGTCTCCTCGAAAAACGAAGAAGAAACCGGAGAAGAGGTTATGGAAAAAATAAGAAGGGCAGTCGATGCAAAGGAGGGATGGGTTCGAGTGGAGAGAGTTAGAAAGGCAAAGGATAGGAAAGTAATCATGAGTTGTAGGGACGAACAGGAAAAGGAAAAGGTAAAGGAGCGCCTACAAGCAGCTGGGGAGCACCTTGTCGTCGAGGATGTGAAGAACAAGGACCCGCTTCTGGTTCTGAGGGACGTACTGCGCATACACAGTGATGAGGAAGTCATCAAAGCCCTTCGGAACCAGAACCGGGAGGTCTTTCACGGCCTCGACGACAAGGAAAATCGCGTTACAATAAAATACCGCAGGAGAGCGCGAAATCCTCACAACGGGCACATCGTCTTGTGCGTGTCTCCGGTGATCTGGAGGAGAGCCATTGCCGGGAGGAAACTGCGAGTGGACCTCCAGAGAGTGACGGTCGAGGATCAGACCCCCCTGGTGCAGTGTACCCGCTGCCTGGGGTATGGGCATGGGAAGCGGTTCTGCAAGGAAGCCGTGGACCTGTGCAGTCACTGTGGCGGTCCCCACTTGAGTGCTGATTGTAGTGAGAGGATAACCGGAGAGCCGCCAAGTTGTAAGAATTGCGCCAGGGCGGGAGTGGACAGCGCACGTCATAATGCATTTAGTACAGAATGCCCGGTGAGACGCAGATGGGACCAGCTGGCGCGTTCCACCGTGGCATATTGCTGAGGGCCCCCACGACGGACAAACCGCGTACAAAATCCTGCAGGCGAACTTGCAGAGGAAAAAGTTGGCAACGGACGAATTGTTCATCGAGGCGGACAGGCGGGGGGCAGCGGTGGCGCTCATTCAAGAACCGTACGTCGGCGGAGAGAGGCGCATGAAGAGTCGCAGGGGGATCAGGGTCTTCCAGAGCGCCGGGGAGGACGAAGGGATCGCAAAGGCCGCCATAGCGGTCCTAAATAGTCAATTGAAAGTCGTACAATACCCGGAATTGACGACAAATAACATTGTAGTTCTGGGAGTCCAAACCGGCGACTGGGAGATCGTACTGGTCTCCATGTATTTCGAGCCCGACCGCCCCCTGGAACCCTATATTGACCACCTCAGGAAAGTCAAGGCTACAATAAAGACCGGCAGGTGGATTGTAGGAGGAGACGCAAATGCCAAGAGTACGTGGTGGGGTAGTCCGAGTACCAACAGCAGAGGAGAAGAGATGCTGGGTGCCGCAACTGAACTGAACCTGAGCATACTCAACACAGGGGAAATTCCGACCTTCGACACCATCCGGGGGCAGCAGCGATATAGCAGCCACGTCGATGTGACTATGTGCTCGACTGATCTTATAGACCTGGTGGATGACTGGAAGGTGGACGAGGGCCTGACGAGCTCGGACCACAACGGGATAACGTTCTCGATTAAGCTACACAGGGCAAAAGGTATAACTATAAGTAGAACCACAAGAACGTTCAATACCAAAAAAGCTGACTGGACCAAGTTCCGTGAAAAACTTACCCAAAAATTGCAGGAAAAACAGTTAACTAAGGATAAAGTTGGGAGAATCGACAGCGTAGAAAAGTTAGACTTAGCCGTCGAGGAATATACGGAGATAGTAAAAGACGCGTGTACGCTGTCGATTCCCCCAAAGAAACAAACAGAAAAGCTTACCGTCCCGTGGTGGTCCGAGGAGCTGGAGAGGCTGAAGAAGGAGGTCGCCACCAGGAAGCGAAGAATCCGCTGCGCTGCCCCGGCCAGGAGGTCGAGGGTCGTAGAAGAGTACCTGAAAAAGAAAGAAGAATATGAGTTAGAAGCTGCAAAATCCCAAGTCCAGAGTTGGAAGACCTTCTGTGAGAAACAGGACAGGGAAGGGGTGTGGGAGGGGATCTACAGGGTAATAGGCAGGACAACAAGGAGGGAAGAGGACCCCATGCTCATTAGGGACGGCAGAGTCCTTGATGCGAAGGAGTCAGCCCAATGCTTGGCGGAGGCTTTCTACCCTGAGGACCACGAGGCAGAAGATACGACTCACCACGCAACCATCAGACGGAAAGCGGAAAAAGTGAACGACGGGAAACAAACTGAACCTTGCGACCCGCCGTTCACAATGACCGAGCTTAGGGCGGCGTGTGAGTCCTTCAATGCCAAAAAGGCCCCGGGTGTGGACGGCTTTACCGCGGACATATGCTCACAAGCAATGGCATGCGACCCGGAGCTCTTCCTGGCTCTCCTGAACAAATGTCTTGAGTACTGTCACTTCCCCAGAGCGTGGAAGGAGGCAGTGGTGATCGTGCTCAGGAAACCGAACAAGACCAACTACACTACTCCGAGGTCTTACCGGCCGATCGGCTTACTGCCGATATTCGGTAAAATCTTGGAGAAGCTGTTAGTGGCCCGCCTCAAGTTCTATCTTCTACCAAGGATGAGTACTCGCCAATACGGATTCATGCCCCAGCGCAGCACGGAGGACTCCCTCTACACTCTAGTGACACATATCCGGGAGAAACTGGGACAGAAGAAAACTGTTACATTGGTGTCACTAGACATAGAGGGGGCCTTCGACAACGCATGGTGGCCAAAAATAAGAGTCCGCTTGGCTGAGGAAAAGTGTCCACTAAACTTGAGGAGGACCATGGACAGCTACCTTCGGGACAGGAGGGTCAGGGTGAGATATGCCGGGGAGGAGCATTGCAGGGCAACGCACAAGGGCTGCGTCCAGGGCTCTATAGGGGGTCCGATTCTTTGGAATATGCTCTTGGATCCCCTCCTACAAAGCCTGGAACAGCTGGGATGCTACTGTCAGGCGTTCGCCGACGACGTCGTGTTGGTCTTCGATGGTGACACCGCGATAGAAATAGAGAGGCGCGCGAATGTTGCGCTTCGACATGTCGGGGAGTGGGGTGTGCAAAATAAATTGGTATTCGGTCCATCAAAGACCAAAGCCATGGTCCTGACGCGGAAACTGAAGTACGACACCCCACGCCTCGAGATGGAGGGGACCAACATCAACACAGTAAGCGAGTTGAAAATATTGGGTGTCACCATCGACGACAAACTAACCTTCAACGGACATGTCGCGAACGTCTGCAGGAGAGCGATCGGAGTATATAAGCAGCTGTGCAGGGCGGCAAAAACCAGCTGGGGGCTAAATCCGGAAGTAGTCAAACTGATCTACGTAGCGACAATTGAACCGGTGATATTGTACGCGGCGTCTGTGTGGGCACCGGCAGCGAGAAAAATAGGAGTGAGGAAACAGCTGGAGGTGGTGCAGCGCGGGATCGCCCACAAAATCTGCAAAGCCTACCGCACAGTGTCCTTAAATTCAGCGCTCATACTGGCCGGACTGCTGCCCCTCGACCTGAGAGTCCGAGAGGCAGCAGAATTATATATGGCTAAGAGGGGAGAATCGCGCCCTGACCTGTGCGGAGGTTTTGTAGAAAGAATGGCTTCAGCGATCGAGTTGCCCCACCCTGCGGAGCGCCTCGGCATGGAGCTAGTGGTCGTCGCGGATCAGAGTCAGCTTGATGCTCTAAATAAAACGGACATCTCCATATTCACAGATGGGAGCAAGTTAGAAGGAAAAGTCGGTGCGGCCCTATCCATATGGAGAGACGCAGCAGAGATAAGGAGCATCAGGCTGGCCCTGCCGCGATACTGCACAGTGTACCAGGCCGAGCTGCTAGCGATAGTGAGGGCAACTGAAGAAGCGCTAAGGATGGGAGCCGCCTCTTGCCGGATATTTTCCGACTCGATGGCCGCCCTCCTCACGGTCAAAAATCCGGAATGCCTCCACCCGCTGGCGGTACAGGCCAGGGCTAATATCAAAACGCTGCGAAATCAAGGCAAGGATTTAGCCCTGACCTGGATTAAAGCCCATGCCGGGATGGAGGGCAACGAGAGGGCGGATAGCCTGGCAAAGGAGGCGGCACTTAGACTAAAGAGCAAGCCAAGCTACGACGCGTACCCTGTTTCATTCGTCAAGGGAAATATACGGAAGGCGACCCTTGAGGAGTGGAACAGGAGATGCGTCACGGGCGAGACTGCGGGCATCACCAGGCTGTTCCTCCCGGACGTGGTGACGGCACATAATGTGACAAGAAGATTCGCCATCAGCAAGGAGACAACTCAACTGCTGACGGGGCACGGTGGATTCTCCGAGTACTTACACCGATTTAAGTGCAAGGAGAGTCCATCGTGCCTATGCGACCCGGAGCAGAGTGAAACGGTGCCACATGTCGTCTTCGACTGTCCGGTGCACGCGAGGGCTAGACACCAAATTGCCGAAGAAATAGGAATAGATATAGTGAAGGAAAACGCGGCAAAAGTCATGCAAAGCAAAGGAATGGAACGGTTTCTTGAATACTGTGTTGCGGTTGTAAAGGTTGTAAATAACAGAAACAAAACAGATCTAAGCAAATAATGCTTTCATAATATGTATATGTGTATATTATAAGAAAGCATTAACATAAGAAGATAGAAAATGTAATAATAAAATTGAAGTAGGAACATAGTAAATAGGAAACTAGGAATAAGAAAGAAATGTAAACAAAAATAAAAGAAAAATGTAGTAACAAGTTAGTAACATAAGAAGATAGAAAAAATGTATAAAATAGAATAAGAAACATAGCAAATAAGAAACTAGGAATAAGCAAGAAATGTAAACAAAAATAAAAAGAAAATGTGTCAATTATTGCCCCACTGATACGATGTTAAAATAAAAGGAAAAAATATAATAGTATTTAGCATAGGTGTAGTTGGGAGTCCCACCCATCACAGAGCGAAAGATGATGTATGAAAGTAAGACAGAATGCAGCATGGCAGTACGAGCAGTAGCAAAAGCGAGAACTAGTATGAAAGATAAACGACAACATAGGCTCCGATCATGTTGGAGGTAGTAGTATAAAAAAAAAAAAAAAAAAAAAAAAAAAAAAAAAAAAAAAAAAAAAAAAAAACCTAACCTAACCTAACCTAACCTAACCTAACCTTTTTTTTTTTTTTTTTTTTTTTTTTTTTTTTTTTTTTTTGTGACGCGGGGAAAAATGCGTTACGCACACCACCGGTGCCTGGGTGGCCTCCGGTGGTAGTGTGGGACTCCCCGTCGGCTGTCCGACGGTATACCCACTAAACAACCCCGCGAAATGCCATCGGCCGCGTTGGTGTGGTGCCCCGGATCTGTCAGCAACAGGGCACCACTGCGACTGGCCAGCCCCTCAGGAGGGGCCGGACTTCTTCTCTCTAGGGGCCGTCCCGGCAAATTGGGACAGCCCCTCCGGCGGCGGGACCATTATGGGGCCAGGTTCCCATCCTGACCCCTAGTCCCACAGGTTAGGGAGGCGGCAGTAGGTGCGCGTAGCGCCTACGCCGCACTCCCGTCCGCCGTCTCCGGAGCGGGACAGCCAACGGATCATCCTCCCTATCCCGCTCCGCGGCCTCCTTCTGGGACATGACCGTCTCACAGAAGGAGGCCATCGCCTGCCAGGCACTGTCGCTCCCGAGCATGTAGCGGACCACGCTCGGGAGCGAGAGGTCCGCGCTTCCCAGCGCGGACACCAGATCATGGCGCTGCCGATACCACCTGGGACACTGCTCCAAGGTGTGCTGAGCAGTGTCCTCGGCCGCGCCACAATCGTGGCAGCCTGGCCGCTCCTCCCGCCTCGCGACCCGGTGCAGGTACTCACCGAAGCATCCATGTCCGGTGAGCACCTGCACCATGCGGAAAGTGAGGGGTTTGCGCCTACGACGCATCCACGCCTCCAGGACCGGGCGCAGCGCCTCCGCAACGCGGACTCCGTACCGCGGCTGCGCCAGGTCCTCCCCCCACCTCCGCATCATCTCCACATGCCCTCGCTGGCGATACCGCCCCACCTCCACCGACGTGGGGCGCTCGCCGAGAATCCTCCTATCCGAGACAAACCCGTATACCTCGGCGAGCACCTCCGCCACCAACTCCCAGGGCGGGTCGCCAGCGAGGGCGGTCGCGGCCGTCCAAGCTACCGTACGGTACCCCCTTATCGCCCTCTGCGCTATGACCCGCTGCGCTCTGCGCAGCTGGGCCCTGTTGCGGTTGCAGAGGGCGTCCGCCCATATCGGGGCACCGTACGTGGCCATACTCCGGCAGATGCCGGAGTACAGCCGCCTACACGCGGCGCTGGGCCCGCCCACATTGGGCAGGAGGCGACCCAGCGCCGCCGCAGCTCTGATGACCTTCGGCCCCAACCGCTCGAAGTGGGGGCCGAAGGTCCATCTCCCGTCCAGGGTGAGGCCCAGGTAGCTCATCTGGGCACTCACCCTTATCCTCACTCCTCCTATTTGGAGGTGCGCTCCCGAGGGGGGGCCCCGCCTGCCGGTCCCGCGGAAGAGGAGGGCCTCGGTTTTATCCAAGCGGACCCGAAGCCCAAGCCTCTCTATGCGGCTGACCACCAGTCCTACACCGACTTCGGCCAGCCGCGCCGCCTCCACGAAGGTCTTACCCCGGGACGTGACGAGGGTGTCATCTGCATAGCAGATGACGCCCATCCCGGGGAGGAGACGGCCCCGCAGGACCCAGTCGTATGCGAGGTCCCACAGAATGGGGCCCAGAACGGACCCCTGTGGGACACCGCACACGACACGCCTTCTGACCATCTGGCCCCTCGCGTCCTCGTAGCGCACCTCCCTGTCCTCCAAGTACGCCTTCAACAGCCTCCCCAAGTACGGAGGCACCTCAAAGTATTTGAGGGCCTCCAGTATGGTACTGTGGGGGAGGCTGTTGAAGGCGTTGGCGATGTCTAACGACACCGCCACCACCACGTCTCCCTCGCGCTCCGCATCCTCCGTCACCGACCTTAGGCGCCTAATGGCGTCGACGGTCGACCGTCTGGCCCGGAACCCGAACTGGGCATCCGAAAGGCCCGGTCCCGGGCCATCCTCCAAGTGCTGAACGAGGCGGGAGGCGACAACCCTTTCCAGGGCTTTCCCCGCCTCGTTCAACAGAACGACCGGTCGAACCGCCGACCCCGAGTCCGGGGGCCGGTCTCCCTTCAACAGAAGGCAGAGCCGGCCCACCCTGAAGGGTCCCGGGCAGCACCCCGACCGCAAGCAGCAGTCGAGGAGCCCACGGAACCCGAACCTAACCTAACCTAACCTAACCTTTTTTTTTTTTTTTTTTTTTTTTTTTTTTTTTTTTTTTTTTTTACAAGGAGAAATCTTTTAAAGACCGTACCCACCGCTAGCGAGGCAGTGGGCGTGAGTGGGACTCGCCCGGTGAGAAGCACCGGGAATACCCACTAAAACTCCTTGGTCGCCCCTCGGACCCTATGAGGGAGAGGTCTGGGCTCTGCCTTGTGGCAATTCACCAGGTCTCTCCCAGGGGTGGGCCCCGGCCTATGCCGGGGCTTACGCCAAAGGAGGATTACCCGGGGCTACCGGGGTAATCCTCAGACGAGGCAGCCTAAGTGTTCCATGTGCGGGAGCAACCCGCACACGTTGGCTACTCTCAGGGGTCAAAGAAGACGGACGTGCGCCCGCCTTCTTCGACCCACCCGTCTGCGTCGGAGTGGAGCGGCTAGAGCGTCCTCCTCCCGCTCCCTCTCCGCTGCCTCCTTCTGCAGCATCACGCACTCGCAGAAGGAGGCGGCAGCCTCCCATACCGTCTCACTGCAAACCATGGCTCTAACCATGGTTTGAAGGGAGAGGTATCCTCCGCCAAGCGCCGCTCGTAGTTCGCGGCGCTCTCGCCGCCAGGCCGGGCATTCTACCAACGTATGCTCGGCCGTGTCATCGGGGGAGGCGCAATGATGGCACCTCGCCGTCTCCTCCCGATGGGCGACTCGGTGCAGGTAATGGCCGAAGCAGCCATGCCCGGACAAAACCTGCACCAGGCGGTAGGTGAGGCTGCCATGCCGGCGCCCAACCCACTCCTCCAACACCGGACGTATCGCTTCGATCGTCCGGTGACCGGCAACTGGGGAGGTCAAGGAGTCTCCCCAGAGCTCCAGGGCCTCCCTCTGCGCTAGCCTGCGCTCCCCTTCGACCTCCTCCAGTGTGGGGCGCGCTCCACGCTCCCTCGCCGCCACCCTCTTGCGGTACACCCTGGCGAGCACCTGGGCATCCAGCTCCCAAGGAGGTGTGCCCGCCAAGACACAGGCCGCCCCGTGGCTGACCGTGCGGTACGATCGTATGACCCGGGTCGCAATCACCCGCTGCGGTTGGCGCAGGAGTGCCCTCGTGTGGGGATTTAGGCACTCCGCCCAAACCGGAGCTCCATACAGTGCCATCGACCTCACCACTCCATGG
Source organism: Pyralis farinalis (assembly GCA_947507595.1). Taxonomy (NCBI): domain Eukaryota; kingdom Metazoa; phylum Arthropoda; class Insecta; order Lepidoptera; family Pyralidae; genus Pyralis; species Pyralis farinalis. The sequence goes on from OX382283.1 coordinate 82,789, forward strand.
TAAAGCCGACGGCACGGCGACCCAGGCCCACCCAGGTTGGGGAGAACGCGCCCGAGGGCGGCTGCAGACGCGCACAGCCGCGGAGCGAGGAGCTTAAAGTGCTCCTCGAAACTCCATCGGGGATCCAGCACCAGGCCGAGGTACTTCATCTGCACCCCGACCGGGACACGAACCCCCTCCACTCGGACGCATAGCCCCCCCGGGATCACGCCACGAGGGCCACGGAAGGCCATCGCCTTCGTCTTGGCGAGCGCCACCTCCAGTCCAAGTCTGCGGATGCGCCGCACCACCAGAGAGGCGCCGACCGATGCCAGGTGTACCGCATCCTCCCATATGGCCGCCCTGACCACCACTAGGGTGTCATCCGCGAAGCACATCACCTCCATCCTCGGCAGGAGCGCTCCGCGGAGGACCCAGTTGTACCCCAGGTTCCAGAGCAGGGGGCCAAGCACTGAACCCTGGGGCACTCCCGCCGGCATGGCCCACGATTGGACGCACCCCTCCGAATCCTCATAGAGGACCACCCTCTCGCGCAGGTAGTCCGCCACGAGGACACGGAGGTAGAGGGGCACCTGGTGGAACTGCAGTGCCTCCTCTATGCATTCGTGGGGGAGGCTGTTGAACGCGTTAGCGATGTCCAGAGACACCGCCACTACAGCCTCCCCCCTTGCTGTGGCTGCCTCAGTCCACGCCTTGAGGCGAGCCACCGCGTCCATCGTGGACCGACCGGTCCGGAAGCCATATTGGCACTCCGCCAAGTCCGGGCCGCCAGTCTCCAAGTGCTTGGTGATCCGGGAAGCGATGATCTTCTCGAGGAACTTCCCGGACTCATCCAGCATCACCAGCGGCCGAAAACTCGACGGAGAGTCCGGAGGGCGGCCATCCTTGCACAGGAGGCAGAGCCTTCCTGCCCGCCATATCCCGGGGAAGCGGCCCGTCGCGATGCAGGTGTTCAACACCGCACGGTACCGCTCCTCCAGGGGCCCTAGGGCTATCGCCATCACCTTGGAGGGCACTCCATCTGGCCCCGGCGTCTTCTTTCTGGACCTGAGCCTGTCCAGACCGGTCTCAAACTCCAGGTCTGACACCGGGGGCCCGTCCATCCCATCCTCCAAGGTGGTGGGGGCGGCTGCGGCGCGCATACGGGGTGGAGCGAAGGGTCCCGGGCTGGGAAAGAGCGTATCCAGGACCCTCCGCAACAGCACAGGCTCCATACAGGATGTGGAGGGGGCCATGTCAAAGAATTTCCCCCTCACCACCCTGTACGGCCTACCCCAGGGGTCCCTCTCTAGGGTAGCGATGAATCGCTCCCCAGCTTGGGCTTTGGCCCCGCGGATGGCTGTCCGCAGGGCCCTCTGGGCCTCCCTATAATGCTGGCGGAGCTCATCATCGCCATCCGGCCCCCCATTGGCGCGCCTGCGGCTACGCAGGTAGGCACGCCTCGCTGCCATACCGGCGGTACGCAGATCCGCTATCTCCTGCGTCCACCAGTAAACCCCTTTTCGGGGACACCTTCGGGCCCTAGGCATAGCGGAGCTGCAGACGACACGCATGTCGTCGGCGAACAATTCCGCCATGCCCTCCGCGTCCCCGACAAGTTGGGCAGGAGGCTCGGCCCACGCCCTGACGATAGCCGCCTCCTCCGCGACGTCTCGACGAAGCCCGGCGAGCGCCCACCTCTGAAAGGAGGGCTCGCCTGCGACAGGGCCCAGATGTAAGGGGGCCCCGGGTCCGACTGTGGAGAGCCCGTAGCGGACGTATCGATGGTCCGATAGAGTTTCGACGTCCGCCACTACTCTCCACCCCACCATCTGGGCAGCAATCGCGGAGGAGGCAAAGGTGACGTCGATGACCGACTCACCCTGCCACCTCACGCAGGTCGGCGTGCTGCCCCTGTTCAACACCCGGAGCCCCAGGGCCACAGCCCACGTCGCCAGGTCTTCGCCGAAAGCGTTTTGCACCGGGGACCCCCACGCCCGGTGCTTAGCGTTGAGGTCTCCACCCACCAGTACAGGGTGGGGAGCCGCCCTCCTCACGACTCCCTCCACCGCAGCCAGGAACCGCTCAAACTCGGCCCTACTGCGGTTCCCCGAGAAGTAGGTGGAGACCACCACTACTCCCCCCCAGAGCGCCGCCACATATCCCGGCCCCCTCTCCCGCAGGATGAGAGGGGGGGCTGTGGCGGTAGCGACCCCCACGATCGCCGCCGTGCCGTCTGTCGCCCCGAGCCACTTGCGGGACGACGGCACGTGGTGGGGCTCCGCCACAAGCGCCAAGTCCACCCCCCACTCCGCCATCGTCTGACACAGCAGGTCCTGCGACCCGGCGGAGTGGTTGGTGTTGGCCTGCACGATTTCACCGATGGACCTACTGGGCATTAGTGTCCATCGGTGTCACTTCTGTGGGGGGGGAGGCCTGCGATGCCGGTGCCCTAGTCGCTAGGACGGGGCGGCCCCTGACAGGTGGGGGATTGCAGTGCGGTCCCCCCATCCTGTGCGCCGACTGCAGACCACGGTCCATGCACACGACGCATTTAGGCGGGGCTGTACACCCAGCCGCCAAGTGTCCCTCGACGCCACACCTGTAGCATAGACTGCTTCGGTCTTTCTTGGAGGGACACAGGAACTGGGTGTGTCCGACCTCCAGGCACCGGTGGCAGCGCATAGGGCGCTGCTCTATTAGCTGGACCGTGGCCGCACTCCAGCCAACACAAATCCGCCCCGCCTCCACCAGCCGTTCCGCTGCCTCTACAGGGCATGAGGCCAGGGCCGACCCCATTCGCTGGCCCCCCATAGATACAGCTCCCACCCTTATCTTCTCCGGGGGGCAGCCAGCCTTCTCAGCCAGCGCCGCCCGGAGTTCCTCGCCGGTGACCGAATCATCCAGCCCGGTCACTCGAAAGTCGGCCATTTTGGTGGGGCGGGTGACCCTGCCCGCATCCCCCAGCACCTCCGCCATTCTGGCTGCCAGTGTGTCAGCCTGTGCCGTGCTAGTCTCCTGGGGGAGCTCCAGCACGCAGCCGCCCGCCATAGACCTCCTGAATTTGCAAGGGCCAATCCCCAGTTCCCCGAGGTTGATCTTGGCCCTTGCATTGGCGAGCGCCGCTGAATATGTGGCCCCCTCGGCAACCGCCTCTGGCTTCAGCGTCAGAACGACAGCCAGAGTCTTCGGCGCCTTGGGCAGCTTGGCCTTCTCCGCCACAGGGGCCAGCTTGTCAGGCGTCGACTTTGCTGGCGGCTTGCGGGCCTTCTTCCCCACAGTCCTCCATCCATCCTCCTCCAAGACAATGGGATCCTCTTGGCGGGACGATCCCGGAAATTGTTCCGCCGCTCTGTTCACCAAGGGTGGAGCCAAGGGTGCAGGCTTCACCCCCTTCACCTGCCTAGCCTTCTTTGGCAAGTTTGCAGGTGGCGCCAGCGTGGTTGGTGCAACCACAATTCGCCGATCCGGAGTGTTCTCGCTTGGCGGGCGCTCCCCCTTTTTGTCCGCCGCCAAGGGTGGACGCCGACGGCTGGTCGATGCCGGCAGGAGCCTGCCATCCACCTCCAGACTCTCGAGGCGCGCCGCGATGACACCTCCGACGTGGGTCATAAGCTCACGCTGGAGCGACCCCATCGCGCGCAAGAACTCCTCCCGTGTGAGTCCATCCCCGCCGCCACTCGACTCCCGCATGCACACAGTTGAGGCCACTGGGGGCGTGATTCCCTCCGCAGTACGCTCCGAAAAGGCAACCTAACCTAACCTAACCTAACCTAACCTAACCTAACCTAACCTAACCTAACCTAACCTAACCTTTTTTTTTTTTTTTTTTTTTTTTTTTTGTGACGCGGGGAAAAATGCGTTACGCACACCACCGGTGCCTGGGTGGCCTCCGGTGGTAGTGTGGGACTCCCCGTCGGCTGCCCGACGGTATACCCACTAAACAACCCCGCGAATTGCCATCGGCCGCGTTGGTGTGGTGCCCCGGATCTTTCAGCAACAGGGCACCACTGCGACTGGCCAGCCCCTCAGAAGGGGCCGGACTTCTCCAATCTAGGGGCCATCCCGGCAAATTGGGACGGCCCCTCCGGCGGCGGGACCACTATGGGGCCAGGTTCCCATCCTGACCCCTAGTCCCACATATTAGGGAGGCGGCAGTAGCGCAGCTAAGTAGCGCCTACGCCGCACTCCCGTCCGCCGTCTCCGAAGCGGGACAGCCTCAGGATCATCTTCCCTGTCCCGCTCCGAGGCCTCCTTCTGCGACATGACTATCTCGCAGAAGGAGGCCATTGCCTCCCAGGACCTGTCACTCTCGAGCATGGAGCGGACCACGCTCGGTAGTGAGAGGTCCACACCTCCCAGCACGGACACCAGATCGCGGCGCTGCCGAGACCACATGAGACACTGCTCCAGATTGTGTTGAGCAGTGTCCTCGGCCGCGCCGCACTCGTGGCAGCCCGGCTCCTCCTCTCTTCTGGCCACCTTGTGCAGGTACTTACCGAAGCATCCATGTCCGGTGAGCACCTGCACCATTCGGAAGGTGAGAGGTTTGCGCTTGCGGCGCATCCAACTTGCTAGGACCGGGCGCAACGCCTCCACGGTACGTACACCGTACCTCTGTTGCGCCAGGTCCCCCTCCCACCTCCGAACCATCTCCTCGTGCCCTCGTTGGCGAATCCTCCTTATTGCTTCCGCCGTGGGGTGCTCGCCGAGTCCCCTTCTCTCTGCAACAAAGTTGTACACCTCGGCGAGCACTTCCGCCATCAATTCCCACGGCGGATCGCCCGCGAGGGCAGTGGCCGCCGCAAAACTCACGGTACGGTACCCCCGTATCGCCCTCTGCGCAATGACTCTCTGCGCTCTGCGCATCTGCGTCGTGTTTGTGGCGCAGAGGGCGTCCACCCATACAGGGGCACCGTACAGGGCCATACTCCGGCAAACGCCGGAGTACAGCCTCCTGCATGCGGCGCTGGGTCCACCCACATTAGGAAGGAGTCGTCCCAGCGCCGCCGCCGTCCTAATGACCTTCGGCCCCAACTCCTGAAAATGGGGTCCGAAGGACCACCTACCATCCAGGGTGAGTCCCAGGTACTTCATCTGGGCACTCACCCTGACCCCCCTACCTCCGATCAGGAGGTGTGCGCCCGGAGGGGGTCCCCTTCTACGGGCCCCGCGGAATAGTAGGGCTTCGGTCTTCTCCACACGGACCCGAAGCCCCAGCATCTCTATGCGGCTGACCATCATGTCAGTGCCGACTTCGGCCAGCCGCGCCGCCTCCACGTAACTTTTTCCCCGGAATGTTATTAGGGTGTCATCTGCATAGCAGATGACACTCATTCCGGGGAGAAGACGGCCCCGCAGGACCCAGTCATACGAGAGATCCCACAGTATCGGACCCAGAACCGATCCCTGCGGGACCCCCCGCTCCACCTTTCTCCTGTGGAGCCTACCCCCTCCGTCCTCGTACAACACCTCCCGATCCTCCAAATAGCTCTTCAACAGCCTTCCCAACCACGGAGGCACCCCGAAGTACTTGAGTGCCTCCAGGATCGTGCTGTGGGGAAGGCTGTTGAAGGCGTTGGCGATGTCCAATGACACCGCCAACGTAATCTCTCCTTCGCGTTCCGCCGCATCCGTCACCGACTTAAGGCACCTGATAGCGTCGACGGTGGACCTTCTGGCCCGGAACCCGTACTGAGCGTCTGCTAACCCCGGTCCCGGGCCTTCCTCCACGTGCCGAACGAGGCGGGAGGCCATTATCCTCTCCAGAACCTTCCCATCCTCGTTCAGCAATATCACCGGTCGCACCGCCGACGCCGAGTCCGGCGACCGACCCGGCTTCAAAAGAAGACAGAGTCGGCCGTCCTTGCCTGTTTTCGGGAACTGCCCGCATCGTAGACAGAGGTTGAGCAGTTCCCGAAACCTCCCTTCGAGGTGCACGAGAGCCAACGCAAGCACTCTCCCGTGCACCCCGTTCGGACCAGGTGCCCTCCTCTTCTCTTTGAGGCGGTTCAGCACCGCCTCCATTTCCTCATCGGTGACGGGGGGCGGAACGCCCTCCTCCCTTTCTTCCTCCGTGGATGGGTCCGGCGGTCGGGCCATCATCGGGGGAGCAAAGTTTGCCGGGGGTTCGGGGAACAGTTCCCGAACAATCCCCCCCAGCTGGGCCGGCTGAAGGGTTTCCGTCAGTGGGGCCGTCTGGGCGCGGAGCTTGTTCCGCGCCCCTCTGTATGGACGACCCCATGGGTCTCGGTCGAGACCCTCCACCAATTCCAGCCATGCTCCCTCCTTGGCCCGACTGATGGCCAGCTGCAGGATCTTCTTTTTCGCCACGTAGGCTCTGTACAGCCGGCCATCCCTCTCTTCGTCCCGAGGGCGACGGCGCCTGCTTCGGGTGTACGCCCTCCGCGCCGCGTTGCAGGCGCCTCGGAGGGCGGCGATCTCCGCCGACCACCAGTATACCGCCCGCCGTGGGGGTGGACTCCCAACGCTGGGCATGGCCGCTCTGCACACCGCCGTGAAGACGTCGCAGAGACGGCCAGCCCCCTGTTCCACCCCCAGTTCTTCCATAGGCGGGAGGCTCCAGCGACCGACTATCGCCGCTTCCTCCGCTAGTTCCCGGTTGAGCTTTGTGAGTGCCCAACGCGGGAAACAACTTCGCCTCCGGGACGAAACCGCCGGATTCCCAGGGGCGGAGCACACCTCGAACCTTATATATCTATGGTCCGAAAGTGTCTCCACCCCCTCTTCCACTCTCCAACTCCGCACGTTGCGTGCGGCGTCGGGGGTGGCGAACGAGAGGTCCACCACGGAGCCCCCGTTCCACCGCACGCACGTGTGGACTGTCCCCCTATTCAGCAGGGACAGCCCCGCAGCTAGCGCCCACTCCTCTACCTTCTGCCCCTTCGTCCCCGTGACCGGGTTGCCCCACGCTGTAGACTTGGCATTGAAGTCCCCGGCCACGAGGACCGGAAGGGGTGCCAGCCGCCTAACCGCCGGCCCGAGAGCACCAAGAAAGCGCTCCAGGGCCGGCAGGTCGCGGTTCGGGGAGAAGTACACGCCGATTATCGCGCATCCTCCCCGAACCGCCGCCACATATCCTGCTCCCTTCTCCCTGATAGTGAGAGGAGGGCCGGCGCCAGGCCTCGTGACGATAGCCACGGAGCCATCAACATCTCCAGCCCAATGCGGCCTGGAGGGGACCGCATATGGCTCCGAGACCACCGCCACGTCCACGTCCCACTCCGCCATTGACTGCAGGAAAAGGTCCTGAGCCCCAGCGGAGTGGTTGACGTTGGCCTGCAGGAAGCCGAGGTGTCCAGTCATTACTCGGACATCTCGGCCGGCGGCGCCGCCTGTTCTTCCCTCTCACGTCCGGGAGAGAGGGTCTTCCCGCGCACCGATGGGGGGTTGCACTTTTTCCCCCCCATCACGTGCCCGGCAGGTTTGCCGGCGTCGACACAAACCGCGCAGCGCGGTGGGGCCGAGCAGGTCGAGGCCTTGTGACCCGGCTCCCCACACCTATAGCAGAGAAGGCTGCGGTCCTTCGTGGAGGGGCACAGCTCAGCCATGTGGCCCTTTCCCATGCACCTAAAGCAGTGCATGGGAAGCATCTCCAAATGCTGGAGCTGCACCCTGCTCCAACCCACCTTGAGGCTGCCCGTTTCCAGCAGCTTTTTTGCTGCCGTCACCGGGCATCGCATCTGTGCGGACCGCGCTCTCCGCAAGTCAGAGCGGATCTCCCCCACCCTGACCTGGTCAGGCGCGCAGCCCCCTTCTCGCGCGACCGCAGCCTTTATGCGCTCCGCGGTAGCCGTATCGTCCAGGCCCGTGATGCGAAACTCCGCACACTTTACGGGCCTGGAGACCTCCGCGACGCCGGACAAAGCCTCTTTGAGGCGGGAAGCCAACCCGTCCGCTTTTTCGTGGCTGGTGGCGCCGGACACCTCCAGCAGTCTGGCTCCAGTTGCCGACTGCCGGATTCGGAGCGAGGCAATGCCCAACTCCGCCAGGTCCACCATTCGCTCAGCCTCCAGCAGGGCGGAGCTGTAGGTGGCTCCCTTGGCCGCTGCCTCCGGCCGTAACTTAAGTATTACGGCCGTGGAGCTAGGGAGCACCACTTTGGGCTTTTTGGGCCCCTTCTTCGCCACCGCCAAAGGCTTGCGCACTTCGGCCGCGGGCGCGGTTGGCTTCCGCGGCTTTCTTTTGACCACCTCGGTCCAGCTATTCGCTGCTGTGACCGAGGCAGGTCCTCCCGCCTCTTTTGGAGTCGCCGCCTCCTGGGTCGCCGCTTTCTTCGGGGTCGCCGCCTCCGGCTCCCCCCTGTGCGAAGTGGACGGCCCGAAGTTCGTCCACGGGGCCTTACCCTTGCGGGCACTGCTCCCGGTGGCCGGTCTCGCTTCAGGGCGAACCTCCAATTCTGCCGGCTCCTGGGCCCAAGAAGCCGAGCGTCCGGCCTGTGCGATGGCCGCCCTCGTCGCCCGCGCCAACGGCGATCCGTCACCCGCAAGGGGTGGCCGTGTGACCGGCGCTGGAGGTAGACGCGCCTCGATAGCACTAAGGCGCCCGTCTACCAAATTCCCGACGAGCCGAGCGATGTTGCTCTCCAGCTCCTGGAGATCATCCCGGCTCATCGGGTTCTGCCTCTGCTCCGCCCTCTCCTTCTTCATCTCCTCAAATTCCCGGCGGTGCGCACCGACCTCCTCTTTCAAATGCGCCACCTCCCTTTGGAGCCGCTTGTTGTCGGCTCTGAGGCGGCGAGTCTCCTCCGCCTCAGTGCGCTCCACCAGGGCCTCGAGGATTTCCCGTATGGAGCCGGAGGCCCGGGCTATCTTGGCGGAATAGCCCCCCCGCAGACTGGCGCTCCTCCCAGTGAGGCCGAGGATGACATTAAGCTTCCCCTCGGCCGCCACCATGAGCTCTTCAGCGCCCATACCGCCAAAATCTTCCGGGATAACCCGCACCTCCGCTTCTCCCACCTTAGAGCCCCCACGTCCCTTCCTGTGGGCCCGCTTCTCCAGGGACCTCCGGAATTCCTCCTCCTGAGCTGCCTCCTTCCTCTGGTCCAGCAGATGCTGAGCTCTTGCTAGCCCCGGCGAGAGCCCACGCGGTTTGCCGCGCGCGGAGGTCGGGACCTTGATCCCGCTCTCCCGTCCGGTCTCCGTGTCCGAGCCGGAGAAGAGCCGCTTCCGGTTAAGCAGCGCCTCGGGCAGGCTGCACATGGACGCAGAGTCCGACCCGGCCCAATCCACCAAGGGGTCCGCGTTCCCATCCGACACCCCACCACTCCTCTCCGAGCTCCTACCTCGCTCGTCGCGTCCCGCTACGTCCGAATTCGGACCGCTCCTCACCTCTTCTCCCACAACATCGTTTTTTTTAAAAGAATCCATAACTTGGTCCCACGAGTAGAGACGAAATAGATGTCCAGCCCGGGGTGACGCTCATTCCCGTATTTGGTAGGCCAAGGCATATACAACGCCGGTTGCCAGTTCCGGCGAGGTTGTAACGCTAGCGGGCAGCAATCCCCCTGCCCATGAGTACCACAGCGCGTTACCAACTGCGTCGATGTGGTGGACCGTGTGTCACCACCCTGCAGACAATAATAGCTCATCCTAAGACTAAGATATAATTGTCGCGAGCAGCGACACCCTGCCCACCACACAAGGACTAGGGGTAATTTTTTATAGAGGTTTTCTTCCTCGCAGTCCGGGCGTTGAAGCCAAGACCCCCGACCCCCTTGGCCCCTCTCTCCAGCCAGTCTGGCCCCGAAAGTCAGGTCATCTGACCCCAGAAACCAAGTCGACTTTAGAGAGGGCCCAAGGGGCTACGGTATGCTCCTACTCGAAGTCAGTCTTTTGACTGACCCCTGGTCGCTCCTCTCGAGCAACCCTCCTTTGGTCGCGTCCCTCAAGGTACCAAGGGAGCGACAACGGCCCAAATGCAGCACAGAAATAACCGCGCTACATGCCTTCTCCGCGGCAGAACTCCGCCCCTACGTGCCAGAACATTCGCCAACGATCAGCAAGACCCCGCGAGGAGAAGTTACTGACCGTTGCCCAGGGTGCACCAGGTCCGGGCTGTTGCTAGCCTGTCGTTCCAACCGGACGTATCCAGGAGGACAGAAAGGCCAGCAGCAGACCCGGACTCACGAGGAGGTTTTCCGGCCTTAGCACCCCAACCTAACCTAACCTTTTTTTTTTTTTTTTTTTTTTTTTTTGTGACGCGGGGAAAAATGCGTTACGCACACCACCGGTGCCTGGGTGGCCTCCGGTGGTAGTGTGGGACTCCCCGTCGGCTGTCCGACGGTATACCCACTAAACAACCCCGCGAAATGCCATCGGCCGCGTTGGTGTGGTGCCCCGGATCTGTCAGCAACAGGGCACCACTGCGACTGGCCAGCCCCTCAGGAGGGGCCGGACTTCTTCTCTCTAGGGGCCGTCCCGGCAAATTGGGACAGCCCCTCCGGCGGCGGGACCATTATGGGGCCAGGTTCCCATCCTGACCCCTAGTCCCACAGGTTAGGGAGGCGGCAGTAGGTGCGCGTAGCGCCTCCGCCGCACTCCCGTCCGCCGTCTCCGGAGCGGGACAGCCAACGGATCATTCTCCCTGTCCCGCTCCGCGGCCTCCTTCTGGGACATGACAGTCTCGCAGAAGGAGGCCACCGCCTGCCAGGCACTGTCGCTCCCGAGCATGTAGCGGACCACGCTCGGGAGCGAGAGGTCCGCGCTTCCCAGCGCGGACACCAGATCATGGCGCTGCCGAGACCACCTGGGACACTGCTCCAAGGTGTGCTGAGCAGTGTCCTCGGCCGCGCCACAATCGTGGCAGCCCGGCGTCATCTCCCGCCTCGCGACCCGGTGCAGGTACTCACCGAAGCACCCATGTCCAGTGAGCACCTGCACCATGCGGAAAGTGAGGGGTTTGCGCCGGCGGCGCATCCACGCCTCCAGGACCGGGCGCAGCGCATCCGCAACGCGGACTCCGTACCGCGGCTGCGCCAGGTCCTCCCCCCACCTCCGCATCATCTCTGTCTGCCCTCGCTGGCGATACCGCCCCACCTCCACCGATGTGGGGCGCTCGCCGAGGCTCCTCCTTTCCGAGACAAACCCGTATACCTCGGCAAGCACCTCCGCCTCCAACTCCCAGGGCGGGTCGCCAGCCAGGGCGGTCGCGGCCGTCCAAGCCACCGTACGGTACCCCCTTATCGCCCTCTGCGCTATGACCCGCTGCGCTCTGCGCAGCTGAGCCCTATTGCGAGCGCAGAGGGCGTCCGCCCATATGGGGGCACCGTACGTGGCCATACTCCGGCAGATGCCGGAGTACAGCCGCCTGCACGCGGCGCTGGGCCCGCCAACATTGGGCAGGAGGCGACCCAGCGCCGCCGCAGCTCTGATGACCCTCGGCCCCAACCGCTCGAAGTGGGTGCCGAAGGTCCATCTCCCGTCCAGGGTGAGGCCCAGGTAACTCATCTGGGCACTCACCCTTATTCTCCTTCCTCCTATTTGGAGGTGTGCTCCCGAGGGGGGGCCCCGCCTGCCGGTCCCGCGGAAGAGGAGGGCTTCGGTCTTCACCAAACGGACCCGAAGCCCAAGCCTCTCTATACGGCTGACCACTAGTCCTACACCGACTTCGGCCAGCCGCGCCGCCTCCACAAAGGTCTTACCCCGGGACGTGACGAGGGTGTCATCCGCGTAACAGATGACGCCCATCCCGGGGAGGAGACGGCCCCGCAGGACCCAGTCGTATGCGAGGTCCCACAGGATGGGGCCCAGAACGGACCCCTGTGGAACCCCGCACCCGACAACCCTTCTGACCATATGGCCCCTCGCGTCCTCGTAGCACACCTCCCTGTCCTCCAGGTATGCCTTCAAGAGCCTCCCCAAGTACGGAGGCACCTCAAAATACTTGAGGGCCTCCAGGATGGTACTGTGGGGGAGGCTGTTGAAGGCATTGGCGATGTCGAGCGACACCGCCATCACCACCTCTCCCTCGCGCTCCGCATCCTCCGTCACCGACCTTAGGCGCCTTATGGCGTCGACGGTCGACCGTCTGGCCCGGAACCCGAACTGGGCATCCGAAAGGCCCGGTCCCGGGCCATCCTCCAAATGCTGAGCGAGGCGGGAGGCGACAACCCTCTCCAGGGCCTTGCCCGCCTCGTTCAGCAGAACGACCGGTCGAACCGCCGACCCCGAGTCCGGGGGCCGGTCTCCCTTCAACAGAAGGCAGAGCCGGCCCACCCTGAAGGGTCCCGGGCAGCACCCCGACCGCAAGCAGCAGTCGAGGAGCTCCCGGAACCTGTCTCCGAGGTGCACGAGAGCCAACGCTAGCACCTTCCCGTGCACCCCGTCCGGACCCGGCGCCCTCTTTTTGCCTCGGAGGCGGTCAACGACCGCCTCCATCTCCTGGTCGGTGACGGGCGGCGGAGCGCCCTCCTCCTCTCCTCTGGAGTCCGACGTCCGACGTAGGGCCATCCTCGGGGGAGCGTAGCCCCGTGGGGTGTCGGGGAAGAGTTCCCCGACAACCCTCTCCAACACGGCTGGCTGGAGGGTCTCCGTCAGTGGGGCCGACAGAGCGCGGATCTTGTTCCGCGCTCCTCTGTACGGTCGGCCCCACGGGTCCCTATCCAAACCCTCCAGCAGCTCCTGCCACGCTCCCTCCTTGGCCCTACTGATGGCCATCTGCAGGGCCCTCCTGCTCTCCACGTAGACTCCGTGCAGATGGCCATCCCTTTCTTCGTCCCGGGGGCGGCGACGCCTGCTCCGAGTATACGCCCTACGCGCCCCGTTGCAGGCGTCCCGGAGGTCGGCTATCTCAGCCGACCACCAGTAGACCGCCCGCCTCGGAGGCGGACGCCCAACGCTGGGCATGGCCGCCCTGCAAACCGCCGTGAAGGCGTCGCAGAGACGACCAGCCCCCTCCTCGGCGTCCAGCTCCTCCATTGGCGGGAGGCCCCAGCGGCCGACAATGGCCGCCTCCTCGGCCAGTTCCCGGTCGAGCCTGGTGAGCGCCCAACGCGGGAACCGGCTCCGCCACCGGGACGAAGTCGTCGGACTCCCGGGGGCTGGAGACACCTCGAACCTGATGTAGCGATGGTCCGAGAGTGTCTCCACCCCCGTCTCCACCCTCCAACCCTCCACTCGGCGTGCGGTGGACGCGGTGGCGAAGGACAGATCCACCACCGATCCTCCGTTCCACCGCACGCACGTGTGGACTGTCCCCCTATTCAAGAGGGACAGTCCCGCGGCCAGCGCCCACTCCTCCACTTTCCGCCCTTTGGCTTCCGTGGACGGGTTGCCCCACGCCGTGGATTTGGCGTTGAAGTCCCCGGCCACGATAACCTGGGCGGGCGCTAGCCGCCTCACTGCCGACCCCAGAGCATCGAGCAGCTGCTCCAGGGCCGGCAGGTCGCGGTTCGGGGAGAAGTACACACCGATGATTGCGTACTCTCCCCGAACCGCCGCCACGTAACCGCCACCCCTCCCCCACACCACGAGTGGGGGGCTGGCGCCAGGCCTCGTGACGATGGCCACGGAACCGTCCAGATCCCCGGCCCAGTTAGGCCGGGAGGGCACGGAATATGGTTCCGCAACCACCGCCACGTCCACGTCCCACTCCGCCATGGTCTGCAGGAAAAGGTCCTGAGCCCCGGCGGAGTGGTTGACGTTGGCCTGCAGGAAGCGGGGATGTCCGGCCATTATTCGGACATCCCAGCCTCAGGCGCCACCTGCCGCCCACTCCCGCGAGAGATGGGGGGCGTTCTCCCGCGGACGGATGGGGGGTTGCAAAGACGGCCCCCCATCACGTGCGTCGCCCTGCGTCCGGCGTCTGCGCACACGGAGCAGCGGGCCTGGGCCGAGCAGCCCGAGGCGATGTGCCCCGGCTGCCCGCACCGGTAACAGAGCCGGCTGCGGTCCTCCTTGGAGGGGCACAACTCCGCTGTGTGCCCCTTCCCCATGCACTTAAAACAGTGCATGGGGCGCGCTTCCAGCAAATGAAGCTGCACCCTGCTCCAGCCCACCCCTATACTGCCCAGCTCGAGCAGCTTTTTCGCTGCCGTCACCGGGCAGCGCATCAGGGCGGAGCTGGAGTTCCGCCAGTCCGGGCGGATTTCGCCCACCCGGACCTGCTCGGGGGTGCAGCCCCCCTCGCGCGCGACCGCAGCCTGTACCCGCTGTGCCGTTGCGGCATCGTCCAGACCCGTGAGGCGGAACTCCGCACACTTCACGGGCCTGGACACCTCTACGACGCCGGACAATGCAGCCGTCAGTTTGGCCGCCAAGGCGTCAGCCTTCTCGTGGCTGGTGGAGCCGGGGACTTCGATCAGCCTCGCTCCGGTCGCCGACTTGCGGATCCGGAGCGAGCCGATTCCCAGCTCCCCCAGATTAACCTCCCGCTCTGCTTTGAGCAGGGCCGAGGCATACGATGCCCCCCCTTGGGCTGCCTCCGGCCGTAACTTTAAAATTACGGCCGTGGAGCCGGGGAGCACCACCTTGGGCTTTCGGCCCTCCTCCTTGCCCGCGGGAGTGTTGGCTGACGCCTTGGCGGGCGCCGGCCTCGCAGGAGTCGCGGGGGCCGCGGTTTTTCGCGGCTTGCGGCGGACCACGTCGGTCCACGACGTCACCTCCGGGACCTCGGCGGTCCCTGCCGCTGCCGACGGTGTCGCCGCGGCCGGCTTCGCCATAGATGTGGACGGGCCGAAGCTCGTCCACGACTCCTCCACGGCACCACTACGGCGGACGGGACCCACCTTGGCGGCTTTTGCGGCCGGCCTTGCCCGAGGACGCACATCGAGCTCGGCCGGCGTGCTCGCCCTCTGCGGAGCCGGAGCCGGTCGCCCCGCGCTCTCGATGGCCGCTCTTGTGGCTCTGGCCACCGAGGACCTATCACCCGCCAATGGCGGGCGGGCGATCGCGGGGGGAGGCAACCGAGACTCCAGCTCCGCGAGCCTACCGTCAACCAGGTTGCCGACGAGCCGGGCGATATTTGACTCCAGGGCCTGGAGATCGACCGGGCCCGTCGGCCCCTGCGCCTGCGCCCTCCTCTCCTTGCGGAGCTCCTCAAATTCCTGGCGATGCGCCCGGACCTCTTCCCTCAGGGAGGAGACCTCCCGCTGGAGCCGAGCGTTGTCGGCTCGGAGACGGTAGGTCTCCTCCGTCTCTGTGCGCATCACCAGGGATTCGAGGATCTCCCGAATCCCGCCCGCCGCCTTCACAATCTTGGCGGCGTAGCCCCCTTTGAGGCTCGCCGACCTGCCGGTGAGGTCGAGGATAAGCCCCAGCTTCTCCCCGGCCCTCGCCAACAGCTCGTCGGCTCCCCCCTCCGTTGGGCCCGCCGCTCTCCCCTCAGGGCTTCTCCCTTCGGGGCTCTGTTTCGCCGCCTCGGGGCTGTCCCCCTCGGCGCTTCTGGCCACTGCCGTGCCACTATTCTGGCCCTTGCGGGCCCGCCTCTCAAGGAGCGCCTGGATGGCCGCCTCCTTGGCCTCCTCATTGCGCTCCCTGAGCTGTCGGCGGGCTCTGGCCAGACTGGGGGCAATGCCGCCCCTCTTGCCGCGCCTGGCAGTGGTCACCTTCGCACGCTCGTCAGGCGTCTCCGTTTCTGAGCCGGAGAAGAGGCGCTTGCCCCGCCCCAGCTCCGACTCCGAAAGGGTGGGGACCGACATACTGTCGGTCTCCTCCCCTCCGCCAGACAGCAACTCCAACTCCACCTCCACTAGCTGTGGCTGCTGCGGGAGTTCACCCTCCACGGAACCCTCAGGCCCCAACATCGTCCCGCTCCTCGGCATCACCGGGACTCGGCTGTCTAGGTCCGTGACCGAACCCTAGACAGCCCACACAACACAAAAACACGAACTATAAACACAATAACCCAACAAGTGACAAAACAAACACCAATAAAACCACCTATGTTCGTCACCGAACCCAGCGACAAACACAACAACAACCAACGCAACAAAAACACGCGACACCACCAAACACACGGACACGCTCCACACCACCAAAACAATCAACGAAAGCGTCAATTTCTCCTCCTCTACACAACCTCCTCGCCCACAAGTATAGTCTTCTAGTTTTAGTCACCACTCACCGGCCACTGCGTTACCGCGCACCAGGTGAGTGGGTCCAGGGCAGACTACGGGGAAGCACTAGAAAACACTTGGGGCCTGCCCCAACCTAACCTAACCTAACCTAACCTTTTTTTTTTTTTTTTTTTTTTTTTTTTTTTTTTTTTTTTTTTTTTTGTGACGCGGGGAAAAATGCATTACGCACACCACCGGTGCCTGGGTGGCCTCCGGTGATAGTGTGGGACTCCCCGTCGGCTGTCCGACGGTATACCCACTAAACAACCCCGCGAAATGCCATCGGCCGCGTTGGTGTGGTGCCCCGGATCTGTCAGCAACAGGGCACCACTGCGACTGGCCAGCCCCTCAAAAGGGGCCGGACTTCTTCTCTCTAGGGGCCGTCCCGGCAAATTGGGACAGCCCCTCCGGCGGCGGGACCGTTATGGGGCCAGGTTCCCAGCCTGACCCCTAGTCCCACAGGTTAGGGAGGCGGCAGGAGGTGCGCGTAGCGCCTCCGCCGCACTCCCGTCCGCCGTCTCCGGAGCGGGACAGCCACGGGATCATCTTCCCTGTCCCGCTCCGAGGCCTCCTTCTGGGACATGACAGTCTCACAGAAGGAGGCCACCGCCTGCCAGGCCCTGTCGCTCCCGAGCATGTATCGGACCACGCTCGGGAGCGAGAGGTCCGCGCTTCCGAGCGCGGACACCAGATCATGGCGCTGCCGAGACCACCTGGGACACTGCTCCAAGGTGTGCTGAGCAGTGTCCTCGGCCGCGCCACAATCGTGGCAGCCTGGCCGCTCCTCCCGCCTCGCGACCCGGTGCAAGTACTCACCGAAGCACCCATGCCCGGTGAGCACCTGCACCATGCGGAAGGTGAGGGGTTTGCGTCTACGACGCATCCACGCTTCCAGGACCGGGCGCAGCGCATCCGCAACGCGGACTCCGTACCGCGGCTGCGCCAGGTCCTCCCCCCACCTCCGCATCATCTCCTCATGCCCTCGCTGGCGATACCGCCCCACCTCCACAGACGTGGGGCGCTCGCCGAGGCTCCTCCTCTCGGCGACAAACTCGTACACCTCGGCGAGCACCTCCGCCACCAACTCCCAGGGCGGGTCGCCAGCGAGGGCGGTCGCGGCCGTCCAGGCTACCGTACGGTACCCCCTAATCGCCCTCTGCGCTATGACCCGCTGCGCTCTGCGCAGCTGAGCCTTGTTGCGAGCGCAGAGGGCGTCCGCCCATATGGGGGCACCGTACGTCGCCATACTCCGGCAGATGCCGGAGTACAGCCGTCTGCACGCGGCGCTGGGCCCGCCCAAATTGGGCAGGAGACGGCCCAGCGCCGCCGCAGCTCTGATGACCCTCGGCCCCAACCGCTCGAAGTGGGGGCCGAAGGTCCATCCCCCGTCCAGGGTGAGGCCCAGATAACTCATCTGGGCACTCACCCTAATCCTGCCTCCTCCAATCTGGAGGTGCGCTCCCGAGGGGGGGCCCCGCCTGCCGGTCCCGCGGAAGAGGAGGGCCTCGGTTTTATCCAAACGGACCCGAAGCCCAAGCCTCTCTATGCGGCTGACCACCAGTCCTACACCGACTTCGGCCAGCCGCGCCGCCTCCACGAAGGTCTTGCCCCGGGACGTGACGAGGGTGTCATCTGCATAGCAGATGACGCCCATCCCGGGGAGGAGACGGCCCCGCAGGACCCAGTCGTATGCGAGGTCCCACAAGATGGGGCCCAGAACGGACCCCTGTGGGACACCGCACACGACGCGCCTTCTGACCATCTGGCCCCTCGCGTCCTCGTAGCGCACCTCCCTGTCCTGCAGATACGCCTTCAACAGCCTCCCCAAGTACGGAGGCACCCCAAAGTACTTGAGGGCCTCCAGTATGGTACTGTGGGGGAGGCTGTTGAAGGCGTTGGCGATGTCTAACGACACCGCCACCACCACGTCTCCCTCGCGCTCCGCCTCTTCCGTCACCGACCTTAGGCGCCTAATGGCGTCGACGGTCGACCGTCTGGCCCGGAACCCGAACTGGGCATCCGAGAGGCCCGGTCCCGGGCCATCCTCCAAATGCTGAGCGAGGCGGGAGGCGACAACCCTCTCCAGGGCCTTGCCCGCCTCGTTCAGCAGAACGACCGGTCGAACCGCCGACCCCGAGTCCGGGGGCCGGTCTCCCTTCAACAGAAGGCAGAGCCGGCCCACCCTGAAGGGTCCCGGGCAGCACCCCGACCGCAAGCAGCAGTCGAGGAGCTCCCGGAACCTGTCTCCGAGGTGCACGAGGGCCAATGCCAGCACCCTCCCGTGCACCCCGTCCGGACCCGGCGCCCTTTTCTTGCCTCGGAGGCGGTCAACGACCGCCTCCATCTCCTGGTCGGTGACGGGCGGCGGAGCGCTCTCCTCCTCTCCTCTGGAGTCCGACGTCCGACGTAGGACCATCCTCGGGGGAGCGTAGCCCCGTGGGGTGTCGGGGAAGAGTTCCCCGACAACCCTCTCCAACACGGCTGGCTGGAGGGTCTCCGTCAGTGGGGCCGACTGAGCGCGGATCTTGTTCCGCGCTCCTCTGTAAGGTCGGCCCCACGGGTCCCTATCCAGACCCTCCAGCAGCTCCTGCCACGCTCCCTCCTTGGCCCTACTGATGGCCATCTGCAAGGCCCTCTTCTTCTCCACGTATATGCCGTGCAGATGGCCATCTCTCCCTTCGTCCCGGGGGCGGCGACGCCTGCTCCGAGTATACGCCCTACGCGCCCCGTTGCAGGCGTCCCGGAGGTCGGCTATCTCAGCCGACCACCAGTAGACCGCCCGCCTCGGAGGCGGACGCCCAACGCTGGGCATGGCCGCCCTGCAAACCGCCGTGAAGGCGTCGCAGAGACGACCAGCCCCCTCCTCGGCGTCCAGATCCTCCATTGGCGGGAGGCCCCAGCGGCCGACAATGGCCGCCTCCTCAGCCAGTTCCCGGTCGAGCCTGGTGAGCGCCCAACGCGGGAACCGGCTCCGCCACCGGGACGAAGTCGTCGGACTCCCGGGGGCTGGAGACACCTCGAACCTGATGTAGCGATGGTCCGAGAGTGTCTCCACCCCCGTCTCCACCCTCCAACCCTCCACTCGGCGTGCGGCGGACGCGGTGGCGAAGGACAGATCCACCACCGATCCTCCGTTCCACCGCACGCACGTGTGGACTGTCCCCCTATTCAAGAGGGACAGTCCCGCGGCCAGCGCCCACTCCTCCACTTTCCGCCCCTTGGCTTCCGTGGCCGGGTTGCCCCACGCCGTGGATTTGGCGTTGAAGTCCCCGGCCACGATAACCTGGGCGGGCGCTAGCCGCCTGACTGCCGACCCCAGAGCATCGAGCAGCTGCTCCAGGGCCGGCAGGTCGCGGTTCGGGGAGAAGTACACACCGATGATTGCGTACTCCCCCCGAACCGCCGCCACGTATCCGCCTCCCCTCCCCCACACCACGAGTGGGGGGCTGGCGCCAGGCCTCGCGACGATGGCCACGGAACCGTCCAGATCCCCGGCCCAGTTAGGCCGGGAGGGCACGGAATATGGTTCCGCAACCACCGCCACGTCCACGTCCCACTCCGCCATGGTCTGCAGGAAAAGGTCCTGAGCCCCGGCGGAGTGGTTGACGTTGGCCTGCAGGAAGCGGGGATGTCCGGCCATTATTCGGACATCCCAGCCTCAGGCGCCACCTGCCGCCCACTCCCGCGGGAGATGGGGGGCGTTCTCCCGCGGACGGATGGGGGGTTACAAAGACGGCCCCCCATCACGTGCGTGGCCTTGCGTCCGGCGTCTGCGCATACGGAGCAGCGGGCCTGGGCCGAGCAGCCCGAGGCGATGTGCCCCGGCTGCCCGCACCGATAACAGAGCCGGCTGCGGTCCTCCTTGGAGGGGCACAGTTCGGCTGTGTGCCCCTTCCCCATGCACTTGAAACAGTGCATGGGGCGCGCCTCCAGCAACTGGAGCTGCACCCTGCTCCAGCCCACCCCTACACTGCCCAGCTCGAGCAGCTTTTTCGCTGCCGTCACCGGGCAGCGCATCAGGGCGGAGCTGGAATTCCGCCAGTCCGGGCGGATTTCGCCCACCCGGACCTGCTCGGGGGTGCAGCCCCCCTCGCGCGCGACCGCAGCTTGGACCCGCTGTGCCGTTGCGGCATCGTCCAGACCCGTGAGGCGGAACTCCGCACACTTCACGGGCCTGGACACCTCTACGACGCCGGACAGGGCGGCCGTCAACTTGGCCGCCAAGGCGTCAGCCTTCTCGTGGCTGGTGGAGCCGGGGACTTCGATCAGCCTCGCTCCGGTCGCCGACTTGCGTATCCGGAGCGAGCCGATTCCCAGCTCCCCCAAATTCACCTCCCGCTCGGCCTTCAAGAGGGCCGAGGCATACGATGCCCCCCCTTGGGCTGCCTCCGGCCGTAACTTTAAAATTACGGCCGTGGAGCCGGGGAGCACCACCTTGGGCTTTCGGCCCTCCTCCTTGCCCGCGGGAGTGTTGGCTGACGCCTTGGCGGGCGCCGGTCTCGCAGGAGTCGCGGGGGCCGCGGTTTTCCGCGGCTTGCGGCGGACCACGTCGGTCCAGGACGCCACCTCCGGGACCTCGGCGGTCCCTGCCGCTGCCGACGGTGTCACCGCGGCCGGCTTCGCCCTAGATGTGGACGGGCCGAAGCTCGTCCACGACTCCTCCACGGCACCACTACGGCGGACGGGACCCACCTTGGCGGCTTTTGCGGCCGGCCTTGCCCGAGGACGCACATCGAGCTCGGCCGGCGTGCTCGCCCTCTGCGGAGCCGGAGCCGGTCGTCCCGCGCTCTCGATGGCCGCTCTTGTGGCTCTGGCCACCGAGGACCTATCACCCGCCAATGGCGGGCGGGTGATCGCGGGGGGAGGCAATCGAGACTCCAGCTCCGCGAGTCGTCCGTCAACCAGGTTGCCGACGAGCCGGGCGATATTTGCTTCCAGAGCCTGGAAATCCACCGGGCCCGTCGGCCCCTGCGCCTGCGCCCTCCTCTCCTTCCGGAGCTCCTCAAATTCCAGGCGATGCGCCCGGACCTCTTCTTTCAGGGAGGAGACCTCCCGCTGGAGCCGAGCGTTGTCGGCTCGGAGACGGTGGGTCTCCTCCGTCTCTGTGCGCATCACCAGGGATTCGAGGATCTCCCGAATCCCTCCCGCCGCCTTCACAATCTTCGCGGCGTAACCCCCTTTGAGGCTCGCCGACCTGCCGGTTAGGTCGAGGATAAGCCCCAGCCTCTCCTCGGCCCTCGCCAACAACTCGTCGGTTCCCCCCTCCGTTGGGCCCGCCGCTCTCCCCTCAGGGCTTATCCCTTCGGGGCTTCCATTTGCCGCCTCGGGGCTCGCCCCCTCGGCGCTTCTGGCCACTGCCGCACTCTTTATACCCTTAAGGGCCCGCCTCTCAAGGAGCGCCTGGATGGCCTCCTCCCTCTCCTCCTCCTTGCGCTCTCTGAGCTCACGGCGGGCTCTCGCCAGGCTGAGGGCGACGCCGCCCCTCTTCCCGCGCCTAGCCGTGGGCAACTTTGCCCGCTCGTCGGGTGTCTCCGTCTCAGAGCCGGAGAAGAGGCGCTTCCCGCGCCCCAGCTCCGACTCCGAGAGGGTGGGGACCGACATTGTGTCGGTCTCCTCCCCTCCGCCACACAGTAGCTCCAGCTCCACCTCTACTAGCTGTGGCCCCTCCTGGAGCCCACTCACCCCCGGACCCTTAGGTCCCAACAAACCCCCCCCACCCGGCATCCCCGGGACTCGGCTGCCTAGGTCCGTCACCGAAACCTAGACACACAACGACAAACACAAGAAACAATAACCAACACCACAAAAACACAACAAAAACAACCAACAAATAACACCAAGTCACACACTCCACTGCGAAAAGCAACACCACCTAACAACTCCTCCTAGGTAATGAACCACCTCGCCCACAAGTATCGACTTTCCAACCTAACCCAACCTAACCTAACCTAACCTAACCTAACCTAACCTAACCTAACCTAACCTAACCTAACCTAACCTGGAAATAGCCACTATCGTTTCACCGACGTTCTATAATGGGCAAAATCAAATTTTAGAAAATAAAATTGAAAGATGATGAATGGAAGAATGAATTGAGGAATGAAAGAGAGTATGATGTATGAATGTGTATTTATTATATTTTAATGATTTTTTAAAAATGAGTATATAACATGTACATACAGTTGCTTAGATCGCCTTGCCCACGGCAGGGGTGTACGTATTTAAAAAAAAAAAAAAAAAAAAAAAAAAAAAAAAAAAATTTTTGTGACGCGGGGAAAAATGCATTACGCACACCACCGGTGCCTGGGTGGCCTCCGGCGGTAGTGTGGGACTCCCCGTCGGCTGTCCGACGGTATACCCACTAAACGACCCCGCGAAATGCCATCGGCCGCGTTGGTGTGGTGCCCCGGATCTGTCAGCAACAGGGCACCACTGCGACTGGCCAGCCCCTCAGAAGGGGCCGGACTTCTCCAATCTAGGGGCCATCCCGGCAAATTGGGACAGCCCCTCCGGCGGCGGGACCATTATGGGGCCAGGTTCCCAGCCTGACCCCTAGTCCCACAGGTTAGGGAGGCGGCAGGAGGTGCGCGTAGCGCCTCCGCCGCACTCCCGTCCGCCGTCTCCGGAGCGGGACAGCCAACGGATCGTCCTCCCTGTCCCGCTCCGCGGCCTCCTTCTGGGACATGACAGTCTCACAGAAGGAGGCCATCGCCTGCCAGGCACTGTCGCTCCCGAGCATGCAGCGGACCACGCTCGGGAGCGAGAGGTCCGCGCTTCCCAGCGCGGACACCAGGTCATGGCGCTGCCGAGACCACCTGGGACACTGCTCCAAGGTGTGCTGAGCAGTGTCCTCGGCCGCGCCACAATCGTGGCAGCCTGGCCGCTCCTCCCGCCTCGCGACCCGGTGCAGGTACTCACCGAAGCATCCATGTCCGGTGAGCACCTGCACCATGCGGAAGGTGAGGGGTTTGCGTCTGCGACGCATCCACGCCTCCAGGACCGGGCGCAGCGCATCCGCAACGCGGACACCATACCGCGGCTGCGCCAGGTCCTCCCCCCACCTCCGCATCATCTCTGCCTGCCCTCGCTGGCGATACCGCCCCACCTCTTCCAATGTGGGGCGCTCGCCGAGGTTCCTCCTCTCCGCAACAAACACGTACACCTCGGCGAGCACCTCCGCCGCCAACTCCCAGGGCGGGTCGCCAGCAAGGGCGGTCGCGGCCGTCCACGCCACCGTACGGTACCCCCTTATCGCCCTCTGCGCTATAACCCGCTGCGCTCTGCGCAGCTGAGCCCTATTGCGAGCGCAGAGGGCGTCCGCCCATATGGGGGCACCGTACGTGGCCATACTCCGGCAGATGCCGGAGTACAGCCGCCTGCACGCGGCGCTGGGCCCGCCCAGATTGGGCAGGAGGCGACCCAGCGCCGCCGCAGCTCTGATGACCCTCGGCCCCAACCGCTCGAAGTGGGGGCCGAAGGTCCATCTCCCGTCCAGGGTGAGGCCCAGATAACTCATCTGGGCACTCACCCTAACCCTCACTCCTCCTATCTGGAGGTGCGCTCCCGAGGGGGGGCCCCGCCTGCCGGTCCCGCGGAAGAGGAGGGCCTCGGTTTTGTCCAACCGGACCCGAAGCCCAAGCCTCTCTATGCGGCTGACCACCAGTCCTACTCCGACTTCGGCCAGCCGCGCCGCCTCCATGAAGGTCTTACCCCGGGATGTGACGAGGGTGTCATCTGCATAGCAGATGACACTCATCCCGGGGAGGAGACGGCCCCGCAGGACCCAGTCGTATGCGAGGTCCCACAGAATGGGGCCCAGAACGGACCCCTGTGGGACACCGCACACGACACGCCTTCTGACCATCTGGCCCCTCGCGTCCTCGTAGCGCACCTCCCTGTCCTCAAGATACGCCTTCAACAGCCTCCCCAAGTACGGAGGCACCCCAAAGTACTTGAGGGCCTCCAGTATGGTACTGTGGGGGAGGCTGTTGAAGGCGTTGGCGATGTCCAGAGACACCGCCACCACCACATCTCCCTCGCGCTCCGCATCCTCCGTCACCGACCTTAGGCGCCTAATGGCGTCGACGGTCGACCGTCTGGCCCGGAACCCGAACTGGGCATCCGATAGGCCCGGTCCCGGGCCATCCTCCAAATGCTGAGCGAGGCGGGAGGCGACAACCCTCTCCAGGGCCTTGCCCGCCTCGTTCAGCAGAACGACCGGTCGAACCGCCGACCCCGAGTCCGGGGGCCGGTCTCCCTTCAACAGAAGGCAGAGCCGGCCCACCCTGAAGGGTCCCGGGCAGCACCCCGACCGCAAGCAGCAGTCGAGGAGCTCCCGGAACCTGTCTCCGAGGTGCACGAGAGCCAACGCTAGCACCTTCCCGTGCACCCCGTCCGGACCCGGCGCCCTCTTTTTGCCTCGGAGGCGGTCAACGACCGCCTCCATCTCCTGGTCGGTGACGGGCGGCGGAGCGCCCTCCTCCTCTCCTCTGGAGTCCGACGTACGACGTAGGGCCATCCTCGGGGGAGCGTAGCCCCGTGGACTGTCGGGGAAAAGTTCCCCGACAATCCTCTCCAACAGCGCTGGCTGGAGGGTCTCCGTCAGTGGGGCCGACTGAGCGCGGATCTTGTTCCGCGCTCCTCTGTAAGGTCGGCCCCACGGGTCCCGATCCAGGCCCTCCAGCAGCTCCTGCCACGCTCCCTCCTTGGCCCTACTGATGGCCATCTGCAAGGCTCTCCTACTCTCCACGTAGACGCCGTGCAGACGGCCATCCCTTTCCTCGTCCCGGGGGCGGCGACGCCTGCTCCGGGTGTACGCTCTACGCGCCCCGTTGCAGGCGTCCCGGAGGTCGGCTATCTCCGCCGACCACCAGTAGACCGCCCGCCTTGGGGGCGGACGCCCAACACTGGGCATGGCCGCCCTGCACACCGCCGTGAAGGCGTCGCAGAGACGGCCAGCCCCTTGCTCCACCCCCAAATCTTCCACTGGCGGGAGGCCCCAGCGGCCGACAATGGCCGCCTCCTGTGCCAGTTCCCGGTCGAGCCTGGTGAGCGCCCAACGCGGGAACCGGCTCCGCCACCGGGACGAAATCGTCGGACTCCCGGGGGCTGGAGACACCTCGAACCTGATATAACGATGGTCCGAGAGTGTCTCCACCCCCGTCTCCACCCTCCATCCTTCCACTCGGCGTGCGGCGGACGCGGTGGCGAAGGACAGATCCACCACCGACCCTCCGTTCCACCGCACGCACGTGTGGACTGTCCCCCTATTCAAGAGGGACAGTCCCGCGGCCAGCGCCCATTCCTCCACCTTCCGCCCTTTGGCTTCCGTGGCCGGGTTGCCCCACGCCGTGGACTTGGCGTTGAAGTCCCCGGCCACGAAAACCTGGGCGGGCGCTAGCCGCCTCACTACCGACCCCAGAGCGTCGAGCAGCCGCTCCAGGGCCGGCAGGTCGCGGTTCGGGGAGAAGTACACACCGATGATTGCGTACTCTCCCCGAACCGCCGCCACGTATCCGCCACCCCTCCCCCACACCACGAGTGGGGGGCTGGCGCCAGGCCTCGTGACGATGGCCACGGAACCGTCCAGATCCCCGGCCCAGTTAGGCCGGGAGGGCACGGAATATGGTTCCGCAACCACCGCCACGTCCACGTCCCACTCCGCCATGGTCTGCAGGAAAAGGTCCTGAGCCCCGGCGGAGTGGTTGACGTTGGCCTGCAGGAAGCGGGGATGTCCGGCCATTACTCGGACATCCCAGCCTCAGGCGCCACCTGCCGCCCACTCCCGCGGGAGATGGGGGGCGTTCTCCCGCGGACGGATGGGGGGTTGCAGAGACGGCCCCCCATCACGTGTGTGGCCTTCCTGCCGGCGTCTGCGCACACTGCACAGCGGGCCTGGGCCGAGCAGCCCGAGGCGATGTGCCCCGGCTGCCCGCACCGGTAACACAACCGGCTGCGGTCCTCCTTGGAGGGGCACAGCTCAGCGGTGTGCCCCTTCCCCATGCACTTGTAGCAGTACATGGGGCGCGCCTCCAGCAAGTGGAGCTGCGCCCTGCTCCAGCCCACCCCGACACTGCCCCGCTCGAGCAGCTTTTTTGCTGCCGTCACCGGGCAGCGCATCAGGGCGGAGCCGGAGCCACGCCAGTCCGGGCGGATTTCGCCCACCCGGACCTGCTCGGGGGCGCAGCCCCCCTCGCGAGCGACCGCAACCTGTACCCGCTGTACAGTGGCGGCGTCGTCCAGACCGGTGACCCGGAACTCCGCGCATTTCACCGGCCTGGAGACCTCCACAACGCCGGACAGTGCCGCCGTCAGTTTCGCCGCCAGGGCGTCAGCCTTTTCATGGCTCGAGGAGCCGGGGACCTCAATGAGCCTCGCTCCGGTCGCCGACTTCCTAATCCGGAGCGAGCCGATCCCCAGCTCCCCCAGATTCACCTCCTGCTCGGCCTTTAGTAGGGCCGAGGCATACGTTGCCCCCCCAGTGGCTGCCTCCGGCCGTAACTTCAAGATTACGGCCGTGGAGCCGGGGAGCACCACCTTGGCCTTGCGGCCCTCGTCCATTCCTGCTCGAGCAGGAGGTGCCGACGCCCTGGAGGGCGGCGCAGGTGCCACCGGAGTCGCAGGGGCCGCGGCCTTCCGCGGCTTGCGGCGGACCACATCGGTCCACGCCTCCTTTTGGACCTGAGTGGTCCGTACCTCCTCCGGCGGCGTCACCGCGGCCGGTCTCGTCCCTGATGTGGACGGGCCGAAGCTCGTCCACGACTCCTTGCGGGCACTGCTGCGGGCGGGTCCCGATCCGGTGGCTGGCCGCGCCTGAGGGCGCACCTCGAGCTCGGCCGGCGCGTTCGCCTTTCTCGGCTTCGTCGCCGGCCGACCCGCGCTCTCAATGGCCGCCCTCGCGGCCCTCGCCACCGCCGAGCTGTCGCCCGCCAATGGCGGACGGACGACACTCGGAGGAGGCAGCCGCGACTCGATCGCGGCGAGCCGGCCATCCACCAGATTTCCGACGAGCCGGGCGATGTTGGCCTCCAGGGTCTGGAGATCCACCGGGCCCGTCGGTCCCTGCGCCTTCTTCTCCTTTCGGAGCTCCTCAAACTCCAGGCGATGCGCCCGGACCTCTTCCCTCAGGGAGGAGACCTCCCGATGCAGCCGAGCGTTGTCGGCTCGGAGACGGTAGGTCTCCTCCGTCTCCGTGCGCATCACCAAGGATTCGAGGATCTCTCGAATCCCGCCCGCAGCCTTTGCGATTTTGGCGGCGTACCCGCCCTTTAGGCTAGCCGACTTGCCGGCGAGGTCGAGGATGACGCCCAGCATCCCCTCGCCCCTCACCATGAGCTCCTCGGCTCCCTCGTCGGCCAGGCACACCGCCTTCCCCTCAGGGCTTATCCCTCCGGGGCTTCGTTCCTCCGCCTCGGGGCTCACCCCCTCGGCGCTATCGGCCACTGCCGTTCCTTGTCTCCTGAAGGCCCGCTTCTCCAGGAGCGCCTGGATGGCCGCCTCCTTGGCCTCCTCCTTGCGCTCCTTGAGCTGTCTGCGGGCCCTCGCCAGACTGGGGGCGATGCCGCCCCTCTTGCCGCGCCTGGCAGTGGCCACCTTCGACCGCTCATCCGGCGTCTCCGTTTCCGAGCCGGAGAAGAGGCGCTTGCCCCGCCCCAGCTCGGACTCCGATAGGGTGGTGATGTCCATGGAGTCGGTCTCCACACCCCCCCCATACTCGCTATCGTCCGCCTCCTTCTGTGGTCCCTCCAGGACGTCTTTCCCCCCGGGCCCCCCTGGCCCCCCCATGACCCCCCCTTTTCGCAGTCCGGGCTCTATACTGCCCCACAGACCACGCTCGCCCCAAAAAACCGTCGCTCCCGGCCTCCGGACGGCCGAGATAGAGGCAAAACCACTAGAGCAGCCTGCTCTCTGAACGGTATTGCCTCCCTTTTCTCCAAGTTCCAGAGGACCTGGAGCGCCGCGATTTCGAGGGCGTGCTAAGGGCCTCTCAGAACCCCCAAAACCGTCGAAAACGCGAAAAAACTTTCTCCCCCCCCTCAAACTGTAACCAGTGGGAATTCCGAAGAAATTCCCACGGGCTACCCACAACAACAACAAAGACTACACAAAATAACAAAAACCTCGAAAACAATACTCCAACTATCCTACTAATCCTCCAAAAACCAAACGTCAACCTAACCTAACCTAACCTTTTTTTTTTTTTTTTTTTTTTTTTGTGACGCGGGGAAAAATGCATTACGCACACCACCGGTGCCTGGGTGGCCTCCGGCGGTAGTGTGGGACTCCCCGTCGGCTGTCCGACGGTATACCCACTAAACAACCCCGCGAAATGCCATCGGCCGCGTTGGTGTGGTGCCCCGGATCTGTCAGCAACAGGGCACCACTGCGACTGGCCAGCCCCTCAGAAGGGGCCGGACTTCTTCTCTCTAGGGGCCATCCCGGCAAATTGGGACAGCCCCTCCGGCGGCGGGACCGTTATGGGGCCAGGTTCCCAGCCTGACCCCTAGTCCCACAGGTTAGGGAGGCGGCAGGAGGTGCGCGTAGCGCCTCCGCCGCACTCCCGTCCGCCGTCTCCGGAGCGGGACAGCCACGGGATCGTCTTCCCTGTCCCGCTCCATGGCCTCCTTCCGCGACATAACTATTTCGCAGAAGGAGGCCATTGCCTGCCAGCACCTGTCACTCCCGAGCATGGAGCGGACCACGCTCGGGAGCGAGAGGTCCGCGTCTCCCAGCGCGGACTGCAGATCGCGGCGCTGCCGAGACCACATGAGACACTGCTCTAGTGTGTGTTGAGCAGTGTCCTCGGCCGCGCCGCACTCATGGCAGTCCGGCCGCTCCTCCCGCCTCGCGACCCGGTGCAAGTACGCACCGAAGCATCCGTGTCCGGTGAGCACCTGCACCATGCGGAAGGTGAGGGGTTTGCGTTTCCGCAGCATCCACCTTTCCAGGACCGGGCGCAGCGCCTCCGCAACGCGGGTACCATACCGCGGCTGCGCCAGGTCCTCCCCCCCCCTCCGCATCATCTCTGCGTGCCCTTGCTGGCGACATCGCCCTATTTCCTCCATCGTGGGGTGCTCGCCGAGCACCCTCCTACTCGCAACAAAGTTGTACAACTCGGCGAGCACCTCCGCCACTAATTCCCAGGGCGGGTCGCCAGCAAGGGCGGTCGCGGCCGTCCACGCGACCGTCCGGTACCCCCTTATCGCCCTCTGCGCTATGACCCGCTGCGCTCTGCGCAGCTGGGCTTTATTTTGGCGACAGAGGGCGTCCGCCCATATGGGGGCACCGTACGTGGCCATACTCCGGCAGATGCCGGAGTACAGCCGCCTGCACGCGGCGCTGGGCCCGCCCAAGTTGGGCAGGAGCCGACCCAGCGCCGACGCAGCTCTGATGACCTTCGGCCCCAACTGCTCGAAGTGGGGGCCGAAGGTCCATCTCCCGTCAAGGGTGAGGCCCAGGTACCTCATCTGGGCACTCACCCTGATCCTTCTTCCTCCGATTTGGAGGTGTGCTCCCGAGGGGGGGCCCCGCCTGCCGGTCCCGCGGAAGAGGAGGGCTTCGGTCTTCTCCAAACGGACCCGAAGCCCAAGCCTCTCTATACGGCTGACCACTAGTCCAACACCGACTTCGGCCAGCCGCGCCGCCTCCACAAAGGTCTTTCCCCGGGATGTCACGAGGGTGTCATCTGCGTAACAGATGACGCTCATCCCGGGGAGGAGACGGCCCCGCAGGACCCAGTCGTATGCGAGGTCCCACAGGATGGGGCCCAGAACGGACCCCTGTGGAACCCCGCACCCGACGACCCTTCTGACCATATGGCCCCTCGCGTCCTCGTAGCACACCTCCCTGTCCTCCAGGTATGCCTTCAAGAGCCTCCCCAAGTACGGAGGCACCTCAAAATACTTGAGGGCCTCCAGGATGGTACTGTGGGGGAGGCTGTTGAAGGCATTGGCGATGTCGAGCGACACCGCCATCACCACCTCTCCCTCGCGCTCCGCATCCTCCGTCACCGACCTTAGGCGCCTTATGGCGTCGACGGTCGACCGTCTGGCCCGGAACCCGAACTGGGCATCCGAAAGGCCCGGTCCCGGGCCATCCTCCAAATGCTGAGCGAGGCGGGAGGCGACAACCCTCTCCAGGGCCTTGCCCGCCTCGTTCAGCAGAACGACCGGTCGAACCGCCGACCCCGAGTCCGGGGGCCGGTCTCCCTTCAACAGAAGGCAGAGCCGGCCCACCCTGAAGGGTCCCGGGCAGCACCCCGACCGCAAGCAGCAGTCGAGGAGCTCCCGGAACCTGTCTCCGAGGTGCACGAGAGCCAACGCTAGCACCTTCCCGTGCACCCCGTCCGGACCCGGCGCCCTCCTTTTGCCTCGGAGGCGGTCAACGACCGCCTCCATCTCCTGGTCGGTGACGGGCGGCGGAGCGCCCTCCTCCTCTCCTCTGGAATCCGACTGTAGGGCCATCCTCGGGGGAGCGTAGCCCCGTGGACTGTCGGGGAAAAGCTCCCCGACAATCCTCTCCAACAACGCCGGCTGGAGGGTCTCCGTCAGCGGGGCCGACTGAGCGCGGATCTTGTTCCGCGCTCCTCTGTAGGGTCGGCCCCACGGGTCCCTATCCAGACCCTCCAGCAGCTCCTGCCACGCTCCCTCCTTGGCCCTACTGATGGCCATCTGCAGGGCTCTCCTGCTCTCCACGTAAATGCCGTGCAGATGGCCATCCCTTTCTTCGTCCCGGGGGCGGCGACGCCTGCTCCGGGTGTACGCTCTACGCGCCCCGTTGCAGACGTCCCGGAGGTCGGCTATCTCCGCCGACCACCAGTAGACCGCCCGCCTTGGGGGCGGACGCCCAACACTGGGCATGGCCGCCCCGCACACCGCCGTGAAGGCGTCGCAGAGACGGCCAGCCCCTTGTTCCACCCCCAAATCCTCCACTGGCGGGAGGCCCCAGCGGCCGACGATGGCCGCCTCCTCTGCCAGTTCCCGGTCGAGCCTGGTGAGCGCCCAACGCGGGAACCGGCTCCGCCACCGGGACGAAATCGTCGGACTCCCGGGGGCTGGAGACACCTCGAACCTGATATAACGATGGTCCGAGAGTGTCTCCACCCCCGTCTCCACCCTCCATCCTTCCACTCGGCGTGCGGCGGACGCGGTGGCGAAGGACAGATCCACCACCGACCCTCCGTTCCACCGCACGCACGTGTGGACTGTCCCCCTATTCAAGAGGGACAGTCCCGCGGCCAGCGCCCACTCCTCCACCTTCCGCCCTTTGGCATTCGTGGCCGGGTTGCCCCACGCCGTGGACTTGGCGTTGAAGTCCCCGGCCACGAAAACCTGGGCGGGCGCTAGCCGCCTCACTACCGACCCCAGAGCGTCGAGCAGCCGCTCCAGGGCCGGCAGGTCGCGGTTCGGGGAGAAGTACACACCGATGATTGCGTACTCTCCCCGAACCGCCGCCACGTACCCCGCCCCCCTCCCACTCACCACAAGTGGGGGGCTGGCGCCAGGCCTCGTGACGATGGCCACGGAACCGTCCTGATCCCCGGCCCAGTTAGGCCGGGATGGCACGGAATATGGTTCCGCAACCACCGCCACGTCCACGTCCCACTCCGCCATGGTCTGCAGGAAAAGGTCCTGAGCCCCGGCGGAGTGGTTGACGTTGGCCTGCAGGAAGCGGGGATGTCCGGCCATTACTCGGACATCCCAGCCTCAGGCGCCACCTGCCGCCCACTCCCGCGGGAGATGGGGGGCGTTCTCCCGCGGACGAATGGGGGGTCACAGAGACGGCCCCCCATTACGTGGCTGGCCTTCCGGCCGGCGTCTGCACACACTGCACAACGGGCCTGGGCCGAGCAGCCCGAGGCGATGTGCCCCGGCTGCCCGCACCGATAGCAAAGTCGGCTGCGGTCCTCCTTGGAGGGGCACAGTTCGGCGGTGTGCCCCTTCCCCATGCACTTAAAACAGTGCATGGGGCGCGCCTCCAGCAAGTGGAGCTGCGCCCTGCTCCATCCCACCCCGATACTGCCCAGCTCGAGCAGCTTTTTCGCTGCCGTCACTGCTGGTCTGGAGACCTCCGCAACGCCGGCCAAGGCAGCCGTCAATTTTGCCGCCAGAGCGTCAGCCTTTTCATGGCTGGAGGAGCCGGGGACCTCAATGAGCCTCGCTCCGGTCGCCGACTTCCTAATCCGGAGCGAGCCGATCCCCAGCTCCCCCAGACTTACCTCCTGCTCGGCCTTTAGTAGGGCCGAGGCATATGTGGCCCCCCCAGTGGCTGCCTCCGGCCGTAATTTTAAGATTACGGCCGTGGAGCCCGGGAGCACCACCTTGGCCTTGCGGCCCTCATCCTTGCCTGCTCGAGCAGGAGGTGCCGGCGCCCTGGCATGCTGCGCAGGTACCGCCCGTGCCGCAGGAGCCGCCCGTGTCGCGGGAGCCCCGGGGGCCGCGGTTTTCCGTAGCCCGCGGCGGACCACCTCGGTCCATGCCGCCTCCTTCGGGGCCTTATCAGCCCCTCCGGCATCCGACTGGGTCACCGCGGCCGGTTCCCTCGCTGAGGTGGACGGGCCGAAGCTCGTCCACGACTCCTCCACGGCACCACTACGGCGGACGGGACCCACCTTGGCGGCTTTTGCAGCCGGCCTCGCCCGAGGGCGCACGTCGAGCTCGGCCGGCGTGCTCGCCCTCCTCGGTGCAGGAGCCGGTCGTCCCGCGCTCTCTATGGCCTCTCGGGCGGCCCTGGCCACCGCCGACTTATCACCCGCCAATGGCGGGCGGGTGACGGCGGGGGGAGGCAGACGCGACTCCAGCTCCGCCAGACGCCCGTCGACCAGGTTGCCGACGAGCCGGGCGATGTTGTTCTCCAGCGACTGTATGTCGCCCGGGCTCATCGGCCCCTGCGTCCTTCTCTCCTGGCGGAGCTCCTGGAACTCCTTTCGGTGCGCCCGGACCTCCTCCCTGAGGGAGGCGACCTCCCGCTGCAGCCGGGCGTTATTAGCTCGGAGGCGGAAGGTCTCCTCCGTCTCCGTGCGCACGACCAGGGCCTCCAGGATCTCGCGAATCCCCAACCTAACCTAACCTAACCTAACCTAACCTAACCTAACCTAACCTAACCTAACCTAACCTTTTTTTTTTTTTTTTGTGACGCGGGGAAAAATGCATTACGCACACCACCGGTGCCTGGGTGGCCTCCGGCGGTAGTGTGGGACTCCCCGTCGGCTGTCCGACGGTATACCCACTAAACAACCCCGCGAAATGCCATCGGCCGCGTTGGTGTGGTGCCCCGGATCTGTCAGCAACAGGGCACCACTGCGACTGGCCAGCCCCTCAAAAGGGGCCGGACTTCTTCTCTCTAGGGGCCGTCCCGGCAAATTGGGACAGCCCCTCCGGCGGCGGGACCGTTATGGGGCCAGGTTCCCAGCCTGACCCCTAGTCCCACAGGTTAGGGAGGCGGCAGGAGGTGCGCGTAGCGCCTCCGCCGCACTCCCGTCCGCCGTCTCCGGAGCGGGACAGCCACGGGATCATCTTCCCTGTCCCGCTCCGAGGCCTCCTTCTGGGACATGACAGTCTCACAGAAGGAGGCCACCGCCTGCCAGGCCCTGTCGCTCCCGAGCATGTAGCGGACCACGCTCGGGAGCGAGAGGTCCGCGCTTCCCAGCGCGGACACCAGATCATGGCGCTGCCGAGACCACCTGGGACACTGCTCCAAGGTGTGCTGAGCAGTGTCCTCGGCCGCGCCACAATCGTGGCAGCCTGGCCGCTCCTCCCGCCTCGCGACCCGGTGCAAGTACTCAGCGAAGCACCCATGCCCGGTGAGCACCTGCACCATGCGGAAGGTGAGGGGTTTGCGTCTTCGACGCATCCACGCCTCCAGGACCGGGCGCAGCGCATCCGCAACGCGGACTCCGTACCGCGGCTGCGCCAGGTCCTCCCCCCACCTCCGCATCATCTCCTCATGCCCTCGCTGGCGATACCGCCCCACCACCACAGACGTGGGGCGCTCGCCGAGGCTCCTCCTCTCGGCGACAAACGCGTACACCTCGGCGAGCACCTCCGCCACCAACTCCCAGGGCGGGTCGCCAGCGAGGGCGGTCGCGGCCGTCCAGGCTACCGTACGATACCCCCTAATCGCCCTCTGCGCTATGACCCGCTGCGCTCTGCGCAGCTGAGCCTTGTTGCGAGCGCAGAGGGCGTCCGCCCATATGGGGGCACCGTACGTCGCCATACTCCGGCAGATGCCGGAGTACAGCCGTCTGCACGCGGCGCTGGGCCCGCCCAAATTGGGCAGGAGGCGGCCCAGCGCCGCCGCAGCTCTGATGACCCTCGGCCCCAACCGCTCGAAGTGGGGGCCGAAGGTCCATCTCCCGTCCAGGGTGAGGCCCAGGTAGCTCATCTGGGCACTCACCCTTACTCGCTGTCCTCCTATTTGGAGGTGCGCTCCCGAGGGGGGGCCCCGCCTGCCGGTCCCGCGGAAGAGGAGGGCCTCGGTTTTATCCAAACGGACCCGAAGCCCCAGCCTCTCTATGCGGCTGACCACCAGTCCTACACCGACTTCGGCCAGCCGCGCCGCCTCCACGAAGGTCTTGCCCCGGGATGTGACGAGGGTGTCATCTGCATAGCAGATGACGCCCATCCCGGGGAGGAGACGGCCCCGCAGGACCCAGTCGTATGCGAGGTCCCACAGAATGGGGCCCAGAACGGACCCCTGTGGGACACCGCACACGATGCGCCTTCTGACCATCTGGCCCCTCGCGTCCTCGTAGCGCACCTCCCTGTCCTCCAAATACGCCTTCAACAGCCTCCCCAAGTACGGAGGCACCCCAAAGTATTTGAGGGCCTCCAGTATGGTACTGTGGGGGAGGCTGTTGAAGGCGTTGGCGATGTCTAGAGACACCGCCACCACCACATCTCCCTCGCGCTCCGCATCCTCCGTCACCGACCTTAGGCGCCTAATGGCGTCGACGGTCGACCGTCTGGCCCGGAACCCGAACTGGGCATCCGATAGGCCCGGTCCCGGGCCATCCTCCAAGTGCTGAGCGAGGCGGGAAGCGACGACCCTTTCGAGGGCCTTCCCCGCCTCGTTCAGCAGAACGACCGGTCGAACCGCCGACCCCGAGTCCGGGGGCCGGTCTCCCTTCAACAGAAGGCAGAGCCGGCCCACCCTGAAGGGTCCCGGGCAGCACCCCGACCGCAAACAGCAGTCGAGGAGCCCCCGGAACCTGTCTCCGAGGTGCACGAGAGCCAACGCTAGCACCTTCCCGTGCACCCCGTCCGGACCCGGCGCCCTCTTCTTGCCTCGGAGGCGGTCAACGACCGCCTCCATCTCCTGGTCGGTGACGGGCGGCGGAGCGCCCTCCTCCTCTCCTCTGGAGTCCGACGTCCGACGTAGGGCCATCCTCGGGGGAGCGTAGCCCCGTGGGGTGTCGGGGAAGAGTTCCCCGACAACCCTCTCCAACACGGCTGGCTGGAGGGTCTCCGTCAGTGGGGCCGACTGAGCGCGGATCTTATTCCGCGCTCCTCTATACGGTCGGCCCCACGGGTCCCTATCCAAACCCTCCAGCAGCTCCTGCCACGCTCCCTCCTTGGCCCTACTGATGGCCATCTGCAGGGCCCTCCTGCTCTCCACGTAGACACCGTGCAGATGGCCATCCCTATCTTCGTCCCGGGGGCGGCGACGCCTGCTCCGAGTATACGCCCTACGCGCCCCGTTGCAGGCGTCCCGGAGGTCGGCTATCTCAGCCGACCACCAGTAGACCGCCCGCCTCGGAGGCGGACGCCCAACGCTGGGCATGGCCGCCCTGCAAACCGCCGTGAATGCGTCGCAGAGACGACCAGCCCCCTCCTCGGCGTCCAGCTCCTCCATTGGCGGGAGGCCCCAGCGGCCGACAATGGCCGCCTCCTCGGCCAGTTCCCGGTCGAGCCTGGTGAGCGCCCAACGCGGGAACCGGCTCCGCCACCGGGACGAAGTCGTCGGACTCCCGGGGGCTGGAGACACCTCGAACCTAATGTAGCGATGGTCCGAGAGTGTCTCCACCCCCGTCTCCACCCTCCAACCCTCCACTCGGCGTGCGGTGGACGCGGTGGCGAAGGACAGATCCACCACCGATCCTCCGTTCCACCGCACGCACGTGTGGACTGTCCCCCTATTCAAGAGGGACAGTCCCGCGGCCAGCGCCCACTCCTCCACTTTCCGCCCTTTGGCTTCCGTGGCCGGGTTGCCCCACGCCGTGGATTTGGCGTTGAAGTCCCCGGCCACGATAACCTGGGCGGGCGCTAGCCGCCTCACTGCCGACCCCAGAGCATCGAGCAGCTGCTCCAGGGCCGGCAGGTCGCGGTTCGGGGAGAAATACACACCGATGATTGCGTACTCTCCCCGAACCGCCGCCACGTATCCGCCACCCCTCCCCCACACCACGAGTGGGGGGCTGGCGCCAGGCCTCGTGACGATGGCCACGGAACCGTCCAGATCCCCGGCCCAGTTAGGCCGGGAGGGCACGGAATATGGTTCCGCAACCACCGCCACGTCCACGTCCCACTCCGCCATGGTCTGCAGGAAAAGGTCCTGAGCCCCGGCGGAGCGGTTGACGTTGGCCTGCAGGAAGCGGGGATGTCCGGCCATTACTCGGACATCCCAGCCTCAGGCGCCACCTGCCGCCCACTCCCGCGGGAGATAGGGGGCGTTCTCCCGCGGACGGATGGGGGGTTGCAGAGACGGCCCCCCATCACGTGTGTGGCCTTCCTGCCGGCGTCTGCGCACACTGCACAGCGGGCCTGGGCCGAGCAGCCCGAGGCGATGTGCCCCGGCTGCCCGCACCGGTAACACAACCGGCTGCGGTCCTCCTTGGAGGGGCACAGCTCAGCAGTGTGCCCCTTCCCCATGCACTTGTAACAGTACATGGGGCGCGCCTCCAGCAAGTGGAGCTGCGCCCTGCTCCAACCCACCCCGACACTGCCCCGCTCGAGCAGCTTTTTTGCTGCCGTCACCGGGCAGCGCATCAGGGCGGAGCCGGAGCCACGCCAGTCCGGGCGGATTTCGCCCACCCGGACCTGCTCGGGGGCGCAGCCCCCCTCGCGAGCGACCGCAACCTGTACCCGCTGTACAGTGGCGGCGTCGTCCAGACCGGTGATCCGGAACTCCGCGCACTTCACCGGCCTGGAGACCTCCACAACGCCGGACAGTGCCGCCGTCAGTTTCGCCGCCAGGGCGTCAGCCTTTTCATGGCTCGAGGAGCCGGGGACCTCAATGAGCCTCGCTCCGGTCGCCGACTTCCTAATCCGGAGCGAGCCGATCCCCAGCTCCCCCAGATTCACCTCCTGCTCGGCCTTTAGTAGGGCCGAGGCATACGTTGCCCCCCCAGTGGCTGCCTCCGGCCGTAACTTCAAGATTACGGCCGTGGAGCCGGGGAGCACCACTTTGGCCTTGCGGCCCTCGTCCATTCCTGCTCGAGCAGGAGGTGCTGACGCCCTGGAGGGCGGCGCAGGTGCCGCCGGAGTCGCAGGGGCCGCAGCCTTCCGCGGCTTGCGGCGGACCACATCGGTCCACGCCTCCTTTTGGACCTGAGTGGTCCGTACCTCCTCCGGCGGCGTCACCGCGGCCGGTCTCGTCCCTGATGTGGACGGGCCGAAGCTCGTCCACGACTCCTTGCGGGTACTGCTGCGGGCGGGTCCCGATCCGGTGGCTGGCCGCGCCTGAGGGCGCACCTCGAGCTCGGCCGGCGCGTTCGCCTTTCTCGGCTTCGTCGCCGGCCGACCCGCGCTCTCAATAGCCGCCCTCGCGGCCCTCGCCACCGCCGAGCTGTCGCCCGCCAATGGCGGACGGACGACACTCGGAGGAGGCAGTCGCGACTCGATCGCGGCGAGCCGGCCGTCCACCAGATTTCCGACGAGCCGGGCGATGTTGGCCTCCAGGGTCTGGAGATCCACCGAGCCCGTCGGTCCCTGCGCCTTCTTCTCCTTTCGGAGCTCCTCAAACTCCAGGCGATGCGCCCGGACCTCTTCCCTCAGGGAGGAGACCTCCCGATGCAGCCGAGCGTTGTCGGCTCGGAGACGGTAGGTCTCCTCCGTCTCCGTGCGCATCACCAGGGATTCGAGGATCTCTCGAATCCCGCCCGCAGCCTTGGCAATCTTGGCGGCGTACCCACCCTTTAGGCTGGCCGACTTGCCGGTAAGGTCCAGGATGACGCCCAGCATCCCGTCACCCCTCACCAGGAGCTCCTCGGCTCCCTCGTCGGCCAGGCACACCGCCTTCCCCTCAGGGCTTCTCCCTTCGGGGCTTCGTTCCACCGCCTCGGGGCTCACCCCCTCGGCGCTATCGGCCACTGCCCCTCCTTGGCGCCTGAAGGCCCGCTTCTCCAGGAGCGCCTGGATGGCCGCCTCCTTGGCCTCCTCCTTGCGCTCCTGGAGCTGTCTGCGTGCCCTCACCAGACTGGGGGCGATGCCGCCCCTCTTACCACGCCTTGCAGTAGGCAACTTCGCCCTCTCGTCCGGCGTCTCCGTCTCCGACCCGGAGAACAGCCTCTTCCTGTTGAGCTCAGACTCGGAGAGGGTGGTGACCATGGAGTCGGTCTCCACCCACCCCTCGCCCTCGCTGTCCACCTCCTGCATTCGCGGGCCCTCCGGGACGTCATCCCCCCCGGGCCCCCCAGGCCCCCCCATGACCCCCCCTTTTAACAATCCGGGCTCGCTACTGCCCCACAGGCAGCGCTCACCCCGAAAAACCGTCGCTCCCGGCCTCCGGACGGCCGAGACAGAGGCAAAACCAATAGAGCAGGCTGCTCTCTCTAAGGTATTGCCCCCTTTTTCTCCAAGTTCCAGAGGACCTGGAGCGCCGCGATTTCGAGGGCGTGCTATGGGCCTCCCAAAACCACCGAATCCGTCGAAAACGGGAAAAAAGTTATTCCCCCCCCTCAAACTGTCACCAGTGGGAATTCCGAAAAAATTCCCACGGGCTACCCTCAACAACCACAAAGACTACCCAAAAACACAAAAAACTCCGAAAACACACTACAGCTACCTACAATATCCTCCAACCTAACCTAACCTAACCTTTTTTTTTTTTTTTTTTTTTGTGACGCGGGGAAAAATGCGTTACGCACACCACCGGTGCCTGGGTGGCCTCCGGTGGTAGTGTGGGACTCCCCGTCGGCTGTCCGACGGTATACCCACTAAACAACCCCGCGAAATGCCATCGGCCGCGTTGGTGTGGTGCCCCGGATCTGTCAGCAACAGGGCACCACTGCGACTGGCCAGCCCCTC
Organism: Pyralis farinalis; assembly: GCA_947507595.1. Lineage (NCBI taxonomy): Eukaryota > Metazoa > Arthropoda > Insecta > Lepidoptera > Pyralidae > Pyralis > Pyralis farinalis. Next base: position 122,086 of record OX382283.1, read on the forward strand.
AGAAGGGGCCGGACTTCTTCTCTCTAGGGGTGTCCCGGCAAATTGGGACAGCCCCTCCGGCGGCGGGACCGTTATGGGGCCAGGTTCCCAGCCTGACCCCTAGTCCCACAGGTTAGGGAGGCGGCAGGAGGTGCGCGTAGCGCCTCCGCCGCACTCCCGTCCGCCGTCTCCGGAGCGGGACAGCCACGGGATCATCTTCCCTGTCCCGCTCCGAGGCCTCCTTCTGGGACATGACAGTCTCACAGAAGGAGGCCACCGCCTGCCAGGCACTGTCGCTCCCGAGCATGTAGCGGACCACGCTCGGGAGCGAGAGGTCCGCGCTTCCCAGCGCGGACACCAGATCATGGCGTTGCCGAGACCACCTGGGACACTGCTCCAAGGTGTGCTGAGCAGTGTCCTCGGCAGCGCCACAATCGTGGCAGCCTGGCCGCTCCTCCCGCCTCGCGACCCGGTGCAAGTACTCACCGAAGCACCCATGCCCGGTGAGCACCTGCACCATGCGGAAGGTGAGGGGTTTGCGTCTGCGACGCATCCACGCCTCCAGGACCGGGCGCAGCGCATCCGCAACGCGGACTCCGTACCGCGGCTGCGCCAGGTCCTCCCCCCACCTCCGCATCATCTCCTCATGCCCTCGCTGGCGATACCGCCCCACCTCCACAGACGTGGGGCGCTCGCCGAGGCTCCTCCTCTCGGCGACAAACGCGTACACCTCGGCGAGCACCTCCGCCACCAACTCCCAGGGCGGGTCGCCAGCGAGGGCGGTCGCGGCCGTCCATGCTACCGTACGGTACCCCCTAATCGCCCTCTGCGCTATGACCCGCTGCGCTCTGCGCAGCTGAGCCTTGTTGCGAGCGCAGAGGGCGTCCGCCCATATGGGGGCCCCGTACGTCGCCATACTCCGGCAGATGCCGGAGTACAGCCGTCTGCACGCGGCGCTGGGCCCGCCCAAATTGGGCAGGAGACGGCCCAGCGCCGCCGCAGCTCTGATGACCCTCGGCCCCAACCGCTCGAAGTGGGGGCCGAAGGTCCATCTCCCGTCCAGGGTGAGGCCCAGATAACTCATCTGGGCACTCACCCTAATCCTGCCTCCTCCAATCTGGAGGTGCGCTCCCGAGGGGGGGCCCCGCCTGCCGGTCCCGCGGAAGAGGAGGGCCTCGGTTTTATCCAAACGGACCCGAAGCCCAAGCCTCTCTATGCGGCTGACCACCAGTCCTACACCGACTTCGGCCAGCCGCGCCGCCTCCACGAAGGTCTTGCCCCGGGATGTGACGAGGGTGTCATCTGCATAGCAGATGACGCCCATCCCGGGGAGGAGACGGCCCCGCAGGACCCAGTCGTATGCGAGGTCCCACAAGATGGGGCCCAGAACGGACCCCTGTGGGACACCGCACACGACGCGCCTTCTGACCATCTGGCCCCTCGCGTCCTCGTAGCGCACCTCCCTGTCCTCCAGATACGCCTTCAACAGCCTCCCCAAGTACGGAGGCACCCCAAAGTACTTGAGGGCCTCCAGTATGGTACTGTGGGGGAGGCTGTTGAAGGCGTTGGCGATGTCCAGAGACACCGCCACCACCACATCTCCCTCGCGCTCCGCATCCTCCGTCACCGACCTTAGGCGCCTAATGGCGTCGACGGTCGACCGTCTGGCCCGGAACCCGAACTGGGCATCCGATAGGCCCGGTCCCGGGCCATCCTCCAAGTGCTGAGCGAGGCGGGAAGCGACAAACCTTTCGAGGGCCTTCCCCGCCTCGTTCAGCAGAACGACCGGTCGAACCGCCGACCCCGAGTCCGGGGGCCGGTCTCCCTTCAGCAGAAGGCAGAGCCGGCCCACCCTGAAGGGTCCCGGGCAGCACCCCGACCGCAAGCAGCAGTCGAGGAGCTCCCGGAACCTGTCCCCGAGGTGCACGAGGGCCAATGCAAGCACCCTCCCGTGCACCCCGTCCGGACCCGGCGCCCTTTTCTTGCCTCGGAGGCGGTCAACGACCGCTTCCATCTCCTGGTCGGTGACGGGCGGCGGAGCGCCCTCCTCCTCTCCTCTGGAGTCCGACGTCCGACGTAGGGCCATCCTCGGGGGAACGTAGCCCCTTGGGGTGTCGGGGAAGAGTTCCCCGACAACCCTCTCCAACACGACTGGCTGGAGGGTCTCCGTCAGTGGGGCCGACTGAGCGCGGATCTTGTTCCGCGCTCCTCTGTAAGGTCGGCCCCACGGGTCCCTATCCAGACCCTCCAGCAGCTCCTGCCACGCTCCCTCCTTGGCCCTACTGATGGCCATCTGCAAAGCCCTCTTCTTCTCCACGTATATGCCGTGCAGATGGCCATCTCTCCCTTCGTCCCGGGGGCGGCGACGCCTGCTCCGAGTATACGCCCTACGCGCCCCGTTGCAGGCGTCCCGGAGGTCGGCTATCTCAGCCGACCACCAGTAGACCGCCCGCCTCGGAGGCGGACGCCCAACGCTGGGCATGGCCGCCCTGCAAACCGCCGTGAAGGCGTCGCAGAGACGACCAGCCCCCTCCTCGGCGTCCAGATCCTCCATTGGCGGGAGGCCCCAGCGGCCGACAATGGCCGCCTCCTCAGCCAGTTCCCGGTCGAGCCTGGTGAGCGCCCAACGCGGGAACCGGCTCCGCCACCGGGACGAAGTCGTCGGACTCCCGGGGGCTGGAGACACCTCGAACCTGATGTAGCGATGGTCCGAGAGTGTCTCCACCCCCGTCTCCACCCTCCAACCCTCCACTCGGCGTGCGGCGGACGCGGTGGCGAAGGACAGATCCACCACCGATCCTCCGTTCCACCGCACGCACGTGTGGACTGTCCCCCTATTCAAGAGGGACAGTCCCGCGGCCAGCGCCCACTCCTCCACTTTCCGCCCTTTGGCTTCCGTGGCCGGGTTGCCCCACGCCGTGGATTTGGCGTTGAAGTCCCCGGCCACGATAACCTGGGCGGGCGCTACCCGCCTCACTGCCGACCCCAGAGCATCGAGCAGCTGCTCCAGGGCCGGCAGGTCGCGGTTCGGGGAGAAGTACACACCGATGATTGCGTACTCTCCCCGAACCGCCGCCACGTATCCGCCACCCCTCCCCCACACCACGAGTGGGGGGCTGGCGCCAGGCCTCGTGACGATGGCCACGGAACCGTCCAGATCCCCGGCCCAGTTAGGCCGGGAGGGCACGGAATATGGTTCCGCAACCACCGCCACGTCCACGTCCCACTCCGCCATGGTCTGCAGGAAAAGGTCCTGAGCCCCGGCGGAGTGGTTGACGTTGGCCTGCAGGAAGCGGGGATGTCCGGCCATTACTCGGACATCCCAGCCTCAGGCGCCACCTGCCGCCCACTCCCGCGGGAGATGGGGGGCGTTCTCCCGCGGACGGATGGGGGGTTGCAGAGACGGCCCCCCATCACGTGTGTGGCCTTCCTGCCGGCGTCTGCGCACACTGCACAGCGGGCCTGGGCCGAGCAGCCCGAGGCGATGTGCCCCGGCTGCCCGCACCGGTAACACAACCGGCTGCGGTCCTCCTTGGAGGGGCACAGCTCAGCGGTGTGCCCCTTCCCCATGCACTTGTAACAGTACATGGGGCGCGCCTCCAGCAAGTGGAGCTGCGCCCTGCTCCAACCCACCCCGACACTGCCCCGCTCGAGCAGCTTTTTTGCTGCCGTCACCGGGCAGCGCATCAGGGCGGAGCCGGAGCCACGCCAGTCCGGGCGGATTTCGCCCACCCGGACCTGCTCGGGGGCGCAGCCCCCCTCGCGAGCGACCGCAACCTGTACCCGCTGTACAGTGGCGGCGTCGTCCAGACCGGTGATCCGGAACTCCGCGCACTTCACCGGCCTGGAGACCTCCACAACTCCGGACAGTGCCGCCGTCAGTTTCGCCGCCAGGGCGTCAGCCTTTTCATGGCTCGAGGAGCCGGGGACCTCAATGAGCCTCGCTCCAGTCGCCGACTTCCTAATCCGGAGCGAGCCGATCCCCAGCTCCCCCAGATTCACCTCCTGCTCAGCCCTTAGTAGGGCCGAGGCATACGTGGCCCCCCCCGTGGCTGCCTCCGGCCGTAACTTCAAGATTACGGCCGTGGAGCCGGGGAGCACCACCTTGGCCTTGCGGCCCTCGTCCATTCCTGCTCGAGCAGGAGGTGCCGACGCCCTGGAGGGCGGCGCAGGTGCCGCCGGAGTCGCAGGGGCCGCTGCCTTCCGCGGCTTGCGGCGGACCACATCGGTCCACGCCTCCTTTTGGACCTGGGTGGTCCGTGCCTCTGCCGGCGGCGTCACCGCGGCCGGCCTTGCCCCTGATGTGGACGGGCCGAAGCTCGTCCACGACTCCTTGCGGGCACTGCTGCGGGCGGGGCCCGATCCGGTGGCCGGTCGCGCCTGAGGGCGCACCTCAAGCTCGGCCGGCGCGTTCGCCTTTCTCGGCTCCGTCACCGGCCGACCCGCGCCCTCGATGGCCGCCCTCGCGGCCCTCGCCACCGCAGAGCTGTCGCCCGCCAATGGCGGACGGGCGACAACCGGAGGAGGCAGGCGCGACTCGATCGCGGCGAGCCGGCCGTCAACCAGGTTGCCGACGAGCCGGGCGATGTTGGCCTCCAGGGTCTGGAGATCCACCGGGCCCGCCGGCCCCTGCGCCCTCCTATCCTTCCGGAGCTCCTCGAACTCCCGGCGGTGCGCACGCACCTCCTCCCTGAGGGAGGCGACCTCCCTCTGCAGCCGTGCGTTATCGGCGCGTAGGCGGTGGGTCTCCTCCGCCTCCGTGCGCACCACCAGGGCCTCCAGGATCTCCCGGATCCCGCAGGCAGCCCTCGCAATTTTTGCGGCGTAGCCCCCCTTGAGGCTCGCCGACTTCCCCGTGAGGTCGAGGATCACTCCCAACATCTCCTCGCCCCTCACCATGAGGTCGTCGGCGCCCCTCTCGAGTGGGCCCACCGCTTCCCCCTCAGGGCTTCTCCCTTCGGGGCTTTTCTCTACCGCCTCGGGGCTCACCCCCTCGGCGCTTCCGGCCACTGCCTTCCCGCTCGTTTGGGCCCGCTTCTTCAGGAACGCCTGGAAGGCTGCCTCCTTGGCATCCTCCTCCCGCTCCTTAAGCAGCCGGCGGGCCCTGGCAAGGCTGGGAGCGATGCCGCCCCTCTTCCCCCGCCTGGCAGTGGCCACCTTCGCCCGCTCATCGGGCGTTTCCGTCTCCGAGCCGGAGAAGAGGCGCTTCCGCCCCAGCTCCGACTCTGAAAGGGTGGGGACCGACATACTGTCGGTTTCCTCCCCTACGCCACACATAATCTCCACCTCCACCAGTGGCTCGTCCGAAAGGCCACTCTCCCCAGGACCATCAGGCCCCAACATCGTTCCGCTCTCCGGGAGCACCGGGACCCGGCTGCCCAGGTTCGTCACCGAAACCTAGACACCCAACGACAAACACAAGAGACAATAACCAACACCAATAAAACACACCAAAACAACCAACAAAGAACACCAAGACACACACTCCACTGCGAAAAGCAAACACCACCTAGCAAAACCTACCAGGTATCAACCACCTCGCCCACAAGTATCGTTTTCTAGCTTTGGTCACCACTCACCGGCCACTGCGTTACCGCGCACCAGGTGAGATGGGTCCAGGGCAGACTACGGGGAAGTACTAGAAAACACTTGGGGCCTTTTTTTTTTTTTTTTTTTTTTTTTTTTTTTTTTTTTTTTTTGTGACGCGGGGAAAAATGCATTACGCACACCACCGGTGCTTGGGTGGCCTCCGGTGGTAGTGTGGGACTCCCCGTCGGCTGTCCGACGGTATACCCACTAAACGACCCCGCGAAATGCCATCGGCCGCGTTGGTGTGGTGCCCCGGATCTGTCAGCAACAGGGCACCACTGCGACTGGCCAGCCCCTCAAAAGAGGCCGGACTTCTTCTCTCTAGGGGCCATCCCGGCAAATTGGGACAGCCCCTCCGGCGGCGGGACCATTATGGGGCCAGGTTCCCAGCCTGACCCCTAGTCCCACAGGTTAGGGAGGCGGCAGTAGGTGCGCGTAGCGCCTACGCCGCACTCCCGTCCGCCGTCTCCGGAGCGGGGCAGCCTGAGGATCGTCCTCCCTGTCCCGCTCCGCGGCCTCCTTCTGGGACATGACGGTCTCACAGAAGGAGGCCATCGCCTGCCAGGCACTGTCACTCCCGAGCATGGAGCGGACCACGCTCGGGAGCGAGAGGTCCGCGCTACCTAGCGCGGACACCAGATCGTGGCGCTGCCGAGACCATCTGGGACACTGCTCTAGAGTATGCTGAGCAGTGTCCTCGGCCGCGCCACAATCGTGGCAGCCTGGCCGCTCCTCCCGCCTCGCGACCCGGTGCAGGTACTCACCGAAGCATCCATGTCCGGTGAGCACCTGCACCATGCGGAAAGTGAGGGGTTTGCGCCTACGACGCATCCACGCTTCCAGGACCGGGCGCAGCGCCTCCGCAACGCGGACTCCGTACCGCGGCTGCGCCAGGTCCTCCCCCCACCTCCGCATCATCTCCTCATGCCCTCGCTGGCGATACCGCCCCACCTCCACCGACGTGGGGCGCTCGCCGAGACTCCTCCTCTCGGCGACAAACACGTACACCTCGGCGAGCACCTCCGCCTCCAACTCCCAGGGCGGGTCGCCAGCAAGGGCGGTCGCGGCCGTCCACGCCACCGTCCGGTACCCCCTTATCACCCTCTGCGCTATGACCCGCTGCGCTCTGCGCAGCTGAGCCCTATTCCGAGCGCAGAGGGCGTCCGCCCATATGGGGGCACCGTACGTGGCCATACTCCGGCAGATGCCGGAGTACAGCCGCCTGCACGCGGCGCTGGGCCCGCCGACATTGGGCAGGAGGCGACCCAGCGCCGCCGCAGCTCTGATGACCCTCGGCCCCAACCGCTCGAAGTGGGGGCCGAAGGTCCATCGTCCGTCCAGGGTGAGGCCCAGGTAGCTCATCTGGGCACTCACCCTTACCCTTTCTCCTCCTATTTGGAGGTGTGCTCCGGGGGGAGGGCCCCGTCTGCCGGTCCCGCGGAAGAGGAGGGCCTCGGTCTTCTCCAAACGGACCCGAAGCCCAAGCCTCTCTATACGGCTGACCACCAGTCCTACTCCGACTTCGGCCAGCCGCGCCGCCTCCACAAAGTTCTTACCCCGGGACGTGACAAGGGTGTCATCCGCATAGCAGATGACACTCATCCCGGGGAGGAGACGGCCCCGCAGGACCCAGTCGTATGCGAGGTCCCACAGAATGGGGCCCAGAACGGACCCCTGCGGGACCCCGCACCCGACAGACCTCCTGACCATACGGCCCCTCGCATCCTCGAAGCACACCTCCCTGTCCTCCAAGTATGCCTTCAACAGCCTCCCCAAGTACGGAGGCACCTCAAAGTATTTGAGGGCCTCCAGTATGGTACTGTGGGGGAGGCTGTTGAAGGCATTGGCGATGTCCAGCGACACCGCCACCACCACCTTACCCTCGCGCTCCGCCTCCTCCGTCACCGACCTAAGGCGCCTAATAGCGTCGACGGTCGACCGCCTGGCCCGGAACCCGAACTGGGCATCCGAAAGGCCCGGTCCCGGGCCATCCTCCAAGTGCTGAGCGAGGCGGGATGCGACAACCCTTTCTAGGGCCTTCCCCGCCTCGTTCAGCAGAACGACCGGTCGAACCGCCGACCCCGAGTCCGGGGGCCGGTCTCCCTTCAACAGAAGGCAGAGCCGGCCCACCCTGAAGGGTCCCGGGCAGCACCCCGACCGCAAGCAGCAGTCGAGGAGCTCCCGGAACCTGTCTCCGAGGTGCACGAGAGCCAACGCTAGCACCTTCCCGTGCACCCCGTCCGGACCCGGCGCCCTCTTCTTACCTCGGAGGCGGTCAACTACCGCCTCCATTTCCTGGTCGGTGACGGGCGGCGGAGCGCCCTCCTCCTCTCCTATGGAGTCCGACGATCGGGCCATCCTAGGGGGAGCGTACCCCCGTGGGGTGTCGGGGAAGAGTTCCCCGACAACCCTCTCCAACAGGGCTGGCTGGAGGGTCTCCGTCAGCGGGGCCGACTGAGCGCGGATTTTGTTCCGCGCTCCTCTGTAAGGTCGGCCCCACGGGTCCCTGTCTAGGCCCTCCAGCAGCTCCTGCCACGCTCCCTCCTTGGCCCTACTTATGGCCATCTGCAAGGCCCTCTTCTTCTCCACGTATATGCCGTGCAGATGGCCATCTCGTCCTTCATCCCGGGGGCGGCGACGCCTGCTCCGGGTGTACGCTCTACGCGCCCCGTTGCAGGCGTCCCGGAGGTCGGCTATCTCCGCCGACCACCAGTAGACCGCCCGCCTTGGGGGCGGACGCCCAACACTGGGCATGGCCGCCCTGCACACCGCCGTGAAGGCGTCGCAGAGACGGCCAGCCCCTTGCTCCACCCCCAAATCCTCCATCGGCGGGAGGCCCCAGCGGCCGACTATGGCCGCCTCCTCTGCCAGTTCCCGGTCGAGCCTGGTGAGTGCCCAACGCGGGAACCGGCTCCGCCACCGGGACGAAATCGTCGGACTCCCGGGGGCTGGAGACACCTCGAACCTGATATAGCGATGGTCCGAGAGTGTCTCCACCCCCGTCTCCACCCTCCATCCTTCCACTCGGCGTGCGGCGGACGCGGTGGCGAAGGACAGATCCACCACCGACCCTCCGTTCCACCGCACGCACGTGTGGACTGTCCCCCTATTCAAGAGGGACAGTCCCGCGGCCAGCGCCCACTCCTCCACCTTCCGCCCTTTGGCTTCCGTGGCCGGGTTGCCCCACGCCGTGGACTTGGCGTTGAAGTCCCCGGCCACGAAAACCTGGGCGGGCGCTAGCCGCCTCACTGCCGACCCCAGAGCGTCGAGCAGCCGCTCCAAGGCCGGCAGGTCGCGGTTCGGGGAGAAGTACACACCGATGATTGCGTACTCTCCCCGAACCGCCGCCACGTATCCCGCCCCCCTCCCACTCACCACGAGTGGGGGGCTGGCGCCAGGCCTCGTGACGATGGCCACGGAACCGTCCAGATCCCCGGCCCAGTTAGGCCGGGAGGGCACGGAATATGGTTCCGCAACCACCGCCACGTCCACGTCCCACTCCGCCATGGTCTGCAGGAAAAGGTCCTGAGCCCCGGCGGAGTGGTTGACGTTGGCCTGCAGGAAGCGGGGATGTCCGGCCATTATTCGGACATCCCAGCCTCAGGCGCCACCTGCCGCCCACTCCCGCGAGAGATGGGGGGCGTTCTCCCGCGTATGGATGGGGGGTTACAAAGACGACCCCCCATCACATGCGTCGCCTTTCGTCCGGCGTCGGCGCACACGGCACAGCGGGCCTGTGCCGAGCAGCCCGAGGCGATGTGCCCCGGCTGCCCACACCTGTAGCACAGGCGGCTGCGGTCCTCCTTGGAGGGGCACAACTCGGCTGTGTGCCCCTTCCCCATGCACTTGTAACAGTGCATGGGGCGCGCTTCCAACAAATGGAGCTGCACCCTGCTCCAGCCCACCCCTATACTGCCCAGCTCGAGCAGCTTTTTCGCTGCCGTCACCGGGCAGCGCATCAGGGCGGAGCTGGAGTTCCGCCAGTCCGGGCGGATTTCGCCCACCCGGACCTGTTCGGGGGTGCAGCCACCCTCCCGCGCGACCGCAGCTTGGACCTGCTGTGCCGTTGCGGCATCGTCCAGACCCGTGAGTCGGAACTCCGCACACTTCACGGGCCTGGACACCTCGACGACGCCGGACAGGGCGGCTGTCAACTTGGCCGCCAAGGCGTCAGCCTTCTCGTGGCTGGTGGAGCCGGGGACTTCGATCAGCCTCGCTCCGGTCGCCGACTTGCGTATCCGGAGCGAGCCGATTCCCAGCTCCTCCAGATTCACCTCCCGCTCGGCCTTCAAGAGGGCCGAGGCATACGATGCCCCCCCGTTGGCTGCCTCCGGCCGTAACTTTAAAATTACGGCCGTGGAGCCGGGGAGCACCACCTTGGGCTTTCGGCCCTCCTCCTTGCCCGCGGGAGTGTTGGCTGACGCCTTGGCGGGCGCCGGTCTCGCAGGAGTCGCGGGGGCCGCGGTTTTCCGCGGCTTGCGGCGGACCACGTCGGTCCACGACGCCACCTCCGGGACCTCGGCGGTCCCTGCCGCTGCCGACGTTGTCTCCGCGGCCGGCTTCGCCCTAGATGTGGACGGGCCGAAGCTCGTCCACGACTCCTCGCTGGCCCCAGTTCGGCGGGCGGGGCCCACTTTGGCGGCCTTTCTCGCCTGAGGGCGCACGTCGAGCTCGGCCGGTGCGCTCGCGTTTGCGCGCTGCGACTTAGTCGCCGGCCTTCGCGCGCCCTCAATGGCCGCCCTCGCGGCTTTGGCGACTGCGGAGCTGTCACCCGCTAATGGCGGACGGGCGATAGTCGGAGGGGGCAGGCGCGACTCTAGGTCGGCGAGCCGCCCGTCCACCAAGTTACCGACGAGCCGGGCGATACTGCTCTCCAGAGCCTGTATATCGACCGGGCCCGTCGGCCCCTGCGCCCTCCTCTCCTTGCGGAGCTCCTCGAATTCCAGGCGATGCGCCCGGACTTCTTCACGCAGCGAGGAGACCTCGCGCTGCAGCCGAGCATTGTCGGCTCGGAGACGGAAGGTCTCCTCACCCTCCGTGCGCACCACCAGGGACTCGAGGATCTCCTTTATCCCGCCCGCCGCCTTCACAATCTTGGCGGCGAAGCCGCCTTTGAGGCTCGCCGACCTGCTGGTGAGGTCGAGGATCAGCCTCAGCTTCTCCTCGGCCACCACCATGAGCTGTTCGGCTCCCCTCCCGGCTAGGCCCGCCGCCTCCCCCTCAGGGCTTTTCCCTTCGGGGCCTTTTCCCGCCTCGGGGCTGCCCCCCTCGGCGCTTTCTTCGGCGTTTTCGGCGGCCGCCGCGCTGGTTTTCGGGCGTCCAAAGGCCCGCCTCTCGAGGAGCGCCTGGATGGCCTGCTCCCTTTCCTCCTCCTTGCGCTCCCTGAGCTCTCGGCGGGCTCTGGCCAGACTGATGGCGACGCCGCCCCGCTTCCCACGCCTGGCCGTCGGTAACTTCGCCCTCTCCATTGGCGCTTCTGTCTCCGAGCCGGAAAACAATCGCTTCCGACTTCCCAGGTCCGACTCCGAGAGGGTGGGGACCGACATACTGTCGGTCTCCTCACCCCCACCAGACTCACTGTCTACCACTATAGACAGTGGCTCCTCCGAGAGCCCACTCGTTCCGGGACCCCTAGGCCCCAACATTCTGCTTCCACCCGGCATCACCGGGTCTTGGCTGTCCAGGTCCGTGACCGAACCCTAGACAGCCCACACAACACGAAAAACGCGAACGACAAACACAAAAACCCAACAAGTAACAAAACAAACACCAACAAAAACCGCCTATGTTCGTCACCGAACACAGAGACAAACACAAAAACAATAACCAACGCAACAATACACCAAACACTCCACACCACCAAAACAAACGAAAAAGCCTCCAACAATCACAAAAATCCTCCTTGCCAAAAACTCACCCTCGCCCACAAGTATTGTATATCCGAATTTTGTCACCACCCACCGGCCACTGCGTTACCGCGCACCAGGTGGGATGGGTCCAGGGAAACACTTGGGGCCTGCCCCAACCTAACCTAACCTTTTTTTTTTTTTTTTTTTTTTTTTTTTTTTTTTTTTTTTTTTTTACAAGGAGAAATCTTTTAAAGACCGTACCCACCGCTAGCGAGGCAGTGGGCGTGAGTGGGACTCGCCCGGTGAAAAGCACCGGGAATACCCACTAAAACTCCTTGGTCGCCCCTCGGACCCTATGTGGGAGAGGTCTGGGCTCTGCCTTGTGGCAATTCACCAGGTCTCTCCCAGGGGTGGGCCCCGGCGTATGCCGGGGCTTACGCCAAAGGAGGATTACCCGGGGCTACCAGGGTAATCCTCAGACGAGGCAGCCTAAGTGTTCCATGTGCGGGAGCAACCCGCACACGTTGGCTACTCTCAGGGGTCAAAGAAGACGGACGTGCGCCCGCCTTCTTCGACCCACCCGTCTGCGTCGGAGTGGAGCGGCTAGAGCGTCCTCCTCCCGCTCCCTCTCCGCTGCCTCCTTCTGCAGCATCACATACTCGCAGAAGGAGGCGGCAGCCTCCCATACCGTCTCACTGCAAACCATGGCTCTAACCATGGTTTGAAGGGAGAGGTATCCTCCGCCAAGCGCCGCTCGTAGTTCGCGGCGCTCTCGCCGCCAGGCCGGGCATTCTACCAACGTATGCTCGGCCGTGTCATCGGGGGAGGCGCAATGATGGCACCTCGCCGTCTCCTCCCGATGGGCGACTCGGTACAGGTAATGGCCGAAACAGCCATGCCCGGTCAAAACCTGCACCAGGCGGTAGGTGAGGCTGCCATGCCGGCGCCCAACCCACTCCTCCAACACCGGACGTATCGCTTCGACCGTCCGGTGACCGGCAACTGGGGAGGTCAAGGAGTCTCCCCAGAGCTCCAGGGCCTCCCTCTGCGCTAGCCTGCGCTCCCCTTCGACCTCCTCCAGTGTGGGGCGCGCTCCACGCTCCCTCGCCGCCACCCTCTTGCGGTACACCCTGGCGAGCACCTGGGCATCCAGCTCCCAAGGTGGTGTGCCCGCCAAGACACAGGCCGCCCCGTGGCTGACCGTGCGGTACGATCTTATGACCCGGGTCGCAATCACCCGCTGCGGTTGGCGCAGGAGTGCCCTCGTGTGGGGATTTAGGCACTCCGCCCAAACCGGAGCTCCATACAGTGCCATCGACCTCACCACTCCATGGTAAAGCCGACGGCACGGCGACCCAGGCCCACCCAGGTTGGGGAGAACACGCCCGAGGGCGGCTGCAGATGCGCACAGCCGCGGAGCGAGGAGCTTAAAGTGCTCTTCGAAACTCCATCGGGGATCCAGCACCAGGCCGAGGTACTTCATCTGCACCCCGACCAGGACACGAACCCCCTCCACTCGGACGCATAGCCCCCCCGGGATCACGCCACGAGGGCCACGGAAGGCCATCGCCTTCGTCTTGGCGAGCGCCACCTCCAGTCCCAGTCTGCGGATGCGCCGCACCACCAGAGAGGCGCCGACCGATGCCAGGTGTACCGCATCCTCCCATATGGCCGCCCTGACCACCACTAGGGTGTCATCCGCGAAGCACATCACCTCCATCCTCGGCAGGAGCGCTCCGCGGAGGACCCAGTTGTACCCCAGGTTCCAGAGCAGGGGGCCAAGCACTGAGCCCTGGGGCACCCCCGCCGGCATGGCCCACGATTGGACGCACCCCTCCGAATCCTCATAGAGGACCACCCCCTCGCGCAGGTAGTCCGCCACGAGGACACGGAGGTAGAGGGGCACCCGGTGGAACTGCAGTGCCTCCTCTATGCATTCGTGGGGGAGGCTGTTGAACGCGTTAGCGATGTCCAGAGACACCGCCACCACAGCCTCCCCCCTTGCTGTGGCTGCCTCAGTCCACGCCTTGAGGCGAGCCACCGCGTCCATCGTGGACCGACCGGTCCGGAAGCCATATTGGCAATCCGCCAAGTCCGGGCCGCCGGTCTCCAAGTGCTTGGTGATCCGAGAAGCGATGATCTTTTCGAGGAACTTCCCGGACTCATCCAGCATCACCAGCGGCCGGAAACTCGACGGAGAGTCCGGAGGGCGGCCATCCTTGCACAGGAGGCAGAGCCTACCTGCCCGCCATATCCCGGGGAAGCGGCCCGTCGCGATGCAGGTGTTCAACACCGCACGGTACCGCTCCTCCAGGGGCCCTAGGGCTATCGCCATCACCTTGGAGGGCACTCCATCCGGCCCCGGCGTCTTCTTTCTGGACCTGAGCCTGTCCAAACCGGTCTCAAACTCCAGGTCTGACACCGGGGGCCCGTCCATCCCATCCTCCAAGGTGGTGGGGGCGACTGCGGCGCGCATACGGGGGGGAGCGAAGGGTCCCGGGCTGGGAAAGAGCGTATCCAGGACCCTCCGCAACAGCACGGGCTCCATACAGGATGTGGAGGGGGCCATGTCAAAGAATTTCCCCCTCACCACCCTGTACGGCCTACCCCAGGGGTCCCTCTCTAGGGTAGCGATGAATCGCTCCCCAGCTTGGGCTTTGGCCCCGCGGATGGCTGTCCGCAGGGCCCTCTGGGCCTCCCTATAATGCTGGCGGAGCTCATCATCGCCATCCGTCCCCCCGTTGGCGCGCCTGCGGCTACGCAGGTAGGCACGCCTCGCTGCCATACTGGTGGTACGCAGGTCCGCTATCTCCCGCGTCCACCAGTAAACCCCTTTTCGGGGACATGTTCGGGCCCTAGGCATGGCAGAACCGCAGACGACCCGCATGTCGTCGGCAAATAACTCCGCCATGCCCTCCGCGTCCCCGACAAGTTGGGCAGGAGGCTCGGCCCACGCCCTGACTATAGCCGCCTCCTCCGCGACGTCTCGGCGAAGCCTGGCGAGCGCCCACCTCTTAAAGGAGGGCTCACCTGCGACAGGGCCCAGATGTAAGGGGGCCCCGGGTCCAGCTGTGGAGAGTCCGTAGCGGACGTACCGATGGTCCGATAGGGTTTCGACGTCCGCCACTACTCTCCACCCCACCATCCGGGCAGCAATCGCGGAGGAGGCAAAGGTGACGTCGATGACCGACTCACCCTGCCACCTCACGCAGGTCGGCGTGCTGCCCCTGTTCAACACCCGGAGCCCCAGGGCCACAGCCCACGTCGCCAGGTCTTCGCCGAAGGGGTTCTGCACCGGGGACCCCCACGCCCGGTGCTTCGCATTGAGGTCTCCACCCACTAGTACAGGGTGGGGAGCCGCCCTCCTCACGACTCCCTCCACCGCAGCCAGGAACCGCTCAAACTCGGCCCTACTGCGGTTCCCCGAAAAGTAGGTGGAGACCACCACTACTCCCCCCCAGAGTGCCGCCACATATCCTGGTCCCCTCTCCCGCGGGATGAGAGGTGGGGCTGCGGCAGTTGCAACCCCCACAATCGCCGCCGTGCCGTCCGTCGCCCCGAGCCATTTGCGGGACGACGGTACGCGGTGGGGCTCCGCCACCAGCGCCAGATCCACCCCCCACTCCGCCATCGTCTGACACAGCAGGTCCTGCGCCGCGACGGAGTGGTTGGTGTTGGCCTGCACGATTTCACCGATGGACCTACTAGGCATTAGTGTCCATCAGTGTCACTTCTGTGGGGGGGGAGGCCTGCGATGCCGGTGCCCTAGTCGCTAGGACGGGGCGGCCCCTGACAGGTGGGGGATTGCAGTGCGGTCCCCCCATCCTGTGCGCCGACTGCAGACCACGGTCCTTGCACACGACGCATTTAGGCGGGGCTGTACACCCAGCCGCCAAGTGTCCCTCGACGCCACACCTGTAGCATAGACTGCTTCTGTCCTTCTTGGAGGGACACAGGAACTGGGTGTGTCCGACCTCCAGGCACCGGTGGCAGCGCATAGGGCGCTGCTCAATTAGCTGGACCGTGGCCGCACTCCAGCCAACACAAATCCGCCCCGCCTCCACCAGCCGTTCCGCTGCCTCTACAGGGCATGAGGCCAGGACCGACCCCATTCGCTGGCCCCCCATAGAGACAGCGCCCACCCTTATCTTCTCCGGGGGGCAGCCAGCCTTCTCAGCCAGCGCCGCCCGGAGTTCCTCGCCAGTGACCGAATCGTCCAGCCCGGTCACTCGAAAGTCGGCCATTTTGGTGGGGCGGGTGACCCTGCCCGCATCCCCCAGCACCTCCGCCATTCTGGCTGCCAGTGTGTCCGCCTGTGCCGTGCTAGTCTCCTGGGGGAGCTCCAGCACGCAGCCGCCCGCCATAGACCTCCTGAATTTGCAAGGGCCAATCCCCAGTTCCCCGAGGTTGATCTTGGCCCTTGCATTGGCGAGCGCCGCTGAATATGTGGCCCCCCCGGCCACCGCCTCTGGCTTCAGCGTCAGGACGACAGCCAGAGTCTTTGGCGCCTTGGGCAACTTGGCCTTCTCCGCACCAGGAGCCGGCTTGGCAGGCGTCGACTTTGCTGACGGCTTGCGGGCCTTCTTCCCCACCGTCTGCCATCCATCCTCCTCCAAGACAAGGGGATCCTCTTGGCGGGACGACCCCGGAAATTGTTCCGCCGCTCGGATCCCCGACGGTGGAGCCAAGGGTGCCGGCTTTAACCCCTTCACCTGCCTGGCCTTCTTAGGCAAGTTTGCCGGTGGTGCCAGCGTGGTTGGAGCCACCACAGTTCGCGGAGCCGGAGTGCTGCCCCCTGGCGGGCGTTCCACCTTTTTGTCCGCCGCCAAGGGTGGACGCTGGCGGCTGGTCGAGGCCGGCAGGAGTCTGCCGTCCAGTTCCAGGCTCTCGAGGCGCGCCGCGATGACGCCTCCGACGTGGGTCATAAGCTCACGCTGGAGCGACCCCATCGCCCGCAAGAACTCCTCCCGTGTGAGTCCATCCCCGCCGCCACTCGACTCCCGCGTGCACACAGTTGAGGCCACTGGGGGCGTGATTCCCTCCGCAGTACGCTCCGAAAAGGCCCTACGAAGGGCCACTACCTCCTCAGAGAGGGCCGAAAGTTGCCCCCGCAGTCGTTTATTATCCGCAAGGAGGCGCCGGATTTCTTCGTCCTCCTTGCGGCCTGCGAGGGCACGGACCACCCCCAGCATGGAATGCGCAGCTTCCCGAACTTCCTTGATGCAGGTCCCCTTGATGTTCTTGGATTTATGGAGTACCTGCTCAATGGTCCCCGCGCCATCCTCAGCCCTCTGCTGGAGCTCTGCAAGCGATGCTGTAGGGGGAGGGGACCTCCTCTTCAGCTTCTTCTTCCGGTCCGTCCTATCCTCCTCCAATGTAGAGGGCGTCGACTCCGCCTCCGAGTCCGGGAGACCATCGCTGAGCTCCCTACGGGCCTGAGACAGGCCCACCGCATGGTGGTATCCCTTTCCTGCCCGCACTTTCGGCACTTTCGGTGCCTGTGTCGTCTCTGGGCTCCCAGTCTCCTGCTCGGCCCACTCGGCCTCCGAGGCACTGGTCTCCCAGAGACGTCCACCAAGTGGCCTCTTGCGGTCCGACTGAGCTGCCCCCCTGTCAGAGCTCTCGCTGTCAGGAACCCCACCATCCGTTCCCTCCAGAGAGTGGCCCCGCGCTTTAACAAACCGCCCGTTAGCGGCCCTTGCGTAGGACATCACCCCTTTCTTCTTCCTCTCCGTTTGTTTGGCGCTCCCCGCAGTGGGATCGGCGCCGGAGGTAGCCTCCGACTCCATCTCCCAGTCCAGGGACCGACCCAACAATGACTCCGACGGAGAGAAAATCCTTCCGCCGGATCACACACACCAACAACAAAAACAGCAAAACAACACAACCAAACAACAGGACAACAACAAAACAACAAACCAATTAACAAATAACAAATATAACAACAAAACTAATAATTACAACAACAAAAGTATTTACATTTAAAACCTACAATAAAAAATATAAAACTCAAATTTTGAGGGGGAGGGGGGGGTCCCCCGACCTCGCACCCCGCACAAAAGATGTCCCGACAGGCAGCACCGAGCGGATGGCACCCAAATTTTTCCCGAATTCGCGAAAAAAATTTAGAGCACCCTGCTCTCGTCACGGTATTGCCTGCCAGAAAACCCACTTCCAGGCGAGCTGGAGATGCGGGAGCGGTCTCAAACGACTTCCCCCGACCCCCAAACACCGAATCAGCAATAAAAATTTTTGAGGGGTTTTGGACCCCCAAAAATAGTTCCCGTGCCGGACTTCTTCTCTCTAGGGGCCGTCCCGGCAAATTGGGACAGCCCCTCCGGCGGCGGGACCGTTATGGGGCCAGGTTCCCAGCCTGACCCCTAGTCCCACAGGTTAGGGAGGCGGCAGGAGGTGCGCGTAGCGCCTCCGCCGCACTCCCGTCCGCCGTCTCCGGAGCGGGACAGCCACGGGATCATCTTCCCTGTCCCGCTCCATGGCCTCCTTCCGCGCCATAACTATTTCGCAGAAGGAGGCCATCGCCTGCCAGCACCTGTCACTCCCGAGCATGGAGCGGACCACGCTCGGGAGCGAGAGGTCCGCGTCTCCCAGCGCGGACTGCAGATCGCGGCGCTGCCGAGACCACATGAGACACTGCTCTAGTGTGTGTTGAGCAGTGTCCTCGGCCGCGCCGCACTCATGGCAGTCCGGCCGCTCCTCCCGCCTCGCGACCCGGTGCAGGTACGCACCGAAGCATCCGTGTCCGGTGAGCACCTGCACCATGCGGAAGGTGAGGGGTTTGCGTTTCCGCAGCATCCACCTTTCCAGGACCGGGCGCAGCGCTTCCGCAACGCGGGTACCATACCGCGGCTGCGCCAGGTCCTCCCCCCACCTCCGCATCATCTCTGCGTGCCCTCTCTGGCGACATCGCCCTATTTCCTCCATCGTGGGGTGCTCGCCGAGTACCCTCCTACTCGCAATAAAGTTGTACACCTCGGCGAGCACCTCCGCCACCAACTCCCAGGGCGGGTCGCCAGCGAGGGCGGTCGCGGCCGTCCAGGCTACCGTACGGTACCCCCTTATCGCCCTCTGCGCAATGACCCGCTGCGCTCTGCGCAGCTGGGCCTTATTTTGGCGACAGAGGGCGTCCGCCCAAATGGGGGCGCCGTACGTGGCCATACTCCGGCAGATGCCGGAGTACAGCCGCCTACACGCGGCGCTGGGCCCGCCCAAGTTGGGCAGGAGCCGACCCAGCGCCGACGCAGCTCTGATGACCTTCGGCCCCAACTGCTCGAAGTGGGGGCCGAAGGTCCATCTCCCGTCAAGGGTGAGGCCCAGGTACCTCATCTGGGCACTCACCCTGATCCTCCTTCCTCCTATTTGGAGGTGTGCTCCCGAGGGGGGGCCCCGCCTGCCGGTCCCGCGGAAGAGGAGGGCCTCGGTCTTCTCCAAACGGACCCGAAGCCCAAGCCTCTCTATACGGCTGACCACTAGTCCAACACCGACTTCGGCCAGCCGCGCCGCCTCCACAAAGGTCTTACCCCGGGATGTGACGAGGGTGTCATCTGCGTAACAGATGACGCTCATCCCGGGGAGGAGACGGCCCCGCAGGACCCAGTCGTATGCGAGGTCCCACAGAATGGGGCCCAGAACGGACCCCTGTGGGACCCCGCACCCGACGAACCTTCTGACCATATGGCCCCTCGCGTCCTCGTAGCACACCTCCCTGTCCTCCAGGTATGCCTTCAAGAGCCTCCCCAAGTACGGAGGCACCTCAAAATACTTGAGGGCCTCCAGGATGGTACTGTGGGGGAGGCTGTTGAAGGCATTGGCGATGTCAAGCGACACCGCCACCACCACGTCTCCCTCGCGCTCCGCATCCTCCGTCACCGACCTTAGGCGCCTTATGGCGTCGACGGTCGACCGTCTGGCCCGGAACCCGAACTGGGCATCCGAGAGGCCCGGTCCCGGGCCATCCTCCAAATGCTGAGCGAGGCGGGAGGCGACAACCCTCTCCAGGGCCTTGCCCGCCTCGTTCAGCAGAACGACCGGTCGAACCGCCGACCCCGAGTCCGGGGGCCGGTCTCCCTTCAACAGAAGGCAGAGCCGGCCCACCCTGAAGGGTCCCGGGCAGCACCCCGACCGCAAGCAGCAGTCGAGGAGCTCCCGGAACCTGTCTCCGAGGTGCACGAGAGCCAACGCTAGCACCTTCCCGTGCACCCCGTCCGGACCCGGCGCCCTCTTCTTGCCGCGGAGGCGGTCCACGACCGCCTCCATCTCCTGGTCGGTAACGGGCGGCGGAGCGCCCTCCTCCTCTCCTCTGGAGTCCGACGTCCGACGTAGGGCCATCCTCGGGGGAGCGTAGCCCCGTGGACTGTCGGGGAAAAGCTCCCCGACAATCCTCTCCAACAACGCCGGCTGGAGGGTCTCCGTCAGCGGGGCCGACTGAGCGCGGATCTTGTTCCGCGCTCCTCTGTAAGGTCGGCCCCACGGGTCCCTATCCAGACCCTCCAGCAGCTCCTGCCACGCTCCCTCCTTGGCCCTACTGATGGCCATCTGCAGGGCTCTCCTGCTCTCCACGTAAATGACGTGCAGATGGCCATCCCTTTCTTCGTCCCGGGGGCGGCGACGCCTGCTCCGGGTGTACGCTCTACGCGCCCCGTTGCAGACGTCCCGGAGGTCGGCTATCTCCGCCGACCACCAGTAGACCGCCCGCCTTGGGGGCGGACGCCCAATACTGGGCATGGCCGCCCTGCACACCGCCGTGAAGGCGTCGCAGAGACGGCCAGCCCCTTGTTCCACCCCCAAATCCTCCACTGGCGGGAGGCCCCAGCGGCCGACGATGGCCGCCTCCTCTGCCAGTTCCCGGTCGAGCCTTGTGAGCGCCCAACGCGGGAACCGGCTCCGCCACCGGGACGAAATCGTCGGACTCCCGGGGGCTGGAGACACCTCGAACCTGATATAACGATGGTCCGAGAGTGTCTCCACCCCCGTCTCCACCCTCCATCCTTCCACTCGGCGTGCGGCGGACGTGGTGGCGAAGGACAGATCCACCACCGACCCTCCGTTCCACCGCACGCACGTGTGGACTGTCCCCCTATTCAAGAGGGACAGCCCCGCGGCCAGCGCCCACTCCTCCACCTTCCGCCCTTTGGCTTCCGTGGCCGGGTTGCCCCACGCCGTGGATTTGGCGTTGAAGTCCCCGGCCACGATAACCTGGGCGGGCGCCAGCCGCCTCACTGCCAACCCCAGAGCATCGAGCAGCTGCTCCAGGGCCGGCAGGTCGCGGTTCGGGGAGAAGTACACACCGATGATTGCGTACTCTCCCCGAACCGCCGCCACGTAACCGCCTCCCCTCCCCCACACCACGAGTGGGGGGCTGGCGCCAGGCCTCGTGACGATGGCCACGGAACCGTCCAGATCCCCGGCCCAGTTAGGCCGGGAGGGCACGGAATATGGTTCCGCAACCACCGCCACGTCCACGTCCCACTCCGCCATGGTCTGCAGGAAAAGGTCCTGAGCCCCGGCGGAGTGGTTGACGTTGGCCTGCAGGAAGCGGGGATGTCCGGCCATTATTCGGACATCCCAGCCTCAGGCGCCAACTGCCGCCCACTCCCGCGAGAGATGGGGGGCGTTCTCCCGCGGACGGATGGGGGGTTGCAAAGACGGCCCCCCATCACGTGCGTCGCCCTGCGTCCGGCGTCTGCGCACACGGAGCACCGGGCCTGGGCCGAGCAGCTCGAGGCGATGTGCCCCGGCTGCCCGCACCGGTAACAGAGCCGGCTGCGGTCCTCCTTGGAGGGGCACAACTCGGCTGTGTGCCCCTTCCCCATGCACTTGTAACAGTGCATGGGGCGCGCTTCCAGCAAATGGAGCTGCACCCTGCTCCAGCCCACCCCTATACTGCCCAGCTCGAGCAGCTTCTTCGCTGCCGTCACCGGGCAGCGCATCAGGGCGGAGCTGGAATTCCGCCAGTCCGGGCGGATTTCGCCCACCCGGACCTGCTCGGGGGTGCAGCCCCCCTCGCGCGCGACCGCAGCCTGGACCCGCTGTGCCGTTGCGGCATCGTCCAGACCCGTGAGGCGGAACTCCGCACACTTCACGGGCCTGGACACCTCTACGACGCCGGACAATGCAGCCGTCAATTTGGCCGCCAAGGCGTCAGCCTTCTCGTGGCTGGTGGAGCCGGGGACTTCGATCAGCCTCGCTCCGGTCGCCGACTTGCGGATCCGGAGCGAACCGATTCCCAGCTCCCCCAGATTAACCTCCCGCTCTGCTTTGAGCAGGGCCGAGGCATACGATGCCCCCCCTTGGGCTGCCTCCGGCCGTAACTTTAAAATTACGGCCGTGGAGCCGGGGAGCACCACCTTGGGTTTTCGGCCCTCCTCCTTGCCCGCGGGAGTGTTGGCTGACGCCTTGGCGGGCGCTGGCCGCGCGGGAGTCGCGGGGGCCGCGGTTTTCCGCGGCTTGCGGCGGACCACGTCGGTCCACGACGCCACCTCCGGGACCTCGGCGGTCCCTGCCGCTGCCGACGTTGTCACCGCGGCCGGCTCCGCCCTAGATGTGGACGGGCCGAAGCTCGTCCACGACTCCTCCACGGCACCACTACGGCGGACGGGACCCACTTTGGCGGCTTTTGCGGCCGGCCTTGCCCGAGGACGCACATCGAGCTCGGCCGGCGTGCTCGCCCTCTGCGGAGCCGGAGCCGGACGTCCCGCGCTCTCGATGGCCGCTCTTGTGGCTCTGGCCACCGAGGACCTATCACCCGCCAATGGCGGGCGGGCGATCGCGGGGGGAGGCAACCGAGACTCGAGCTCCGCGAGCCTACCGTCAACCAGGTTGCCGACGAGCCGGGCGATATTTGACTCCAGGGCCTGGAGATCGACCGGGCCCGTCGGCCCCTGCGCCTGCGCCCTCCTCTCCTTGCGGAGCTCCTCAAATTCCTGGCGATGCGCCCGGACCTCTTCCCTCAGGGAGGAGACCTCCCGCTGGAGCCGAGCGTTGTCGGCTCGGAGACGGTAGGTCTCCTCCGTCTCTGTGCGCATCACCAGGGATTCGAGGATCTCCCGAATCCCGCCCGCCGCCTTCACAATCTTGGCGGCGTAGCCCCCTTTGAGGCTCGCCGACCTGCCGGTGAGGTCGAGGATAAGCTCCAGCTTCTCCCCGGCCCTCGCCAACAGCTCGTCGGCTCCCCCCTCCGTTAGGCCCGCCGCTCTCCCCTCAGGGCTTCTCCCTTCGGGGCTCTGTTTCGCCGCCTCGGGGCTGTCCCCCTCGGCGCTTCTGGCCACTGCCGTGACACTATTCTGGCCCTTGCGGGCCCGCTTCTCAAGGAGCGCCTGGATGGCCGCCTCCTTGGCCTCCTCATTGCGCTCCCTGAGCTGTCGGCGGGCTCTGGCCAGACTGGGGGCAATGCCGCCCCTCTTGCCGCGCCTGGCAGTGGTCACCTTCGCACGCTCGTCGGGCGTCTCCGTCTCTGAGCCGGAGAAGAGGCGCTTGCCCCGCCCCAGCTCCGACTCCGAAAGGGTGGGGACCGACATACTGTCGGTCTCCTCCCCTCCGCCAGACAACAACTCCAACTCCACCTCCACTAGCTGTGGCTGCTGCGGGAGTTCACCCTCCATGGAACCCTCAGGCCCCAACATCGTCCCGCTCCCCGGCATCACCGGGACTCGGCTGTCTAGGTCCGTGACCGAACCCTAGACAGCCCACACAACACAAAACACGAACGATAAACACAAAAACCCAACAAGTGACAAAACAAACACCAACAAAAACCGCCTATGTTCGTCACCGAACCCAGCGACAAACACAACAACAACCAACGCAACAAAAACACGCGACACCACCAAACACACGGACACGCTCCACACCACCAAAACAATCGACGAAAACGTCAACTCCTACACTACTCAACCTCCTCGCCCACAAGTATGGTTTTCTAGTTTTAGTCACCACTCACCGGCCACTGCGTTACCGCGCACCAGGTGAGTGGGTCCAGGGCAGACTGCGGGGAAGCACTAGAACCTAACCTAACCTTTTTTTTTTTTTTTTTTTTTTTTGTGACGCGGGGAAAAATGCGTTACGCACACCACCGGTGCCTGGGTGGCCTCCGGTGGTAGTGTGGGACTCCCCGTCGGCTGTCCGACGGTATACCCACTAAACAACCCCGCGAATTGCCATCGGCCGCGTTGGTGTGGTGCCCCGGATCTGTCAGCAACAGGGCACCACTGCGACTGGCCAGCCCCTCAGAAGGGGCCGGACTTCTTCTCTCTAGGGGCGTCCCGGCAAATTGGGACAGCCCCTCCGGCGGCGGGACCGTTATGGGGCCAGGTTCCCAGCCTGACCCCTAGTCCCACAGGTTAGGGAGGCGGCAAGAGGTGCGCGTAGCGCCTCCGCCGCACTCCCGTCCGCCGTCTCCGGAGCGGGACAGCCACGGGATCATCTTCCCTGTCCCGCTCCATGGCCTCCTTCCGCGACATGACTATTTCGCAGAAGGAGGCCATCGCCTGCCAGCACCTGTCACTCCCGAGCATGGAGCGGACCACGCTCGGGAGCGAGAGGTCCGCGTCTCCCAGCGCGGACTGCAGATCGCGGCGCTGCCGAGACCACATGAGACACTGCTCTAGTGTGTGTTGAGCAGTGTCCTCGGCCGCGCCGCACTCATGGCAGTCCGGCCGCTCCTCCCGCCTCGCGACCCGGTGCAGATACTCACCGAAGCATCCATGTCCGGTGAGCACCTGCACCATGCGGAAGGTGAGGGGTTTGCGTTTCCGCAGCATCCACCTTTCCAGGACCGGGCGCAGCGCCTCCGCAACGCGGGTACCATACCGCGGCTGCGCCAGGTCCTCCCCCCACCTCCGCATCATTTCTGCATGCCCTTGCTGGCGACATCGCCCTATTTCCTCCATCGTGGGGCGCTCGCCGAGTGCCCTCCTACTCGCAACAAAGTTGTATACCTCGGCGAGCACCTCCGCCACCAACTCCCAGGGCGGGTCGCCAGCGAGGGCGGTCGCGGCCGTCCAAGCTACCGTACGGTACCCCCTTATCGCCCTCTGCGCTATGACCCGCTGCGCTCTGCGCAGCTGGGCCGTATTTTGGCGACAGAGGGCGTCCGCCCATATGGGGGCACCGTACGTGGCCATACTCCGGCAGATTCCGGAGTACAGCCGCCTGCACGCGGCGCTGGGCCCGCCCAAATTGGGCAGGAGCCGACCCAGCGCCGACGCAGCTCTGATGACCTTCGGCCCCAACTGCTCGAAGTGGGGGCCGAAGGTCCATCTCCCGTCAAGGGTGAGGCCCAGGTACCTCATCTGGGCACTCACCCTGATTCTCCGTCCTCCTATTTGGAGGTGTGCTCCCGAGGGGGGGCCCCGCCTGCCGGTCCCGCGGAAGAGGAGGGCTTCGGTCTTCTCCAGACGGACCCGAAGCCCAAGCCTCTCTATACGGCTGACCACTAGTCCTACACCGACTTCGGCCAGCCGCGCCGCCTCCACAAAGGTCTTACCCCGGGACGTAACGAGGGTGTCATCTGCGTAACAGATGACGCTCATCCCGGGGAGGAGACGGCCCCGCAGGACCCAGTCGTATGCGAGGTCCCACAGAATGGGGCCCAGAACGGACCCCTGTGGGACCCCGCACCCGACGAACCTTCTGACCATCTGGCCCCTCGCGTCCTCGTAGCACACCTCCCTGTCCTCCAGGTATGCCTTCAAGAGCCTCCCCAAGTACGGAGGCACCTCAAAATACTTGAGGGCCTCCAGGATGGTACTGTGGGGGAGGCTGTTGAAGGCATTGGCGATGTCAAGCGACACCGCCACCACCACGTCTCCCTCGCGCTCCGCATCCTCCGTCACCGACCTTAGGCGCCTTATGGCATCGACGGTCGACCGTCTGGCCCGGAACCCGAACTGGGCATCCGAGAGGCCCGGTCCCGGGCCATCCTCCAAATGCTGAGCGAGGCGGGAGGCGACAACCCTCTCCAGGGCCTTGCCCGCCTCGTTCAGCAGAACGACCGGTCGAACCGCCGACCCCGAGTCCGGGGGCCGGTCTCCCTTCAACAAAAGGCAGAGCCGGCCCACCCTGAAGGGTCCCGGGCAGCACCCCGACCGCAAGCAGCAGTCGAGGAGCTCCCGGAACCTGTCTCCGAGGTGCACGAGAGCCAACGCTAGCACCTTCCCGTGCACCCCGTCCGGACCCGGCGCCCTCTTCTTGCCTCGGAGGCGGTCAACGACCGCCTCCATCTCCTGGTCGGTGACTGGCGGCGGAGCGCCCTCCTCCTCTCCTCTGGAGTCCGACGTCCGACGTAGGGCCATCCTCGGGGGAGCGTAGCCCCGTGGACTGTCGGGGAAAAGTTCCCCGACTATCCTCTCCAACTGCGCCGGCTGGAGGGTCTCCGTCAGTGGGGCCGACTGAGCGCGGATCTTGTTCCGCGCTCCTCTGTAAGGTCGGCCCCACGGGTCCCTATCCAGACCCTCCAGCAGCTCCTGCCACGCTCCCTCCTTGGCCCTACTGATGGCCATCTGCAGGGCTCTCCTGCTCTCCACGTAAATGCCGTGCAGATGGCCATCCCTTGCTTCGTCCCGGGGGCGGCGACGCCTGCTCCGGGTATACGCTCTACGCGCCCCGTTGCAGACGTCCCGGAGGTCGGCTATCTCCGCCGACCACCAGTAGACCGCCCGCCTTGGGGGCGGACGCCCAACGCTGGGCATGGCCGCCCTGCACACCGCCGTGAAGGCGTCGCAGAGACGGCCAGCCCCTTGTTCCACCCCCAAATCCTCCACTGGCGGGAGGCCCCAGCGGCCGACGATGGCCGCCTCCTCTGCCAGTTCCCGGTCGAGCCTGGTGAGCGCCCAACGCGGGAACCGGCTCCGCCACCGGGACGAAATCGTCGGACTCCCGGGGGCTGGAGACACCTCGAACCTGATATAACGATGGTCCGAGAGTGTCTCCACCCCCGTCTCCACCCTCCATCCTTCCACTCGGCGTGCGGCGGACGCGGTGGCGAAGGACAGATCCACCACCGACCCTCCGTTCCACCGCACGCACGTGTGGACTGTCCCCCTATTCAAGAGGGACAGTCCCGCGGCCAGCGCCCACTCCTCCACCTTCCGCCCTTTGGCTTCCGTGGCCGGGTTGCCCCACGCCGTGGATTTGGCGTTGAAGTCCCCGGCCACGATAACCTGGGCGGGCGCCAGCCGCCTCACTGCCAACCCCAGAGCATCGAGCAGCTGCTCCAGGGCCGGCAGGTCGCGGTTCGGGGAGAAGTA
The DNA here is from genome assembly GCA_947507595.1 of Pyralis farinalis. Classification (NCBI taxonomy): domain Eukaryota; kingdom Metazoa; phylum Arthropoda; class Insecta; order Lepidoptera; family Pyralidae; genus Pyralis; species Pyralis farinalis. The sequence goes on from OX382283.1 coordinate 148,766, forward strand.
CACACCGATGATTGCGTACTCTCCCCGAACCGCCGCCACGTAACCGCCTCCCCTCCCCCACACCACGAGTGGGGGGCTGGCGCCAGGCCTCCTGACGATGGCCACGGAACCGTCCAGATCCCCGGCCCAGTTAGGCCGGGAGGGCACGGAATATGGTTCCGCAACCACCGCCACGTCCACGTCCCACTCCGCCATGGTCTGCAGGAAAAGGTCCTGAGCCCCGGCGGAGTGGTTGACGTTGGCCTGCAGGAAGCGGGGATGTCCGGCCATTATTCGGACATCCCAGCCTCAGGCGCCACCTGCCGCCCACTCCCGCGGGAGATAGGGGGCGTTCTCCCGCGGACGGATGGGGGGTTGCAGAGACGGCCCCCCATCACGTGTGTGGCCTTCCTGCCGGCGTCTGCGCACACTGCACAGCGGGCCTGGGCCGAGCAGCCCGAGGCGATGTGCCCCGGCTGCCCGCACCTGTAGCACAATCGGCTGCGGTCCTCCTTGGAGGGGCACAGCTCAGCGGTATGCCCCTTCCCCATGCACTTGTAGCAGTACATGGGGCGCGCCTCCAGCAAGTGGAGCTGCGCCCTGCTCCAACCCACCCCGACACTGCCCAGCTCGAGCAGCTTTTTCGCTGCCGTCACCGGGCAGCGCATCAGGGCAGAGCTGGAGTTACGCCAGTCCGGGCGGATTTCGCCCACCCGGACCTGCTCGGGGGCGCAGCCCCCCTCGCGAGCGACCGCAACCTGTACCCGCTGTACAGTAGCTGCGTCATCCAGACCGGTGATCCGGAATTCCGCGCACTTCACCGGTCTGGAGACCTCCGCAACGCCAGACAGGGCAGCCGTAAGTTTGGCCGCCAGGGCGTCCGCCTTGTCATGGCTGGAGGAGCCGGGGACCTCAATGAGCCTCGCTCCGGTGGCTGACTTCCGAATCCGGAGCGAGCCTATCCCCAGCTCCCCCAGATTCACCTCCTGCTCGGCCTTTAGTAGGGCCGAGGCATACGTGGCCCCCCCAGTGGCTGCCTCCGGCCGTAATTTTAAGATTACGGCCGTGGAGCCGGGGAGGACCACCTTGGCCTTGCGGCCCTCATCCTTGCCTGCTCGAGCAGGAGGTGCCGACGCCCTGGAGGGCGCGGGTGCCGCCCTTACCGCGGGAGCCGCCCGTGTCGCGGGAGCCCCTGGGGCCGCGGTTTTCCGTACCCCGCGGCGGACCACCTCGGTCCATGTTGCCTCCCCCGGGACCTTAGCAGCCCCTCCGGCCACCGACTGGGTCGCCGCGGCCGGTTCCCTCGCCGAGGTGGACGGCCCAAAACTCGTCCACTCTCCCTCCCGGGCTCCGCTGCGGGTGGGACCCGCTTTAGCTGCCGGCCTTGCCCGAGGGCGCACGTCGAGCTCAGCCGGCGTGCTCGTCCTCCTCGGCGCAGGAGCCGGCCGTCCCGCGCTCTCAATTGCCTCTCGGGCGGCCCTGGCCACCGCCGACTTATCACCCGCCAATGGCGGGCGGGTGACGGCAGGGGGAGGCAGCCGCGACTCCAGCTCCGCCAGACGCCCGTCGACCAGATTGCCGACGAGCCGGGCGATGTTATTCTCCAGCGACTGTATGTCGCCCGGGCTCATCGGCCCCTGGGTCCTTCTCTCCTGGCGGAGCTCCTGGAACTCCCTTCGGTGCGCCTGGACCTCCTCCCTGAGGGAGGCGACCTCCCGCTGCAACCGGGCGTTATTGGCTCGGAGGCGGAAGGTCTCCTCCGTCTCCGTGCGCACGACTAGGGCCTCCAGTATCTCACGGATCCCCACGGCAGCTCTAGCAATCTTGGCGGCGAAGCCTCCTTTCAGGCTGGCCGACTTTCCTGTTAGGTCCAGGACTAGACCCAACCTCTCTTCGGCCAGCACCATGAGCTCCTCCGCTCCCATGGTCTCAATCGAGGCCGCCGCAACCCCCTCAGGGCTCGTCCCTTCGGGGCCTTTTCCCGTCTCGGGGCTCACCCCCTCGACGCTATCATCCACCTCCGTGGTCCTTTTGACCTTAAGGGCCCGCTTTTTGAGGAGGGCCTGCATGGCCACCTCCTTGTCCTCCTGCTGACGCTCAGCCAGCTGCCGGCGGGCCCTCGCCAGGCTAGGGGCGATACCGCCCCGCTTCCCACGCCTGGAAGTGGGTATCTTTGTCCTTTCGCTGGGCGTCTCCGTTTCCGTGTCCGAAAACAGCCTCTTTCCACCCAGCATCGCCTCGGGAAGACTCATGAGCGACGTATCGCTCTCCCTTCCTCCCTCCATCCCACTCTCAGCACCCCCTCGAACAGCTTTCGGGGTTTCGGTGCCATCCGTGGCACCGTCACCACTGTCGCTTTCTCCCATCTCCTGTGGCTTCCCTGGGAGCCCTACCCCTCGGACGCCTTTCGGCCCCAACATCATCCCCCCCACCCGGTAAACCCGGGACTCGACTGCCCAGGGTCGTCACCGATCCCTAGACAGCCCACCACAACGACGAACACAACACACGAAACGAAAAATCCACCACCAAAAACAAAAACAACAAAACCCACAAAAATCAAATTTTGAGGGGGAAGGGGGGGTCCCCCGACCTCGCACCCCGCACAAAAGTTGCTCCGGCAGGCAACACCGATCGGATGGCGCTCCAAATTCCTGCGAATTCGCGAATAAAAATTTAGAGCACCTGCTCTCGTACCGGTATTGCCTACCAGAAAACCAACTTCCCAGCAAGATGGAGGTGCGGGAGTGGTCGCAAACGACTCCCCCCGACCCCTGGACACCAAAACAACAAAAAAGATTTTTTAGGGGTTTTTGGCCCCCAAAAAATAGTTCCCGTGGGAAATTCCAAAAAATTCCCACGGGACCCGATGACTACCACCACGACACACAATTAACAACGAAAAAGCCTAAATCCTCCTACCAATACCTCCCGAAGTCCAACTTCAACCTAACCTTTTTTTTTTTTTTTTTTTTTTTTTTTTTTTTGTGACGCGGGGAAAAATGCGTTACGCACACCACCGGTGCCTGGGTGGCCTCCGGTGGTAGTGTGGGACTCCCCGTCGGCTGTCCGACGGTATACCCACTAAACAACCCCGCGAAATGCCATCGGCCGCGTTGGTGTGGTGCCCCGGATCTGTCAGCAACAGGGCACCACTGCGACTGGCCAGCCCCTGCGGGGCCGGACTTCTTCTCTCTAGGGGCCGTCCCGGCGAATTGGGACAGCCCCTCCGGCGGCGGGACCATTATGGGGCCAGGTTCCCATCCTGACCCCTAGTCCCACAGGTTAGGGAGGCGGCAGTAGGTGCGCGTAGCGCCTACGCCGCACTCCCGTCCGCCGTCTCCGGAGCGGGACAGCCAACGGATCATCCTCCCTATCCCGCTCCGCGGCCTCCTTCTGGGACATGACCGTCTCACAGAAGGAGGCCATCGCCTGCCAGGCACTGTCGCTCCCGAGCATGTAGCGGACCACGCTCGGGAGCGAGAGGTCCGCGCTTCCCAGCGCGGACACCAGATCATGGCGCTGCCGATACCACCTGGGACACTGCTCCAAGGTGTGCTGAGCAGTGTCCTCGGCCGCGCCACAGTCGTGGCAGCCTGGCCGCTCCTCCCGCCTCGCGACCCGGTGCAGGTACTCACCGAAGCATCCATGTCCGGTGAGCACCTGCACCATGCGGAAAGTGAGGGGTTTGCGCCTACGACGCATCCACGCCTCCAGGACCGGGCGCAGCGCCTCCGCAACGCGGACTCCGTACCGCGGCTGCGCCAGGTCCTCCCCCCACCTCCGCATCATCTCCTCATGCCCTCGCTGGCGATACCGCCCCACCTCCACAGACGTGGGGCGCTCGCCGAGGCTCCTCCTCTCGGCTACAAATGCGTACACCTCGGCGAGCACCTCCGCCACCAACTCCCAGGGCGGGTCGCCAGCGAGGGCGGTCGCGGCCGTCCATGCTACCGTACGGTACCCCCTAATCGCCCTCTGCGCTATGACCCGCTGCGCTCTGCGCAGCTGAGCCTTGTTGCGAGCGCAGAGGGCGTCCGCCCATATGGGGGCCCCGTACGTCGCCATACTCCGGCAGATGCCGGAGTACAGCCGTCTGCACGCGGCGCTGGGCCCGCCCAAATTGGGCAGGAGACGGCCCAGCGCCGCCGCAGCTCTGATGACCCTCGGCCCCAACCGCTCGAAGTGGGGGCCGAAGGTCCATCTCCCGTCCAGGGTGAGGCCCAGATAACTCATCTGGGCACTCACCCTAATCCTGCCTCCTCCAATCTGGAGGTGCGCTCCCGAGGGGGGGCCCCGCCTGCCGGTCCCGCGGAAGAGGAGGGCCTCGGTTTTATCCAAACGGACCCGAAGCCCAAGCCTCTCTATGCGGCTGACCACCAGTCCTACACCGACTTCGGCCAGCCGCGCCGCCTCCACGAAGGTCTTGCCCCGGGACGTGACGAGGGTGTCATCTGCATAGCAGATGACCCCCATCCCGGGGAGGAGACGGCCCCGCAGGACCCAGTCGTATGCGAGGTCCCACAAGATGGGGCCCAGAACGGACCCCTGTGGGACACCGCACACGACGCGCCTTCTGACCATCTGGCCCCTCGCGTCCTCGTAGCGCACCTCCCTGTCCTCCAGATACGCCTTCAACAGCCTCCCCAAGTACGGAGGCACCCCAAAGTACTTGAGGGCCTCCAGTATGGTACTGTGGGGGAGGCTGTTGAAGGCGTTGGCGATGTCTAACGACACCGCCACCACCACGTCTCCCTCGCGCTCTGCCTCTTCCGTCACCGACCTTAGGCGCCTAATGGCGTCGACGGTCGACCGTCTGGCCCGGAACCCGAACTGGGCATCCGAGAGGCCCGGTCCCGGGCCATCCTCCAAATGCTGAGCGAGGCGGGAGGCGACAACCCTCTCCAGGGCCTTGCCCGCCTCGTTCAGCAGAACGACCGGTCGAACCGCCGACCCCGAGTCCGGGGGCCGGTCTCCCTTCAACAGAAGGCAGAGCCGGCCCACCCTGAAGGGTCCCGGGCAGCACCCCGACCGCAAGCAGCAGTCGAGGAGCCCACGGAACCCGTCTCCGAGGTGCACGAGAGCCAACGCTAGCACCTTCCCGTGCACCCCGTCCGGACCCGGCGCCCTCTTCTTGCCTCGGAGGCGGTCAACGACCGCCTCCATCTCCTGGTCGGTGACGGGCGGCGGAGCGCCCTCCTCCTCTCCTCTGGAGTCCGACGTTCGGGCCATCCTCGGGGGAGCGTAGCCCCGTGGGTTGTCGGGGAAGAGTTCCCCGACAACCCTCTCCAACACGGCCGGCTGGAGGGTCTCCGTCAGTGGGGCCGACTGGGCGCGGATTTTGTTCCGCGCTCCCCTATACGGTCGGCCCCACGGGTCCCTGTCTAGGCCCTCCAGCAGCTCCTGCCACGCTCCCTCCTTGGCCCTACTTATGGCCATCTGCAAGGCTCTCTTCTTCTCCACGTAGATGCCGTGCAGATGGCCATCCCTTCCTTCGTCCCGGGGGCGGCGACGCCTGCTCCGAGTGTACGCCCTACGCGCCCCGTTGCAGGCGTCCCGGAGGTCGGCTATCTCCGCCGACCACCAGTAGACCGCCCGCCTCGGAGGCGGACGCCCAACGCTGGGCATGGCCGCCCTGCACACCGCCGTGAAGGCGTCGCAGAGACGACCAGCCCCCTCCTCGGCGTCCAGATCCTCCATTGGCGGGAGGCCCCAGCGGCCGACAATGGCCGCCTCCTCTGCCAGTTCCCGGTCGAGCCTGGTGAGCGCCCAACGCGGGAACCGGCTCCGCCACCGGGACGAAATCGTCGGACTCCCGGAGGCTGGAGACACCTCGAACCTGATATAACGATGGTCCGAGAGTGTCTCCACCCCCGTCTCCACCCTCCATCCTTCCACTCGGCGTGCGGCGGACGCGGTGGCGAAGGACAGATCCACCACCGACCCTCCGTTCCACCGCACGCACGTGTGGACTGTCCCCCTATTCAAGAGGGACAGCCCCGCGGCCAGCGCCCACTCCTCCACCTTCCGCCCTTTGGCTTCCGTGGCCGGGTTGCCCCACGCCGTGGATTTGGCGTTGAAGTCCCCGGCCACGATAACCTGGGCGGGCGCCAGCCGCCTCAATGCCAACCCCAGAGCATCGAGCAGCTGCTCCAGGGCCGGCAGGTCGCGGTTCGGGGAGAAGTACACACCGATGATTGCGTACTCTCCCCGAACCGCCGCCACGTAACCGCCTCCCCTCCCCCACACCACGAGTGGGGGGCTGGCGCCAGGCCTCGTGACGATGGCCACGGAACCGTCCAGATCCCCGGCCCAGTTAGGCCGGGAGGGCACGGAATATGGTTCCGCAACCACCGCCACGTCCACGTCCCACTCCGCCATGGTCTGCAGGAATAGGTCCTGAGCCCCGGCGGAGTGGTTGACGTTGGCCTGCAGGAAGCGGGGATGTCCGGCCATTATTCGGACATCCCAGCCTCAGGCGCCACCTGCCGCCCACTCCCGCGAGAGATGGGGGGCGTTCTCCCGCGGACGGATGGGGGGTTGCAAAGACGGCCCCCCATCACGTGCGTCGCCCTGCGTCCGGCGTCTGCGCACACGGAGCAGCGGGCCTGGGCCGAGCAGCTCGAGGCGATGTGCCCCGGCTGCCCGCACCGGTAACAGAGCCGGCTGCGGTCCTCCTTGGAGGGGCACAACTCGGCTGTGTGCCCCTTCCCCATGCACTTGTAACAGTGCATGGGGCGCGCTTCCAGCAAATGGAGCTGCACCCTGCTCCAGCCCACCCCTATACTGCCCAGCTCGAGCAGCTTCTTCGCTGCCGTCACCGGGCAGCGCATCAGGGCGGAGCTGGAATTCCGCCAGTCCGGGCGGATTTCGCCCACCCGGACCTGCTCGGGGGTGCAGCCCCCCTCGCGCGCGACCGCAGCCTGGACCCGCTGTGCCGTTGCGGCATCGTCCAGACCCGTGAGGCGGAACTCCGCACACTTCACGGGCCTGGACACCTCTACGACGCCGGACAATGCAGCCGTCAATTTGGCCGCCAAGGCGTCAGCCTTCTCGTGGCTGGTGGAGCCGGGGACTTCGATCAGCCTCGCTCCGGTCGCCGACTTGCGGATCCGGAGCGAACCGATTCCCAGCTCCCCCAGATTAACCTCCCGCTCTGCTTTGAGCAGGGCCGAGGCATACGATGCCCCCCCTTGGGCTGCCTCCGGCCGTAACTTTAAAATTACGGCCGTGGAGCCGGGGAGCACCACCTTGGGTTTTCGGCCCTCCTCCTTGCCCGCGGGAGTGTTGGCTGACGCCTTGGCGGGCGCTGGCCGCGCGGGAGTCGCGGGGGCCGCGGTTTTCCGCGGCTTGCGGCGGACCACGTCGGTCCACGACGCCACCTCCGGGACCTCGGCGGTCCCTGCCGCTGCCGACGTTGTCACCGCGGCCGGCTTCGCCTTAGATGTGGACGGGCCGAAGCTCGTCCACGACTCCTCCACGGCACCACTACGGCGGACGGGACCCACTTTGGCGGCTTTTGCGGCCGGCCTTGCCCGAGGACGCACATCGAGCTCGGCCGGCGTGCTCGCCCTCTGCGGAGCCGGAGCCGGACGTCCCGCGCTCTCGATGGCCGCTCTTGTGGCTCTGGCCACCGAGGACCTATCACCCGCCAATGGCGGGCGGGCGATCGCGGGGGGAGGCATCCGAGACTCGAGTTCCGCGAGCCTACCGTCAACCAGGTTGCCGACGAGCCGGGCGATATTTGACTCCAGGGCCTGGAGATCGACCGGGCCCGTCGGCCCCTGCGCCTGCGCCCTCCTCTCCTTGCGGAGCTCCTCAAATTCCTGGCGATGCGCCCGGACCTCTTCCCTCAGGGAGGAGACCTCCCGCTGGAGCCGAGCGTTGTCGGCTCGGAGACGGTAGGTCTCCTCCGTCTCTGTGCGCATCACCAGGGATTCGAGGATCTCCCGAATCCCGCCCGCCGCCTTCACAATCTTGGCGGCGTAGCCCCCTTTGAGGCTCGCCGACCTGCCGGTGAGGTCGAGGATAAGCTCCAGCTTCTCCCCGGCCCTCGCCAACAGCTCGTCGGCTCCCCCCTCCGTTAGGCCCGCCGCTCTCCCCTCAGGGCTTCTCCCTTCGGGGCTCTGTTTCGCCGCCTCGGGGCTGTCCCCCTCGGCGCTTCTGGCCACTGCCGTGACACTATTCTGGCCCTTGCGGGCCCGCTTCTCAAGGAGCGCCTGGATGGCCGCCTCCTTGGCCTCCTCATTGCGCTCCCTGAGCTGTCGGCGGGCTCTGGCCAGACTCGGGGCAATGCCGCCCCTCTTGCCGCGCCTGGCAGTGGTCACCTTCGCACGCTCGTCGGGCGTCTCCGTCTCTGAGCCGGAGAAGAGGCGCTTGCCCCGCCCCAGCTCCGACTCCGAAAGGGTGGGGACCGACATACTGTCGGTCTCCTCCCCTCCGCCAGACAGCAACTCCAACTCCACCTCCACTAGCTGTGGCTGCTGCGGGAGTTCACCCTCCAAACTTCAACCTTTTTTTTTTTTTTTTTTTTTTTTTTTTTTTTTTTTTTTTTTTTTTTGTTTCACGGGGAAAAATGCGTTACGCACACCACCGGTGCCTGGGTGGCCTCCGGTGGTAGTGTGGGACTCCCCGTCGGCTGTCCGACGGTATACCCACTAAACAACCCCGCGAAATGCCATCGGCCGCGTTGGTGTGGTGCCCCGGATCTGTCAGCAACAGGGCACCACTGCGACTGGCCAGCCCCTCAGGAGGGGCCGGACTTCTTCTCTCTAGGGGCCGTCCCGGCAAATTGGGACAGCCCCTCCGGCGGCGGGACCGTTATGGGGCCAGGTTCCCATCCTGACCCCTAGTCCCACAGGTTAGGGAGGCGGCAGTAGGTGCGCGTAGCGCCTACGCCGCACTCCCGTCCGCCGTCTCCGGAGCGGGACAGCCAACGGATCATCCTCCCTATCCCGCTCCGCGGCCTCCTTCTGGGACATGACCGTCTCACAGAAGGAGGCCATCGCCTGCCAGGCACTGTCGCTCCCGAGCATGTAGCGGACCACGCTCGGGAGCGAGAGGTCCGCGCTTCCTAGCGCGGACACCAGATCATGGCGCTGCCGATACCACCTGGGACACTGCTCCAAGGTGTGCTGAGCAGTGTCCTCGGCCGCGCCACAATCGTGGCAGCCTGGCCGCTCCTCCCGCCTCGCGACCCGGTGCAGGTACTCACCGAAGCATCCATGTCCGGTGAGCACCTGCACCATGCGGAAAGTGAGGGGTTTGCGCCTACGACGCATCCACGCCTCCAGGACCGGGCGCAGCGCATCCGCAACGCGGACTCCGTACCGCGGCTGCGCCAGGTCCTCCCCCCACCTCCGCATCATCTCCTCATGCCCTCGCTGGCGATACCGCCCCACCTCCACAGACGTGGGGCGCTCGCCGAGGCTCCTCCTCTCGGCGACAAACGCGTACACCTCGGCGAGCACCTCCGCCACCAACTCCCAGGGCGGGTCGCCAGCAAGGGCGGTCGCGGCCGTCCACGCCACCGTCCGGTACCCCCTTATCACCCTCTGCGCTATGACCCGCTGCGCTCTGCGCAGCTGAGCCCTATTCCGAGCGCAGAGGGCGTCCGCCCATATGGGGGCACCGTACGTGGCCATACTCCGGCAGACGCCGGAGTACAGCCGTCTGCACGCGGCGCTGGGCCCGCCCACATTGGGCAGGAGGCGACCCAGCGCCGCCGCAGCTCTGATGACCTTCGGCCCCAACCGCTCGAAGTGGGGGCCGAAGGTCCATCTCCCGTCCAGGGTGAGGCCCAGGTAGCTCATCTGGGCACTCACCCTTACTCGCTGTCCTCCTATTTGGAGGTGCGCTCCCGAGGGGGGGCCCCGCCTGCCGGTCCCGCGGAAGAGGAGGGCCTCGGTTTTATCCAAACGGACCCGAAGCCCAAGCCTCTCTATGCGGCTGACCACCAGTCCTACACCGACTTCGGCCAGCCGCGCCGCCTCCACGAAGGTCTTGCCCCGGGATGTGACGAGGGTGTCATCTGCATAGCAGATGACGCCCATCCCGGGGAGGAGACGGCCCCGCAGGACCCAGTCGTATGCGAGGTCCCACAGAATGGGGCCCAGAACGGACCCCTGTGGGACACCGCACACGACGCGCCTTCTGACCATCTGGCCCCTCGCGTCCTCGTAGCGCACCTCCCTGTCCTCCAAATACGCCTTCAACAGCCTCCCCAAGTACGGAGGCACCCCAAAGTATTTGAGGGCCTCCAGTATGGTACTGTGGGGGAGGCTGTTGAAGGCGTTGGCGATGTCTAGAGACACCGCCACCACCACATCTCCCTCGCGCTCCGCATCCTCCGTCACCGACCTTAGGCGCCTAATGGCGTCGACGGTCGACCGTCTGGCCCGGAACCCAAACTGGGCATCCGATAGGCCCGGTCCCGGGCCATCCTCCAAGTGCTGAGCGAGGCGGGAAGCGACGACCCTTTCGAGGGCCTTCCCCGCCTCGTTCAGCAGAACGACCGGTCGAACCGCCGACCCCGAGTCCGGGGGCCGGTCTCCCTTCAACAGAAGGCAGAGCCGGCCCACCCTGAAGGGTCCCGGGCAGCACCCCGACCACAAACAGCAGTCCAGGAGCTCCCGGAACCTGTCTCCGAGGTGCACGAGAGCCAACGCTAGCACCTTCCCGTGCACCCCGTCCGGACCCGGCGCCCTCTTCTTGCCTCGGAGGCGGTCAACGACCGCCTCCATCTCCTGGTCGGTGACGGGCGGCGGAGCGCCCTCCTCCTCTCCTCTGGAGTCCGACGTCCGACGTAGGGCCATCCTCGGGGGAGCGTAGCCCCGTGGGGTGTCGGGGAAGAGTTCCCCGACAACCCTCTCCAACACGGCTGGCTGGAGGGTCTCCGTCAGTGGGGCCGACTGAGCGCGGATCTTGTTCCGCGCTCCTCTGTAGGGTCGGCCCCACGGGTCCCTATCCAGACCCTCCAGCAGCTCCTGCCACGCTCCCTCCTTGGCCCTACTGATGGCCATCTGCAAGGCCCTCTTCTTCTCCACGTATATGCCGTGCAGATGGCCATCTCTCCCTTCGTCCCGGGGGCGGCGACGCCTGCTCCGAGTATACGCCCTACGCGCCCCGTTGCAGGCGTCCCGGAGGTCGGCTATCTCCGCCGACCACCAGTAGACCGCCCGCCTTGGGGGCGGACGTCCAACACTGGGCATGGCCGCCCTACAAACCGCCGTAAAGGCGTCGCAGAGACGGCCAGCCCCTTGCTCCACCCCCAAATCCTCCATCGGCGGGAGGCCCCAGCGGCCGACAATGGCCGCCTCCTCGGCCAGTTCCCGGTCGAGCCTGGTGAGCGCCCAACGCGGGAACCGGCTCCGCCACCGGGACGAAGTCGTCGGACTCCCGGGGGCTGGAGACACCTCGAACCTGATGTAGCGATGGTCCGAGAGTGTCTCCACCCCCGTCTCCACCCTCCAACCCTCCACTTGGCGTGCGGTGGACGCGGTGGCGAAGGACAGATCCACCACCGATCCTCCGTTCCACCGCACGCACGTGTGGACTGTCCCCCTATTCAAGAGGGACAGTCCCGCGGCCAGCGCCCACTCCTCCACTTTCCGCCCTTTGGCTTCCGTGGCCGGGTTGCCCCACGCCGTGGATTTGGCGTTGAAGTCCCCGGCCACGATAACCTGGGCGGGCGCTAGCCGCCTCACTGCCGACCCCAGAGCATCGAGCAGCTGCTCCAGGGCCGGCAGGTCGCGGTTCGGGGAGAAGTACACACCGATGATTGCGTACTCTCCCCGAACCGCCGCCACGTATCCGCCACCCCTCCCCCACACCACGAGTGGGGGGCTGGCGCCAGGCCTCGTGACGATGGCCACGGAACCGTCGAGATCCCCGGCCCAGTTAGGCCGGGAGGGCACGGAATATGGTTCCGCAACCACCGCCACGTCCACGTCCCACTCCGCCATGGTCTGCAGGAAAAGGTCCTGAGCCCCGGCGCAGTGGTTGACGTTGGCCTGCAGGAAGCGAGGATGTCCGGCCATTACTCGGACATCCTAGCCTCCGGCGCCTTCTGCCGCCCACTCCCGCGGGAGATGGGGGACGTTCTCCCGCGGATGGATGGGGGGTTGCACAAACGGCCCCCCATCACATGGGTCGCCCTACGCCCGGCGTCGGCGCAAACGGCACAGCGGGCCTGGGCCGAACAGCCGGAGGCGATGTGCCCCGGCTGCCCGCACCGGTAACACAACCGGCTGCGGTCCTCCTTCGAGGGGCACAGCTCGGCTGTGTGCCCCTTCCCCATGCACTTAAAACAGTGCATGGGGCGCGCCTCCAGCAAGTGGAGCTGCACCCGGCTCCAGCCCACCCCGATACTGCCCAGCTCGAGCAGCTTTTTCGCTGCCGTGAGCGGGCAGCGCATCAGGGCGGAACTGGAATTCCGCCAGTCCGGGCGGATTTCGCCCACCCGGACCTGCTCCGGGGTGCAGCCCCCTTCGCGCGCGACCGCAACCTGAACCCGCTGTACCGTAGCGGCGTCGTCCAGGCCCGTGAGGCGGAACTCCGCACACTTCATGGGCCTGGACACTTCAACAACGCCGGACAGGGCGGCCGTTAACTTGGCCGCCAAGGCGTCAGCCTTCTCATGACTGGTGGAGCCTGGGACTTCAATCAGCCTCGCTCCGGTAGCCGACTTTCGTATCCGGAGCGAGCCGATTCCCAGCTCCCCCAGATCCACCTCCCGCTCGGCCTTAAGCAGGGCCGAGGCATACGACGCGCCCCCTTGGGCTGCCTCCGGCCGTAATTTCAGGATTACGGCCGTGGAGCCGGGGAGCACCACTTTGGGCCTTCGGCCCTCCTCCTTGCCCGCGGGAGTGGCTGACGCCTTGGAAGGCGCTGGCGCCGCAGGAGTCGCGGCGGCCGCGGTCTTTCGCGGCTTGCGGCGGACCACGTCGGTCCACGCCTCCTTAGGGACCTCGGTGGCCCCCGCTGCCGGCGACGGCGTCACCGCGGCCGGCTTCGCCCTTGATGTGGACGGGCCGAAGCTCGTCCACGTCTCCTGCGGGGCCCCACTGCGGGCGGGACCCGCTCCGGTGGCCGGTCTTGCCCGAGGACGTACCTCGAGCTCGGCCGGCGCGTTCGCCTTTTTCGGCTTAGTCGCCGGCCGACCCGCGCCCTCGATGGCCGCTCGCGCGGCCTTGGCCACCGCGGAGCTGTCGCCCGCCAATGGCGGACGGGCGACAGTCGGAGGGGGCAAGCGCGACTCTAGCTCTGCGAGTCGTCCGTCGACGAGGTTGCCGACGAGCCGGGCGATGTTGGACTCCAGAGCCTGGATATCCACCGGGCCCGCCGGCCCCTGCGCCCTCCTATCCTTCCGGAGCTCCTCGAACTCCCGGCGGTGCGCACGCACCTCCTCCCTGAGGGAGGCGACCTCCCTCTGCAGCCGTGCGTTATCGGCGCGTAGGCGGTGGGTCTCCTCCGCCTCCGTGCGCACCACCAGGGCCTCCAGGATCTCCCGGATCCCGCAGGCAGCCCTCGCAATTTTTGCGGCGTAGCCCCCCTTCAGGCTAGCCGATTTCCCCGTGAGGTCGAGGATGATGTCCAGCATCCCCTCGCCCCTCACCCTCAGGTCCTCGGCTCCACCCTCAGTTGGGGACGCCGCTTTCCCCTCAGGGCTTATCCCTTCGGGGCTTCGCTGTTCGGCCTCGGGGCTCACCCCCTCGGCGCTTCCGGCCACTGCCTTCCCGCTCGTTTGGGCCCGCTTCTTTAGGAACGCCTGGAAGGCTGCCTCCTTGGCATCCTCCTCCCGCTCCTTCAGCAGCCGGCGGGCCCTGGCAAGACTGGGGGCAACGCCGCCCCTCTTGCCGCGCCTGGCAGTAGCCACCTTTGCCCGCTCGTCGGGCGTCTCCGTCTCAGAGCCGGAGAAGAGGCGCTTCCCGCGCCCCAGCTCCGACTCCGAGAGGGTAGGGACCGACATACTGTCGGTCTCCTCTCCTCCGCCACACATTATTTCTACCTCCACCAGTGGCACTTCCGGGACGCCACTCTCCCCGGGATCATCAGACCCCAACATCGTCCCGCTTCCCGGGAGCACCGGGACTCGGCTGCCCAGGTTCGTCACCGAAACCTAGACAGCTCACAACCAACAAAAAAAAACACAAAACACCACAAAAACACACCAAAAACAACCAACAAACAAAAATGGTTCCCGTGGGAAATTCAAAAATTTTCCACAGGACACGCTCACACCACCAAAACAACCAACGCCAAATCAACCTCCTCGCCCACAAGTATCGTTTTCTAGTTTTAGTCACCACTCACCGGCCACTGCGTTACCGCGCACCAGGTGAGTGGGTCCAGGGCAGACTACGGGGAAGCACTAGAAAACACTTGGGGCCTGCCCCTCCAAACTTCAACCTAACCTAACCTAACCTTTTTTTTTTTTTTTTTTTTTTTGTGACGCGGGGAAAAATGCGTTACGCACACCACCGGTGCCTGGGTGGCCTCCGGTGGTAGTGTGGGACTCCCCGTCGGCTGTCCGACGGTATACCCACTAAACAACCCCGCGAAATGCCATCGGCCGCGTTGGTGTGGTGCCCCGGATCTGTCAGCAACAGGGCACCACTGCGACTGGCCAGCCCCTCAGAAGGGGCCGGACTTCTTCTCTCTAGGGGCGTCCCGGCAAATTGGGACAGCCCCTCCGGCGGCGGGACCGTTATGGGGCCAGGTTCCCAGCCTGACCCCTAGTCCCACAGGTTAGGGAGGCGGCAGGAGGTGCGCGTAGCGCCTCCGCCGCACTCCCGTCCGCCGTCTCCGGAGCGGGACAGCCACGGGATCAACTTCCCTGTCCCGCTCCGAGGCCTCCTTCTGGGACATGACAGTCTCACAGAAGGAGGCCACCGCCTGCCAGGCACTGTCGCTCCCGAGCATGTAGCGGACCACGCTCGGGAGTGAGAGGTCCGCGCTTCCCAGCGCGGACACCAGATCATGGCGCTGCCGAGACCACCTGGGACACTGCTCCAAGGTGTGCTGAGCAGTGTCCTCGGCCGCGCCACAATCGTGGCAGCCTGGCCGCTCCTCCCGCCTCGCGACCCGGTGCAAGTACTCACCGAAGCACCCATGCCCGGTGAGCACCTGCACCATGCGGAAGGTGAGGGGTTTGCGTCTGCGACGCATCCACGCCTCCAGGACCGGGCGCAGCGCATCCGCAACGCGGACTCCGTACCGCGGCTGCGCCAGGTCCTCCCCCCACCTCCGCATCATCTCCTCATGCCCTCGCTGGCGATACCGCCCCACCTCCACAGACGTGGGGCGCTCGCCGAGGCTCCTCCTCTCGGCGACAAACGCGTACACCTCGGCGAGCACCTCCGCCACCAACTCCCAGGGCGGGTCGCCAGCGAGGGCGGTCGCGGCCGTCCATGCTACCGTACGGTACCCCCTAATCGCCCTCTGCGCTATGACCCGCTGCGCTCTGCGCAGCTGAGCCTTGTTGCGAGCGCAGAGGGCGTCCGCCCATATGGGGGCCCCGTACGTCGCCATACTCCGGCAGATGCCGGAGTACAGCCGTCTGCACGCGGCGCTGGGCCCGCCCAAATTGGGCAGGAGACGGCCCAGCGCCGCCGCAGCTCTGATGACCCTCGGCCCCAACCGCTCGAAGTGGGGGCCGAAGGTCCATCTCCCGTCCAGGGTGAGGCCCAGATAACTCATCTGGGCACTCACCCTAATCCTGCCTCCTCCAATCTGGAGGTGCGCTCCCGAGGGGGGGCCCCGCCTGCCGGTCCCGCGGAAGAGGAGGGCCTCGGTTTTATCCAAACGGACCCGAAGCCCAAGCCTCTCTATGCGGCTGACCACCAGTCCTACACCGACTTCGGCCAGCCGCGCCGCCTCCACGAAGGTCTTGCCCCGGGATGTGACGAGGGTGTCATCTGCATAGCAGATGACGCCCATCCCGGGGAGGAGACGGCCCCGCAGGACCCAGTCGTATGCGAGGTCCCACAAGATGGGGCCCAGAACGGACCCCTGTGGGACACCGCACACGACGCGCCTTCTGACCATCTGGCCCCTCGCGTCCTCGTAGCGCACCTCCCTGTCCTCCAGATACGCCTTCAACAGCCTCCCCAAGTACGGAGGCACCCCAAAGTACTTGAGGGCCTCCAGTATGGTACTGTGGGGGAGGCTGTTGAAGGCGTTGGCGATGTCCAGAGACACCGCCACCACCACATCTCCCTCGCGCTCCGCATCCTCCGTCACCGACCTTAGGCGCCTAATGGCGTCGACGGTCGACCGTCTGGCCCGGAACCCGAACTGGGCATCCGATAGGCCCGGTCCCGGGCCATCCTCCAAGTGCTGAGCGAGGCGGGAAGCGACAACCCTTTCGAGGGCCTTCCCCGCCTCGTTCAGCAGAACGACCGGTCGAACCGCCGACCCCGAGTCCGGGGGCCGGTCTCCCTTCAGCAGAAGGCAGAGCCGGCCCACCCTGAAGGGTCCCGGGCAGCACCCCGACCGCAAGCAGCAGTCGAGGAGCTCCCGGAACCTGTCCCCGAGGTGCACGAGGGCCAATGCAAGCACCCTCCCGTGCACCCCGTCCGGACCCGGCGCCCTTTTCTTGCCTCGGAGGCGGTCAACGACCGCCTCCATCTCCTGGTCGGTGACGGGCGGCGGAGCGCCCTCCTCCTCTCCTCTGGAGTCCGACGTCCGACGTAGGGCCATCCTCGGGGGAACGTAGCCCCTTGGGGTGTCGGGGAAGAGTTCCCCGACAACCCTCTCCAACACGGCTGGCTGGAGGGTCTCCGTCAGTGGGGCCGACTGAGCGCGGATCTTGTTCCGCGCTCCTCTGTAAGGTCGGCCCCACGGGTCCCTATCCAGACCCTCCAGCAGCTCCTGCCACGCTCCCTCCTTGGCCCTACTGATGGCCATCTGCAAGGCCCTCTTCTTCTCCACGTATATGCCGTGCAGATGGCCATCTCTCCCTTCGTCCCGGGGGCGGCGACGCCTGCTCCGAGTATACGCCCTACGCGCCCCGTTGCAGGCGTCCCGGAGGTCGGCTATCTCAGCCGACCACCAGTAGACCGCCCGCCTCGGAGGCGGACGCCCAACGCTGGGCATGGCCGCCCCGCAAACCGCCGTGAAGGCGTCGCAGAGACGACCAGCCCCCTCCTCGGCGTCCAGATCCTCCATTGGCGGGAGGCCCCAGCGGCCGACAATGGCCGCCTCCTCAGCCAGTTCCCGGTCGAGCCTGGTGAGCGCCCAACGCGGGAACCGGCTCCGCCACCGAGACGAAGTCGTCGGACTCCCGGGGGCTGGAGACACCTCGAACCTGATGTAGCGATGGTCCGAGAGTGTCTCCACCCCAGTTTCCACCCTCCAACCCTCCACTCGGCGTGCGGTGGACGCGGTGGCGAAGGACAGATCCACCACCGATCCTCCGTTCCACCGCACGCACGTGTGGACTGTCCCCCTATTCAAGAGGGACAGTCCCGCGGCCAGCGCCCACTCCTCCACTTTCCGCCCCTTGGCTTCCGTGGCCGGGTTGCCCCACGCCGTGGATTTGGCGTTGAAGTCCCCGGCCACGATAACCTGGGCGGGCGCTAGCCGCCTGACTGCCGACCCCAGAGCATCGAGCAGCTGCTCCAGGGCCGGCAGGTCGCGGTTCGGGGAGAAGTACACACCGATGATTGCGTACTCCCCCCGAACCACCGCCACGTATCCGCCTCCCCTCCCCCACACCACGAGTGGGGGGCTGGCGCCAGGCCTCGTGACGATGGCCACGGAACCGTCCAGATCCCCGGCCCAGTTAGGCCGGGAGGGCACGGAATATGGTTCCGCAACCACCGCCACGTCCACGTCCCACTCCGCCATGGTCTGCAGGAAAAGGTCCTGAGCCCCGGCGGAGTGGTTGACGTTGGCCTGCAGGAAGCGGGGATGTCCGGCCATTATTCGGACATCCCAGCCTCAGGCGCCACCTGCCGCCCACTCCCGCGAGAGATGGGGGGCGTTCTCCCGCGGACGGATGGGGGGTTGCAAAGACGGCCCCCCATCACGTGCGTCGCCCTGCGTCCGGCGTCTGCGCACACGGAGCAGCGGGCCTGGGCCGAGCAGCTCGAGGCGATGTGCCCCGGCTGCCCGCACCGGTAACAGAGCCGGCTGCGGTCCTCCTTGGAGGGGCACAACTCGGCTGTGTGCCCCTTCCCCATGCACTTGTAACAGTGCATGGGGCGCGCTTCCAGCAAATGGAGCTGCACCCTGCTCCAGCCCACCCCTATACTGCCCAGCTCGAGCAGCTTTTTCGCTGCCGTCACCGGGCAGCGCATCAGGGCGGAGCTGGAATTCCGCCAGTCCGGGCGGATTTCGCCCACCCGGACCTGCTCGGGGGTGCAGCCCCCCTCGCGCGCGACCGCAGCCTGGACCCGCTGTGCCGTTGCGGCATCGTCCAGACCCGTGAGGCGGAACTCCGCACACTTCACGGGCCTGGACACCTCTACGACGCCGGACAATGCAGCCGTCAATTTGGCCGCCAAGGCGTCAGCCTTCTCGTGGCTGGTGGAGCCGGGGACTTCGATCAGCCTCGCTCCGGTCGCCGACTTGCGGATCCGGAGCGAACCGATTCCCAGCTCCCCCAGATTAACCTCCCGCTCTGCTTTGAGCAGGGCCGAGGCATACGATGCCCCCCCTTGGGCTGCCTCCGGCCGTAACTTTAAAATTACGGCCGTGGAGCCGGGGAGCACCACCTTGGGTTTTCGGCCCTCCTCCTTGCCCGCGGGAGTGTTGGCTGACGCCTTGGCGGGCGCTGGCCGCGCGGGAGTCGCGGGGGCCGCGGTTTTCCGCGGCTTGCGGCGGACCACGTCGGTCCACGACGCCACCTCCGGGACCTCGGCGGTCCCTGCCGCTGCCGACGTTGTCACCGCGGCCGGCTTCGCCCTAGATGTGGACGGGCCGAAGCTCGTCCACGACTCCTCCACGGCACCACTACGGCGGACGGGACCCACTTTGGCGGCTTTTGCGGCCGGCCTTGCCCGAGGACGCACATCGAGCTCGGCCGGCGTGCTCGCCCTCTGCGGAGCCGGAGCCGGTCGTCCCGCGCTCTCGATGGCCGCTCTTGTGGCTCTGGCCACCGAGGACCTATCACCCGCCAATGGCGGGCGGGCGATCGCGGGGGGAGGCAACCGAGACTCGAGCTCCGCGAGCCTACCGTCAACCAGGTTGCCGACGAGCCGGGCGATATTTGACTCCAGGGCCTGGAGATCGACCGGGCCCGTCGGCCCCTGCGCCTGCGCCCTCCTCTCCTTGCGGAGCTCCTCAAATTCCTGGCGATGCGCCCGGACCTCTTCCCTCAGGGAGGAGACCTCCCGCTGGAGCCGAGCGTTGTCGGCTCGGAGACGGTAGGTCTCCTCCGTCTCTGTGCGCGTCACCAGGGATTCGAGGATCTCCCGAATCCCTCCCGCCGCCTTCACAATCTTCGCGGCGTAGCCCCCTTTGAGGCTCGCCGACCTGCCGGTTAGGTCGAGGATAAGCCCCAGCCTCTCCTCGGCCCTCGCCAACAACTCGTCGGCTCCCCCCTCCGTTGGGCCCGCCGCTCTCCCCTCAGGGCTTATCCCTTCGGGGCTTCCATTTGCCGCCTCGGGGCTCGCCCCCTCGGCGCTTCTGGCCACTGCCGCACTCTTTATACCCTTAAGGGCCCGCCTCTCCAGGAGCGCCTGGATGGCCTCCTCCCTCTCCTCCTCCTTGCGCTCTCTGAGCTCACGGCGGGCTCTCGCCAGGCTGAGGGCGACGCCGCCCCTCTTCCCGCGCCTAGCCGTGGGCAACTTTGCCCGCTCGTCGGGCGTCTCGGTCTCAGAGCCGGAGAAGAGGCGCTTCCCGCGCCCCAGCTCCGACTCCGAGAGGGTGGGGACCGACATTGTGTCGGTCTCCTCCCCTCCGCCACACAGTAGCTCCAGCTCCACCTCTACTAGCTGTGGCCCCTCCTGGAGCCCACTCACCCCCGGACCCTTAGGTCCCAACAAACCCCCCCCACCCGGCATCTCCGGGACTCGGCTGCCTAGGTCCGTCACCGAAACCTAGACACCCAACGACAAACACAAGAGACAATAACCAACTGCACAAAAACACAACAATAACAACTAACAAAAAACACCAAGACACACACCACCTAATACCTCCTCCTAGGTAATCAACCACCTCGCCCACAAGTATCGACTTTCCAGATTTTAACCTAACCTAACCTAACCTAACCTTTTTTTTTTTTTTTTTTTTTTTTTTTTTTTTTTTTTTTTTTTTTTTTTTTTTTTTTTTTTTTTTACAAGGAGAAATCTTTTAAAGACCGTACCCACCGCTAGCGAGGCAGTGGGCGTGAGTGGGACTCGCCCGGTGAAAAGCACCGGGAATACCCACTAAAACTCCTTGGTCGCCCCTCGGACCCTATGTGGAAGAGATCTGGGCTCTGCCTTGTGGCAATTCACCAGGTCTCTCCCAGGGGTGGGCCCCGGCCTATGCCGGGGCTTACGCCAAAGGAGGATTACCCGGGGCTACCGGGGTAATCCTCAGACGAGGCAGCCTAAGTGTTCCATGTGCGGGAGCAACCCGCACATGTTGGCTACTCTCAGGGGTTAAAGAAGACGGACGTGCGCCCGCCTTCTTCGACCCACCCGTCTGCGTCGGAGTGGAGCGGCTAGAGCATCCTCCTCCCGCTCCCTCTCCGCTGCCTCCTTCTGCAGTATCACGCACTCACAGAAGGAGGCGGCAGCCTCCCATACCGTCTCACTGCAAACCATGGCTCTAACCATGGTTTGAAGGGAGAGGTATCCTCCGCCAAGTGCCGCGCGTAGCTCGCGGCGCTCTCGCCGCCAGGCCGGGCATTCAACGAGCGTGTGCTCGGCCGTGTCATCGGGGGAGGCGCAATGATGGCACCTCGCCGTCTCCTCCCGATGGGCGACTCGGTGCAGGTAATGGCCGAAGCAGCCATGCCCGGACAAAACCTGCACCAGGCGGTAGGTGAGGCTGCCATGCCGGCGCCCAACCCACTCCTCCAACACCGGACGAATCGCTTCGATCGTCCGGTGACCGGCAACTGGGGAGGTCAAGGAGTCTCCCCAGAGCTCCAGGGCCTCCCTCTGCGCTAGCCTGCGCTCCCCTTCGACCTCTTCCAGTGTGGGGCGCGCTCCACGCTCCCTCGCCGCCACCCTCTTGCGGTACACCCTGGCGAGCACCTGGGCATCCAGCTCCCAAGGAAGTGTGCCCGCCAAGACACAGGCCGCCCCGTGGCTGACCGTGCGGTACGATCGTATGACCCGGGTCGCAATCACCCGCTGCGGTTGGCGCAGGAGTGCCCTCGTGTGGGGATTTAGGCACTCCGCCCAAACCGGAGCTCCATACAGTGCCATCGACCTCACCACTCCATGGTAAAGCCGACGGCACGGCGACCCAGGCCCACCCAGGTTGGGGAGACAACGCCCGAGGGCGGCTGCAGTTGCGCACAGCCGCGGAGCGAGGAGCTTGAAATGCTCCTCGAAACTCCATCGGGGATCCAGCACCAGGCCGAGGTACTTCATTTGCACCCCGACCGGGACACGAACCCCCTCCACTCGGACGCATAGCCCCCCCGGGATCACGCCACGCGGGCCACGGAAGGCCAACGCCTTCGTCTTGGCGAGCGCCACCTCCAGCCCCAGCATGCGGATGCGCCGCACTACCAGGGAGGCGCCGACCGACGCCAGGTGTACCGCATCCTCCCAGTTCGGCGCCTTGGCCGCCACCAGGGTGTCGTCCGCAAAGCAGGAAATCTCCATCCGCGGCAGGAGCTCTCCCCGGAGGACCCAATTGTACCCCAGGTTCCAGAGCAGGGGTCCAAGCACTGATCCCTGGGGCACACCTGCCGGCATAGCCCACGACTGGACGCGCCCCTCCGAATCCTCATACAGGACCACCCTCTCGCGCAGGTAGTCCGCCACGAGGACTCGGAGGTAGAGGGGCACCTGGTGGAATTTTAGCGCCTCCTCTATGCATTCGTGGGGGAGGCTATTGAACGCGTTAGCGATGTCAAGAGACACCGCTACTACAGCCTCCCCCCTTGCTGTGGCTGCCTCAGTCCACGCCTTGAGGCGAGCCACCGCGTCCATCGTAGACCGGCCGGTCCGGAAGCCATATTGGCACTCCGCCAAGTCCGGGCCGTGGGTCTCCAGGTGCTTGATGATCCGGGAAGCGACGATCTTCTCGAAGAACTTCCCGGACTCATCCAGCATCACCACCGGCCGAAAACTTGACGGAGAGTCCGGAGGGCGGCCATCCTTGCTCAGGAGGCAGAGCCTCCCTACCCGCCATATCCCGGGGAAGCGGCCCGTAGCAATGCAGGTGTTCAACACCGCCCGGTACCGCTCCTCCAGAGGCCCCAGGGCTATCGCCAGTACCTTGGAGGGCACTCCATCCGGCCCCGGCGTCTTCTTTTTGGACCTGAGTCTGTCCCGACCGGCCTCGAACTCCAGGTCTGACACCGGGGCCCCGTCCATCCCATCCTCCAAGGTAGTGGGGGGGACTGCGGCGCGCACACGGGGGGGAACGAAGGGTCCCGGATTGGGGAACAACGTTTCCAGGACCCTCCGCAACAACTCGGGCTCCATACAGGATGTGGAGGGGGCCACGTCAAGGAATTTCCCTCTCACCACCCTGTACGGCCTACCCCAGGGGTCCCTGTCCAGGATGGCGACGAAGCGCTCCCCCGCTTGGGCTTTGGCCCTACGAATTGCTGTCCGCAGAGCCTTCTGGGCCTCCCTGTAATGCTGGCGGAGCTCATCATCGCCATCCGGCCCCCCGTTGGCGCGCCTGCGACCACGCAGGTAGGCACGCCTCGCTGCCATACTGGTGGTACGCAGATCCGCTATCTCCTGCGTCCACCAGTAAACCCCTTTTCGGGGACACCTTCGGGCCCTAGGCATAGCGGAGCTGCAGACGACACGCATGTCGTCGGCGAACAATTCCGCCATGCCCTCCGCGTCCCCGACGAGTTGGGCAGGAGGCTCGGCCCACGCCCTGACGATAGCCGCCTCCTCCGCGACGTCTCGACGAAGCCTGGCGAGCGCCCACCTCTGAAAGGAGGGCTCGCCTGCGACAGGGCCCAGATGTAAGGGGGCCCCGGGTCCGACTGTGGAGAGCCCGTAGCGGACGTATCGATGGTCCGATAGGGTTTCGACGTCCGCCACTACTCTCCACCCCACCATCCGGGCAGCAATCGCGGAGGAGGCAAAGGTGACGTCAATGACCGACTCACCCTGCCACCTCACGCAGGTCGGCGTGCTGCCCCTGTTCAACACCCGGAGCCCCAGGGCCACAGCCCACGTCGCCAGGTCTTCGCCGAAAGCATTTTGCACCGGGGACCCCCACGCCCGGTGCTTAGCGTTGAGGTCTCCACCCACCAGTACAGGGTGGGGAGCCGCCCTCCTCACGACTCCCTCCACCGCAGCCAGGAACCGCTCAAACTCGGCCCTACTGCGGTTCCCCGAGAAGTAGGTGGAGACCACCACTACTCCCCCCCAGAGCGCCGCCACGTATCCCGGTCCCCTCTCCCGCAGGATGAGAGGGGGGGCTGCGGCGGCAGCGACCCCCACGATCGCCGCCGTGCCGTCCGTCGCCCCGAGCCACTTGCGGGACGACGGCACGTGGTGGGGCTCTGCCACTAGCGCCAAGTCCACCCCCCACTCCGCCATCGTCTGACACAGCAGGTCCTGCGACCCGGCGGAGTGGTTGGTGTTCGCCTGCACTATTTCACCGATGGACCTACCGGGCATTGGTGTCCATCGGTGTTACTCCTTTGGGGGGGGAGCCCTGCACTGCCGGTGCCCTGGTCGCCAGGACGGGGCGACCCTTGACAGATGGGGGATTGCACTGCGGTCCCCCCATCCTGTGCTCCGACTGCAGACCGCGATCCCTGCACACGGCGCATTTGGGCGGGGCTGTACACCCAGCTGCCAGGTGTCCCTCGACACCACACCTGTAGCAAAGCCCACTTCGGTCTTTGGTGGAGGGACAGAGGAACTGCGTGTGGCCGACCTCCAAGCACCGGTGGCAGCGCATTGGGCGCTGCTCGAGCAGCTGGATCGTGGCCGCACTCCAGCCAACACAAAGCCGCCCCGCCTCCACCAGTCGTTCCACTGCTTCGACCGGGCATGAGGCCAGGGCCGACCCCATTCGCTGGCCTCCCATGGCGACGGCGCCCACCCTTATCTTTTCCGCCGGACATCCAGCCTTTTCCGCCAGCGCCGCCCGGAGTTCCTCCACGGTGACGGAGTCGTCCAGCCCGCCGACTCTGATGTCCGCCATTTTGGTGGGGCGGGTGACCCTGCCCGCTTCCCCCAGCACCTCCCCCATTCTGGCGGCCAATGCATCCGCCTGCGTTGCGCTCGCCTCCTGCGGTAACTCCAACACGCAGCCGCCCGCCATGGACCTTCTAAATTTGCAAGGGCCAATCCCCAGTTCCCCGAGGTTAATATTGGCCCTTGCACTGGCGAGCGCCGCGGAGTATGTGGCCCCTTTGGCAACCGCCTCCGGCTTGAGGGTCAGCACCACCGCCAGTGTCTTCGGCGCCTTGGGAAGCCTGGCCTTCTCCGTCCCAGGGGCCAGCTTGGCAGGCGCCGATTTAGCCGGCGGCTTGCCGGCTTTTTTTGCCACCGTTGTCCAGCCCTCCTCCTCCATGAGCAGCGGATCCTGTTGGCGGGATGACCCCGGGAACTGTTCCGCTGCTCGGGTCCCCGACGGTGGAGCCAAGGGTGCTGACTTCCCCCCCTTCACCTGCCTGGCTTTCTTCGGCAGGTTCGCAGGCGGCGCCAGCGTGGTTGGAGCCACCACAGTTCGCGGAGCCGGAGTTCTGTCTCCTGGCGGGCGATCCACCTTTTTGTTGTCCCCCGCCAAGGGTGGACGCCGGCGACTGGTCGAGGCCGGCAAGAGCCTGCCGTCCAACTCCAGGCTCTCAAGGCGCGCCGTGATGACCCCTCCGACGTGGGTCATGAGCTCACGCTGGAGCAATCCCATCGCCTGCAACAGATCCTCCCGCGTGAGCCCATCCCTGCCCTTGCGCGACTCCTCCCTATACTCAGTTGGGGCCACTGGGGGCGCGGCCCCCTCAGACGCGCGCTCTGAAAACGCCTTACGGAGGGCCACCACTTCCTCAGAGAGGGCCGAGAGTTGTCCCCGCAGACGCTTGTTGTCCGCGTGGAGCCGCCGGACCTCTTCCTCCTCCTTGCGCTCCGTGAGGGCACGGACTACCGCCAACATTGTCTGCGCGGCCTCCCGAACCTCTCTAATGCAGGTCCCCTTAAGGTTCTTTGACCTGTGGAGAACCTGCTCTATTGCCTCCGCGCCATCTTCCGCCCTCTGCTGGAGCTCCGCGAACGAATGCGCTCCGTTTATTGGGGGAGGGGACCTCCTCTTCTTCCTCTTCTTTCGGTCCGCCTTTCCCTCCTCCAACGTGGAGGGCGCCGACTCGGTCTCCGAGTCTGGGAGATCATCTCTTAGCTCCCTGCGAGCCTGAGAGAGGCCCACTGCATGGTGGTACCCCTTGCCCACCCGCACTTTCGGCACTTTAGGTGCTGGACAAGACTCCGAGCTCCCGGCCTCCCGCTCAGCCTCCGAGGCACTAGTCTCCCAGAGACGTCCACCAATTGGCCTCTTGCGGTCCGACTGAGCTACGCCCCTGGCAGAGCTCTCACTGTCGGGAACCCCACCGTCCGTTCCATCCTGGGAGCAGTCCCGCCCTTTCACGAACCTCCCATTAGCGGCCCTTGCGTAGGACAGCACACCTTTTTTCTTCTTCTCCGTGGGTTTGGCGCTCCCCGCAGTGGGATCGGCGCCGGAGGTAGCCTCCGACTCCATCTCCCAGTCCAGGGACCGACCCAAAAGCGATTCCGACGGAGAAAAAATTCTTCCGCCGTATCACCCACAAAAAAACTACCAAACAACAAAAGAACACAATAAAACAACAGGACAACCACAAAACAACAGATACACCAACAAATAACAAATACACCAACAATACTAATAACTACAACAATAAAAAATATTTACATTTAAAAACTACAACTAAAAAACACAAAACTCAAATTTTGAGGGGGAAGGGGGGGTCCCCCGACCTCGCACCCCGCACAAAAAATGCTCCGACAGGCAACACCGATCGGATGGCGCCCCAAATTCCCGCGATTTCTCGAAGAAAAATTTAGAGCACCTGCTCTCGTACCGGTATTGCCTACCGAAAAACCAAGTTCCGAGCGAGATGGAGATGCGGGAGTGGTCGCAAACGACTCCCCCCGACCCCTAGACACCAAAACAAAACAAAAGATTTTTTGGAGGTTTTGGGCCCCCAAAAAATAGTTCCCGTGGGAATTTCGAAAAATTTTCCACGGGACCAATTGACCAGCACCAAAACCCACAATATTCCGACAAAAAGCTAAATTCAACCTAACCTTTTTTTTTTTTTTTTTTGTTGACGGTGTGAAAATGCTCCAACCTAACCTCAACCTAACCTAACCTTTTTTTTTTTTTTTTTTTTTTTTTTTTTTTTTTACAAGGAGAAATCTTTTAAAGACCGTACCCACCGCTAGCGAGGCAGTGGGCGTGAGTGGGACTCGCCCGGTGAGAAGCACCGGGAATACCCACTAAAACTCCTTGGTCGCCCCTCGGACCCTATGTGGGAGAGATCTGGGCTCTGCCTTGTGGCAATTCACCAGGTCTCTCCCAGGGGTGGGCCCCGGCCTATGCCAGGGCTTACGCCAAAGGAGGATTACCCGGGGCTACCGGGGCAATCCTCAGACGAGGCAGCCGATGTTTTCCATGTGCGGGAGCAACCCGCACACGTTGGCTACTCTCAGGGGTCAAAGAAGACGGACGTGCGCCCGCCTTCTTCGACCCACCCGTCTGCGTCGGAGTGGAGCGGCTAGAGCATCCTCCTCCCGCTCCCTCTCCGCAGCCTCCTTCTGCAGTATCACGCACTCGCAGAAGGAGGCGGCAGCCTCCCATACCGTCTCACTGCAAACCATGGCTCTAACCATGGTTTGAAGGGAGAGGTATCCCCCGCCAAGCGCCGCGCGAAGTTCGCGGCGCTCTCGCCGCCAGGCCGGGCATTCGACTAGCGTGTGCTCGGCCGTGTCATCGGGGGAGGCGCAATGATGGCACCTCGCCGTCTCCTCCCGATGGGCGACTCGGTGCAGGTAGTGGCCGAAGCAGCCATGCCCGGTCAAAACCTGCACCAGGCGATAGGTGAGGCTGCCATGCCGGCGCCCAACCCACTCCTCCAACACCGGACGAATCGCCTCGATCGTCCGGTGACCGGCAACTGGGGAGGTCAAGGAGTCTCCCCAGAGCTCCAGGGCCTCCCTCTGCGCTAGCCTGCGCTCCCCTTCGACCTCCTCCAGTGTAGGGCGCGCTCCACGCTCTCTTGCCGCCACCCTCTTGCGGTACACCCTGGCGAGCACCTGGGCATCCAGCTCCCAAGGAGGTGTGCCCGCCAAGACACAGGCCGCCCCGTGGCTGACCGTGCGGTACGATCGTATGACCCGGGCCGCAATCACCCGCTGCGGTTGGCGCAGGAGTGCCCTCGTGTGGGGATTTAGGCACTCCGCCCAAACCGGAGCTCCATACAGTGCCATCGACCTCACCACTCCATGGTAAAGTCGACGGCACGGCGACCCAGGCCCACCCAGGTTGGGGAGAACACGTCCGAGGGCGGCCGCAGATGCGCACAGCCGCGTAGCGAGGAGCTTAAAATGCTCCTCGAAACTCCATCGGGGATCCAGCACCAGGCCGAGGTACTTCATCTGCACCCCGACCGGGATATGAACCCCCTCTACTCGGACGCATAGTCCCCCCGGGATCACGCCACGCGGGCCACGGAAGGCCAACGCCTTCGTCTTGGCGAGCGCCACCTCCAGTCCCAGTCTGCGGATGCGCCGTACCACCAGAGAGGCGCCGACCGATGCCAGGTGTACCGCATCCTCCCATATGGCCGCCCTGACCACCACCAGGGTGTCATCCGCGAAGCACACCACCTCCATCCTCGGCAGGAGCGCTCCGCGGAGGACCCAGTTGTACCCCAGGTTCCAGAGCAGGGGGCCAAGCACTGAACCCTGGGGCACCCCCGCCGGCATGGCCCACGATTGGACGCGCCCCTCCGAATCCTCATAGAGGACCACCCTCTCGCGCAGGTAGTCCGCCACGAGGACACGGAGGTAGAGAGGCACCTGGTGGAACTGTAGTGCCTCCTCTATGCATTCGTGGGGGAGGCTGTTGAACGCGTTAGCGATGTCCAGAGACACCGCCACCACAGCCTCCCTCCTTGCTGTGGCTGCCTCAGTCCACGCCTTGAGGCGAGCCACCGCGTCCATCGTGGACCGGCCGGTCCGGAAGCCATATTGGCACTCCGCCAAGTCCGGGCCGCAGGCCTCCAGGTGCTTAATGATCCGGGAAGCGACGATCTTCTCGAGGAACTTCCCGGACTCATCCAGCATTACCAGCGGCCGAAAGCTCGACGGAGAGTCCGGGGGGCGGCCATCCTTGCACAGGAGACAAAGCCTCCCTGCCCGCCATATCCCGGGGAAGCGGCCCGTCGCGATGCAGATGTTCAACACCGCCCGGTACCGCTCCTCCAGGGGCCCCAGGGCTATCGCCATCACCTTGGAGGGCACTCCATCCGGCCCCGGCGTCTTCTTTCTGGACCTGAGTCTGTCCAGACCGGTTTCAAACTCCAGGTCTGACACCGGGGGCCCGTCCATCCCATCCTCCAAGGTGGTGGGGGCGGCTGCGGCGCGCATACGGGGGGGAACGAAGGGTCCCGGGCTGGGAAAGAGCGTATCCAGGACCCTCCGCAACAACTCGGGCTCCATACAGGATGTGGAGGGGGCCATATCAAAGAATTTCCCCCTCACCACCCTGTACGGCCTACCCCAGGGGTCCCTGTCTAGGGTTGCGATGAAGCGCTCCCCAGCTTGGGCTTTGGCCCCGCGGATGGCTGTCCGCAGGGCCCTCTGGGCCTCCCTATACCGCTGGCGGAGCTCCTCATCGCCATCCGGCCCCCCGTTGGCGCGCCTGCGGCTACGCAGGTAGGCACGCCTCGCTGCCATACCGGTGGTACGCAGATCCGCTATCTCCTGCGTCCACCAGTAAACCCCTTTTCGGGGACACCTTCGGGCCCTAGGCATAGCGGAGCTGCAGACGACACGCATGTCGTCGGCAAACAATTGCGCCATGCCCTCCGCGTCCCCGATAAGCTGGGCAGGAGGCTCGGCCCACGCCCTGACGATAGCCGCCTCCTCCGCGACGTCTCGACGAAGCCTGGCGAGCGCCCACCTCTGAAAGGAGGGCTCGCCTGCGACAGGGCCCAGATGTAAGGGGGCCCCGGGTCCGGCTGTGGAGAGCCCGTAGCGGACGTATCGATGGTCCGATAGGGTTTCGACGTCCGCCGCTACTCTCCACCCCACCATCCGGGCAGCAATCGCGGAGGAGGCAAAGGTGACGTCGATGACCGACTCACCCTGCCACCTCACGCAGGTCGGCGTGCTGCCCCTGTTCAACACCCGGAGCCCCAGGGCCACAGCCCACGTCGCCAGGTCTTCGCCGAAAGCGTTTTGCACCGGGGACCCCCACGCTCGGTGCTTAGCGTTGAGGTCTCCACCCACCAGTACAGGGTGGGGAGCCGCCCTCCTCACGACTCCCTCCACCGCAGCCAGGAACCGTTCAAACTCGGCCCTACTGCGGTTCCCCGAGAAGTAGGTGGAGACCACCACTACTCCCCCCCAGAGCGCCGCCACGTATCCCGGTCCCCTCTCCCGCAGGATGAGAGGGGGGGCTGCGGCGGCAGCGACCCCCACGATCGCCGCCGTGCCGTCCGTCGCCCCGAGCCACTTGCGGGACGACGGCACGTGGTGGGGCTCTGCCACTAGCGCCAAGTCCACCCCCCACTCCGCCATCGTCTGACACAGCAGGTCCTGCGACCCGGCGGAGTGGTTGGTGTTCGCCTGCACTATTTCACCGATGGACCTACCGGGCATTGGTGTCCATCGGTGTTACTCCTTTGGGGGGGGAGCCCTGCACTGCCGGTGCCCTGGTCGCCAGGACGGGGCGACCCTTGACAGATGGGGGATTGCACTGCGGTCCCCCCATCCTGTGCTCCGACTGCAGACCGCGATCCCTGCACACGGCGCATTTGGGCGGGGCTGTACACCCAGCTGCCAGGTGTCCCTCGACACCACACCTGTAGCAAAGCCCACTTCGGTCTTTGGTGGAGGGACAGAGGAACTGCGTGTGGCCGACCTCCAAGCACCGGTGGCAGCGCATTGGGCGCTGCTCGAGCAGCTGGATCGTGGCCGCACTCCAGCCAACACAAAGCCGCCCCGCCTCCACCAGTCGTTCCACTGCTTCGACCGGGCATGAGGCCAGGGCCGACCCCATTCGCTGGCCTCCCATGGCGACGGCGCCCACCCTTATCTTTTCCGCCGGACATCCAGCCTTTTCCGCCAGCGCCGCCCGGAGTTCCTCCACGGTGACGGAGTCGTCCAGCCCGCCGACTCTGATGTCCGCCATTTTGGTGGGGCGGGTGACCCTGCCCGCTTCCCCCAGCACCTCCCCCATTCTGGCGGCCAATGCATCCGCCTGCGTTGCGCTCGCCTCCTGCGGTAACTCCAACACGCAGCCGCCCGCCATGGACCTTCTAAATTTGCAAGGGCCAATCCCCAGTTCCCCGAGGTTAATATTGGCCCTTGCACTGGCGAGCGCCGCGGAGTATGTGGCCCCTTTGGCAACCGCCTCCGGCTTGAGGGTCAGCACCACCGCCAGTGTCTTCGGCGCCTTGGGAAGCCTGGCCTTCTCCGTCCCAGGGGCCAGCTTGGCAGGTGCCGATTTAGCCGGCGGCTTGCCGGCTTTTTTTGCCACCGTTGTCCAGCCCTCCTCCTCCATGAGCAGCGGATCCTGTTGGCGGGATGACCCCGGGAACTGTTCCGCTGCTCGGGTCCCCGACGGTGGAGCCAAGGGTGCTGACTTCCCCCCCTTCACCTGCCTGGCTTTCTTCGGCAGGTTCGCAGGCGGCGCCAGCGTGGTTGGAGCCACCACAGTTCGCGGAGCCGGAGTTCTGTCTCCTGGCGGGCGATCCACCTTTTTGTTGTCCCCCGCCAAGGGTGGACGCCGGCGACTTGTCGAGGCCGGCAAGAGCCTGCCGTCCAACTCCAGGCTCTCAAGGCGCGCCGTGATGACCCCTCCGACGTGGGTCATGAGCTCACGCTGGAGCAATCCCATCGCCTGCAACAGATCCTCCCGCGTGAGCCCATCCCTGCCCTTGCGCGACTCCTCCCTATACTCAGTTGGGGCCACTGGGGGCGCGGCCCCCTCAGCCGCGCGCTCTGAAAACGCCTTACGGAGGGCCACCACTTCCTCAGAGAGGGCCGAGAGTTGTCCCCGCAGACGCTTGTTGTCCGCGTGGAGCCGCCGGACCTCTTCCTCCTCCTTGCGCTCCGTGAGGGCACGGACTACCGCCAACATTGTCTGCGCGGCCTCCCGAACCTCCCTAATGCAGGTCCCCTTAAGGTTCTTTGACCTGTGGAGAACCTGCTCTATTGCCTCCGCGCCATCTTCCGCCCTCTGCTGGAGCTCCGCGAACGAATGCGCTCCGTTTATTGGGGGAGGGGACCTCCTCTTCTTCCTCTTCTTTCGGTCCGCCTTTCCCTCCTCCAACGTGGAGGGCGCCGACTCGGTCTCCGAGTCTGGGAGATCATCTCTTAGCTCCCTGCGAGCCTGGGAGAGGCCCACTGCATGGTGGTACCCCTTGCCCACCCGCACTTTCGGCACTTTAGGTGCTGGACAAGACTCCGAGCTCCCGGCCTCCCGCTCAGCCTCCGAGGCACTAGTCTCCCAGAGACGTCCACCAATTGGCCTCTTGCGGTCCGACTGAGCTACGCCCCTGGCAGAGCTCTCACTGTCGGGAACCCCACCGTCCGTTCCATCCTGGGAGCAGTCCCGCCCTTTCACGAACCTCCCATTAGCGGCCCTTGCGTAGGACAGCACACCTTTTTTCTTCTTCTCCGTGGGTTTGGCGCTCCCCGCAGTGGGATCGGCGCCGGAGGTAGCCTCCGACTCCATCTCCCAGTCCAGGGACCGACCCAAAAGCGATTCCGACGGAGAAAAAATTCTTCCGCCGTATCACCCACAAAAAAAACTACCAAACAACAAAAGAACACAATAAAACAACAGGACAACCACAAAACAACAGATACACCAACAAATAACAAATACACCAACAATACTAATAACTACAACAATAAAAATATTTACATTTAAAAACTACAACTAAAAAACACAAAACTCAAATTTTGAGGGGGAAGGGGGGGTCCCCCGACCTCGCACCCCGCACAAAAAATGCTCCGACAGGCAACACCGATCGGATGGCGCCCCAAATTCCCGCGATTTCTCGAAGAAAAATTTAGAGCACCTGCTCTCGTACCGGTATTGCCTACCGAAAAACCAAGTTCCGAGCGAGATGGAGATGCGGGAGTGGTCGCAAACGACTCCCCCCGACCCCTAGACACCAAAACAAAACAAAAGATTTTTTGGAGGTTTTGGGCCCCCAAAAAATAGTTCCCGTGGGAATTTCGAAAAATTTTCCACGGGACCAATTGACCAGCACCAAAACCCACAATATTCCGACAAAAAGCTAAATTCACCTATACAATTCCTCCCGAAGTTAACCTCAACCTAACCTAACCTAACCTCCAACCTAACCTAACCTAACCTAACCTAACCTAACCTAACCTAACCTATAGTAGGAAGGCGCGAAACCCGCACAACCGCCACGTCGTGCTGAGCGTCTCCCCCGTGATCTGGAGGAGGTCGATAGCGGAGCAAAAGCTGCGTATCGACCTCCAGAGGTGCGTCGTGGAGGACCAGACGCCCCTCGTCCAGTGCACACGCTGCTTGGGGTTCGGACATGGTCGGCGGTTCTGCAAAGAACCCGCCGACCTGTGTAGCCACTGCGGTGGCCCGCACCTCAAGGCGGAGTGCGCGGACGCCAGGGCGGGGGGGACGCCAGCATGCAAGAATTGCACCCGGGCAAAGCTGCTGAACGCGAAACACAACGCGTTCAGCGGCGATTGCCCGGTAAGAAAGAAGTGGGACGGGTTGGCGCGGGCCTCTGTCGCCTATTGCTGAGATTGCCTGCCTGGTGGCCGGCAATCAAACTACGACTGGCTGAGGAAAATTGTCCTCTGGGCTTGAGGAGAGTGATCGACAGCTATCTCAGCGATAGGACGGTCAGAGTTAGGTACGCCGGGGGGGAAACCTTGCGGTCCACCACCAAAGGGTGCGTCCAAGGGTCCATAGGAGGACCGATTTTGTGGAACCTCCTATTGGATCCTCTTCTGCAGCAACTCGACCTTGCGGGGGTGCACTGTCAGGCCTTCGCCGATGACGTCGTGCTGATGTTCGACGGCAACACTGCGCTGGATATAGAGAGACAGGCCAATGCCGCTCTCGAGCATGTGAGGGCGTGGGGTGTCAAAAACCGGTTGAAGTTTGCGCCGCATAAGACCAGCGCTATGCTGGTCACGCGCAAACTTAGGTATGACACTCCGCGCCTTACCATGGGCGGGATAGACATTGGCATGTCTCGGCAGATCAAACTGCTGGGGTTGACGATTGACGCGGGTCTGACGTTCAACGCGCACGTGGCTACTGTCTGTAAAAGGGCAGTGGCCATATACGGGCGCCTTGCGCGTACGGCCCGCGTCAGTTGGGGTCTCAACCCTGAAGTAGTGAAGATCATATATTCAGCCGTAGTGGAGCCTACGATATTGTACGCTGCCGCCGCATGGGCTCCAGCGGTCAATAAGCTGGGCATCCAGAAACAGCTCAACAGCGTACAGCGGGGCTTCGCTCAGAAGATCTGCAGAGCCTACCGCACGGTCTCCCTGAACTCTGCACTGCTGCTGGCTGGGGTGCTGCCTCTTGACCTCAGAGTGCGCGAAGTCGCCTCTTTATACGAGGCCAAGAGGGGGCTACCCCATCCGCTGCTCGGAGACAGGGAGATCGAGCGGATGGCCTCGAAGATCGAGGCCCCGCATCCCGCGGAGCTAGATAGCTTGGAGTTCGGCAGCCTGGTGGATGAGGAACAATGCAGGGCACACTCCAACTTTGCCCTGCGAATGTTTACGGACGGCAGCAAGATTGAGGGCCGGGTTGGCGCCGCTGTGTCCGTATGGAACGGCGACGCCGAAACCAAGGCCCTCAAGCTTGCTTTGTCGTCCTATTGTACCGTCTACCAGGCGGAACTCCTGGCTATCTGCACGGCGGCCGAGTACGCTTTGAGCTGCGATGGACTCAGTATTGGCATCTTCAGCGACTCCATGGCGGCGCTCCAGGCGGTGGCGAACGTCGAGTCCCCCCATCCCCTGGCGGTGCAAACACGGGACGCTCTTAAACTGTGCAAAAGCCAGGGTAAGAGCGTCTCGCTGTTCTGGATCAAAGCACACGCGGGGTTGGAGGGGAACGAACGTGCCGATGAACTCGCCAGGAGCGCCGCACTGGGGTTGCGGAGGCGGCCAGACTACGACCGCTGCCCTGTCTCATTCGTCAAAGGTATGATCCGTAAGGGGACCATTGACGAATGGGACAGGAGATACAAATCGGGAACAACAGCTTCGACGACGAAGCTGTTCTTCCCGAGTGCGGCGGAGGCGTACGGTATCGTGGGCAAAATGGTGCCGTCGAGCATCACCACGCAGGTCCTCTCGGGGCATGGTGGGTTCTCCGCGTACTTGCACAGGTTCAAGTGCGCGGATGACCCATCCTGCTTCTGCGAGCCCGGCGTGGACCAGACAGTGCAGCACATATTGTTTCGGTGTCCCGCATTCTCCAAACAGAGGTATGATTTGGAGCAGGAGTTGGGATTGCGGGTCACCGAATCAACTGTCTCCGAAATAGTGGTGGGGAAACGTAGAACAAAATTTTTGAAATACTGCGTCAGTCTAGCCACGGCTACTATAGATCGTAACAAGCAGAACAGCTCCGCCTAGGACTAATGCTGTATACCTCGGCTATATTTTGTATAGCCGATGGGATCGCGGTGGCTAGGTGGAGCTGTGAAGCTCGCTGTCGCCCGTGTCTGGACTGATGCAGTATAGGGAGGGCAATTGGAAATGTGAAGTCATGATAGCTTCACCGGCGTTCTAAAATGGGCCAAAAAGTATGCATGAAAATAAAACTGTAAGATGATGAATGGAAGATGAATTGCGGAATGAAAGAAAGAGTGATGTATGAATGTGTTCTTTATACGTGGAAAAAAAAAAAAAAAAAAAAAAAATTGTGTCGTAATAAAAAAAAAGGATAATGTTTTAAAAGAGCCTTGCCCATGGCAGGGGTGCAAGTATTTAAAAAAAAAAAAAAAAAAACCTAACCTAACCTAACCTAACCTTTTTTTTTTTTTTTTTTTTTGTGACGCGGGGAAAAATGCGTTACGCACACCACCGGTGCCTGGGTGGCCTCCGGTGGTAGTGTGGGACTCCCCGTCGGCTGTCCGACGGTATACCCACTAAACGACCCCGCGAAATGCCATCGGCCGCGTTGGTGTGGTGCCCCGGATCTGTCAGCAACAGGGCACCACTGCGACTGGCCAGCCCCTCAGAAGGGGCCGGACTTCTCCAATCTAGGGGCCATCCCGGCAAATTGGGACAGCCCCTCCGGCGGCGGGACCATTATGGGGCCAGGTTCCCAGCCTGACCCCTAGTCCCACAGGTTAGGGAGGCGGCAGGAGGTGCGCGTAGCGCCTCCGCCGCACTCCCGTCCGCCGTCTCCGGAGCGGGACAGCCAACGGATCGTCCTCCCTGTCCCGCTCCGCGGCCTCCTTCTGGGACATGACAGTCTCACAGAAGGAGGCCATCGCCTGCCAGGCACTGTCGCTCCCGAGCATGCAGCAGACCACGCTCGGGAGCGAGAGGTCCGCGCTTCCCAGCGCGGACACCAGGTCATGGCGCTGCCGAGACCACCTGGGACACTGCTCCAAGGTGTGCTGAGCAGTGTCCTCGGCCGCGCCACAATCGTGGCAGCCTGGCCGCTCCTCCCGCCTCGCGACCCGGTGCAGGTACTCACCGAAGCATCCATGTCCGGTGAGCACCTGCACCATGCGGAAGGTGAGGGGTTTGCGTCTGCGACGCATCCACGCCTCCAGGACCGGGCGCAGCGCATCCGCAACGCGGACACCATACCGCGGCTGCGCCAGGTCCTCCCCCCACCTCCGCATCATCTCTGCCTGCCCTCGCTGGCGATACCGCCCCACCTCTTCCAATGTGGGGCGCTCGCCGAGGCTCCTCCTCTCCGCAACAAACACGTACACCTCGGCGAGCACCTCCGCCGCCAACTCCCAGGGCGGGTCGCCAGCAAGGGCGGTCGCGGCCGTCCACGCCACCGTACGGTACCCCCTTATCGCCCTCTGCGCTATGACCCGCTGCGCTCTGCGCAGCTGAGCCCTATTGCGAGCGCAGAGGGCGTCCGCCCATATGGGGGCACCGTACGTGGCCATACTCCGGCAGATGCCGGAGTACAGCCGTCTGCACGCGGCGCTGGGCCCGCCCAGATTGGGCAGGAGGCGACCCAGCGCCGCCGCAGCTCTGATGACCCTCGGCCCCAACCGCTCGAAGTGGGGGCCGAAGGTCCATCTCCCGTCCAGGGTGAGGCCCAGGTAACTCATCTGGGCACTCACCCTAACCCTCACTCCTCCTATCTGGAGGTGCGCTCCCGAGGGGGGGCCCCGCCTGCCGGTCCCGCGGAAGAGGAGGGCCTCGGTTTTGTCCAACCGGACCCGAAGCCCAAGCCTCTCTATGCGGCTGACCACCAGTCCTACTCCGACTTCGGCCAGCCGCGCCGCCTCCACGAAGGTCTTACCCCGGGATGTGACGAGGGTGTCATCTGCATAGCAGATGACACTCATCCCGGGGAGGAGACGGCCCCGCAGGACCCAGTCGTATGCGAGGTCCCACAGAATGGGGCCCAGAACAGACCCCTGTGGGACACCGCACACGACACGTCTTCTGACCATCTGGCCCCTCGCATCCTCGTAGCGCACCTCCCTGTCCTCCAGATACGCCTTCAACAGCCTCCCCAAGTACGGATGCACCCCAAAGTACTTGAGGGCCTCCAGTATGGTACTGTGGGGGAGGCTGTTGAAGGCGTTGGCGATGTCTAGAGACACCGCCACCACCACATCTCCCTCGCGCTCCGCATCCTCCGTCACCGACCTTAGGCGCCTAATGGCGTCGACGGTCGACCGTCTGGCCCGGAACCCGAACTGGGCGTCCGATAGGCCCGGTCCCGGGCCATCCTCCAAGTGCTGAGCGAGGCGGGAAGCGACAACCCTTTCGAGGGCCTTCCCCGCCTCGTTCAGCAGAACGACCGGTCGAACCGCCGACCCCGAGTCCGGGGGCCGGTCTCCCTTCAGCAGAAGGCAGAGCCGGCCCACCCTGAAGGGTCCCGGGCAGCACCCCGACCGCAAGCAGCAGTCGAGGAGCTCCCGGAACCTGTCTCCGAGGTGCACGAGGGCCAATGCAAGCACCCTCCCGTGCACCCCGTCCGGACCCGGCGCCCTCTTCTTGCCTCGGAGGCGGTCAACGACCGCCTCCATCTCCTGGTCGGTGACGGGCGGCGGAGCGCCCTCCACCTCTCCTCTGGAGTCCGACGTCCGACGTAGGACCATCCTCGGGGGAGCGTAGCCCCGTGGGGTGTCGGGGAAGAGTTCCCCGACAACCCTCTCCAACACGGCTGGCTGGAGGGTCTCCGTCAGTGGGGCCGACTGAGCGCGGATCTTGTTCCGCGCTCCTCTGTAAGGTCGGCCCCACGGGTCCCTATCCAGACCCTCCAGCAGCTCCTGCCACGCTCCCTCCTTGGCCCTACTGATGGCCATCTGCAGGGCTCTCCTACTCTCCACGTAGACGCCGTGCAGACGGCCATCCCTTTCTTCGTCCCGGGGGCGGCGACGCCTGCTCCGGGTGTACGCTCTACGCGCCCCGTTGCAGACGTCCCGGAGGTCGGCTATCTCCGCCGACCACCAGTAGACCGCCCGCCTTGGGGGCGGACGCCCAACACTGGGCATGGCCGCCCTGCACACCGCCGTGAAGGCGTCGCAGAGACGGCCAGCCCCTTGCTCCACCCCCAAATCCTCCATCGGCGGGAGGCCCCAGCGGCCGACAATGGCCGCCTCCTCAGCCAGTTCCCGGTCGAGCCTGGTGAGCGCCCAACGCGGGAACCGGCTCCGCCACCGGGACGAAGTCGTCGGACTCCCGGGGGCTGGAGACACCTCGAACCTGATGTAGCGATGGTCCGAGAGTGTCTCCACCCCCGTCTCCACCCTCCAACCCTCCACTCGGCGTGCGGCGGACGCGGTGGCGAAGGACAGATCCACCACCGATCCTCCGTTCCACCGCACGCACGTGTGGACTGTCCCCCTATTCAAGAGGGACAGTCCCGCGGCCAGCGCCCACTCCTCCACTTTCCGCCCTTTGGCTTCCGTGGCCGGGTTGCCCCACGCCGTGGATTTGGCGTTGAAGTCCCCGGCCACGATAACCTGGGCGGGCGCTAGCCGCCTCACTGCCGACCCCAGAGCATCGAGCAGCTGCTCCAGGGCCGGCAGGTCGCGGTTCGGTGAGAAGTACACACCGATGATTGCGTACTCTCCCCGAACCGCCGCCACGTATCCACCACCCCTCCCCCACACCACGAGTGGGGGGCTGGCGCCAGGCCTCGTGACGATGGCCACGGAACCGTCCAGATCCCCGGCCCAGTTAGGCCGGGAGGGCACGGAATATGGTTCCGCAACCACCGCCACGTCCACGTCCCACTCCGCCATGGTCTGCAGGAAAAGGTCCTGAGCCCCGGCGGAGTGGTTGACGTTGGCCTGCAGGAAGCGAGGATGTCCGGCCATTACTCGGACATCCTAGCCTCCGGCGCCATCTGCCGCCCACTCCCGCGGGAGATGGGGGACGTTCTCCCGCGGATGGATGGGGGGTTGCACAAACGGCCCCCCATCACATGGGTCGCCCTACGCCCGGCGTCGGCGCAAACGGCACAGCGGGCCCGGGCCGAACAGCCGGAGGCGATGTGCCCCGGCTGCCCGCACCGGTAACACAACCGGCTGCGGTCCTCCTTCGAGGGGCACAGCTCGGCTGTGTGCCCCTTCCCCATGCACTTGAAACAGTGCATGGGGCGCGACTCCAGCAAGTGGAGCTGCACCCGACTCCAGCCCACCCCGATACTGCCCAGCTCGAGCAGCTTTTTCGCTGCCGTGAGCGGGCAGCGCATCAGGGCGGAACTGGAATTCCGCCAGTCCGGGCGGATTTCGCCCACCCGGACCTGCTCCGGGGTGCAGCCCCCTTCGCGCGCGACCGCAACCTGGACCCGCTGTACCGTAGCGGCGTCGTCCAGACCCGTGAGGTGGAACTCCGCGCACTTCATGGGCCTGGACACTTCAACAACGCCGGACAGGGCGGCCGTTAATTTGGCCGCCAAGGCGTCAGCCTTCTCGTGGCTGGTGGAGCCGGGGACTTCAATCAGCCTCGCTCCGGTCGCCGACTTTCGTATCCGGAGCGAGCCGATTCCCAGCTCCCCCAGATCCACCTCCCGCTCGGCCTTAAGCAGGGCCGAGGCATAAGACGCGCCCCCTTGGGCTGCCTCCGGCCGTAACTTCAGGATTACGGCCGTGGAGCCGGGGAGCACCACTTTGGGCTTTCTGCCCTCCTCCCTGCCTGCGGGAGCATTGGCTGACGCCTTGGCGGGCGCTGGCGCCGCAGGAGTCGCAGGGGCCGCAGTCTTACGCGGCCTGCGGCGGACCACGTCGGTCCACGCCTCCTTCGGGACCTCGGTGGCCCCTGCCGCTGGCGACGGCGTCACCGCGGCCGGCTTCGCCCTTGATGTGGACGGGCCGAAGCTCGTCCACGTCTCCTGCGGGGCCCCACTGCGGGCGGGACCCGCTCCGGTGGCCGGTCTTGCCCGAGGGCGTACCTCGAGCTCGGCCGGCGCATTCACCTTCTTCGGCTTAGTCGCCGGCCGACCTGCACTCTCGATGGCAGCCCTCGCTGCCCTCGCCACCGCAGAGTTGTCGCCCGCCAATGGCGGACGGGCGACCACCGGAGGAGGCAGGCGCGACTCGATCGCGGCGAGCCGGCCGTCCACCAGGTTGCCGACGAGCCGGGCGATGTTGGACTCCAGGGTCTGGAGATCCACCGGGCCCGTCGGCACCTGCGCCTTCTTCTCCTTCCGGAGCTCCTCAAACTCCAGGCGATGCGCCCGGACCTCTTCCCTCAGGGAGGAGACCTCCCGATGCAGCCGAGCGTTATCGGCTCGGAGACGGTAGGTCTCCTCCGACTCGGTGCGCATCACCAGGGATTCGAGGATTTCTCGGATCCCGCCCGCAGCCTTTGCGATTTTGGCGGCGTACCCGCCCTTTAGGCTGGCCGACTTGCCGGTGAGGTCCAGGATGACGCCCAGCATCCCGTCGCCCCTCACCAGGAGCTCCTCGGCTCCCTCGTCGGCCAGGCACACCGCCTTCCCCTCAGGGCTTCTCCCTTCGGGGCTACGTTCCACCGCCTCGGGGCTCACCCCCTCGGCGCTATCGGCCACTGCCATACCTTGGCGCTTGAAGGCCCGCTTCTCCAGGAGCGCCTGGATGGCCGCCTCCTTGGCCTCCTCCTTGCGCTCGTTGAGCTGTCTGCGGGCCCTCGCCAGACTGGGGGCGATGCCGCCCCTCTTGCCGCGCCTGGCAGTTGGCACCTTCGCCCGCTCGTCCGGCGTCTCAGTCTCCGAGCCGGAGAAGAGGCGCTTGCCCCGCAACAGCTCCGACTCCGAAAGGGTGGTGGCCATGGAGTCCGTCTCCACCCATCCCTCGCCCTCGCTGTCCACCCCCTGCCCTCGCGGGCCCTCCGTGACGTCTTCCCCCCCGGGCCCCCCAGGCCCCCCCATGACCCCCCCTCTCAACAGAACGGGCTCGCTACTGTCCCCCAAGACAGACCGCACCCCAAAAACCGCAACTCCAGGCCTCCGGACGGCCGAATTAGAGGCAACACCAATAGAGCAGGGTGCTCTCTGTAAGGTATTGCCTACCTTTTCTCCAAGTTCCAGAGGACCTGGAGCGTCGCGATTTCGAGAGCGTCCTAAGGACCTCCCAAAACCTCCGAAACCACCGAAAGCGGGAAAAAAGTATTCCCCCCCCCCTCAAAATGTCACCAGTGGGAATTTCGAAAAAATTCCCACGGGCAACCCTCAACAAACACAAAACCCACCCAAAGACACAAAAAGCTCCGAAACAATACTCCAATTACCTAATATACTCTCCAAAATCCAAACGTCAACCTAAC
Source organism: Pyralis farinalis (assembly GCA_947507595.1). Classification (NCBI taxonomy): domain Eukaryota; kingdom Metazoa; phylum Arthropoda; class Insecta; order Lepidoptera; family Pyralidae; genus Pyralis; species Pyralis farinalis. The sequence continues at coordinate 190,087 of OX382283.1, forward strand.
CTTTTTTTTTTTTTTTTTTTTTTTGTGACGCGGGGAAAAATGCGTTACGCACACCACCGGCGCCTGGGTGGCCTCCGGTGGTAGTGTGGGACTCCCCGTCGGCTGTCCGACGGTATACCCACTAAACAACCCCGCGAAATGCCATCGGCCGCGTTGGTGTGGTGCCCCGGATCTGTCAGCTACAGGGCACCACTGCGACTGGCCAGCCCCTCAGAAGGGGCCGGACTTCTTCTCTCTAGGGGCCATCCCGGCAAATTGGGACAGCCCCTCCGGCGGCGGGACCGTTATGGGGCCAGGTTCCCAGCCTGACCCCTAGTCCCACAGGTTAGGGAGGCGGCAGGAGGTGCGCGTAGCGCCTCCGCCGCACTCCCGTCCGCCGTCTCCGGAGCGGGACAGCCACGGGATCGTCTTCCCTGTCCCGCTCCATGGCCTCCTTCCGCGACATAACTATTTCGCAGAAGGAGGCCATTGCCTGCCAGCACCTGTCACTCCCGAGCATGGAGCGGACCACGCTCGGGAGCGAGAGGTCCGCGTCTCCCAGCGCGGACTGCAGATCGCGGCGCTGCCGAGACCACATGAGGCACTGCTCTAGTGTGTGTTGAGCAGTGTCCTCGGCCGCGCCGCACTCATGGCAGTCCGGCCGCTCCTCCCGCCTCGCGACCCGGTGCAGGTACGCACCGAAGCATCCGTGTCCGGTGAGCACCTGCACCATGCGGAAGGTGAGGGGTTTGCGTTTCCGCAGCATCCACCTTTCCAGGACCGGGCGCAGCGCCTCCGCAACGCGGGTACCATACCGCGGCTGCGCCAGGTCCTCCCCCCACCTCCGCATCATCTCTGCGTGCCCTTGCTGGCGACATCGCCCTATTTCCTCCATCGTGGGGTGCTCGCCGAGTACCCTCCTACTCGCAACAAAGTTGTACACCTCGGCGAGCACCTCCGCCACTAATTCCCAGGGCGGGTCGCCAGCGAGGGCGGTCGCGGCCGTCCACGCGACCGTCCGGTACCCCCTTATCGCCCTCTGCGCTATGACCCGCTGCGCTCTGCGCAGCTGGGCTTTATTTTGGCGACAGAGGGCGTCCGCCCATATGGGGGCACCGTACGTGGCCATACTCCGGCAGATGCCGGAGTACAGCTGCCTGCACGCGGCGCTGGGCCCGCCCAAGTTGGGCAGGAGCCGACCCAGCGCCGACGCAGCTCTGATGACCTTCGGCCCCAACTGCTCGAAGTGGGGGCCGAAGGTCCATCTCCCGTCAAGGGTGAGGCCCAGGTACCTCATCTGGGCACTCACCCTGATCCTTCTTCCTCCGATTTGGAGGTGTGCTCCCGAGGGGGGGCCCCGCCTGCCGGTCCCGCGGAAGAGGAGGGCTTCGGTCTTCTCCAAACGGACCCGAAGCCCAAGCCTCTCTATACGGCTGACCACTAGTCCAACACCGACTTCGGCCAGCCGCGCCGCCTCCACAAAGGTCTTTCCCCGGGATGTCACGAGGGTGTCATCTGCGTAACAGATGACGCTCATCCCGGGGAGGAGACGGCCCCGCAGGACCCAGTCGTATGCGAGGTCCCACAGGATGGGGCCCAGAACGGACCCCTGTGGAACCCCGCACCCGACGACCCTTCTGACCATATGGCCCCTCGCGTCCTCGTAGCACACCTCCCTGTCCTCCAGGTATGCCTTCAAGAGCCTCCCCAAGTACGGAGGCACCTCAAAATACTTGAGGGCCTCCAGGATGGTACTGTGGGGGAGGCTGTTGAAGGCATTGGCGATGTCGAGCGACACCGCCATCACCACCTCTCCCTCGCGCTCCGCATCCTCCGTCACCGACCTTAGGCGCCTTATGGCGTCGACGGTCGACCGTCTGGCCCGGAACCCGAACTGGGCATCCGAAAGGCCCGGTCCCGGGCCATCCTCCAAATGCTGAGCGAGGCGGGAGGCGACAACCCTCTCCAGGGCCTTGCCCGCCTCGTTCAGCAGAACGACCGGTCGAACCGCCGACCCCGAGTCCGGGGGCCGGTCTCCCTTCAACAGAAGGCAGAGCCGGCCCACCCTGAAGGGTCCCGGGCAGCACCCCGACCGCAAGCAGCAGTCGAGGAGCTCCCGGAACCTGTCTCCGAGGTGCACGAGAGCCAACGCTAGCACCTTCCCGTGCACCCCGTCCGGACCCGGCGCCCTCCTTTTGCCTCGGAAGCGGTCAACGACCGCCTCCATCTCCTGGTCGGTGACGGGCGGCGGAGCGCCCTCCTCCTCTCCTCTGGAGTCCGACTGTAGGGCCATCCTCGGGGGAGCGTAGCCCCGTGGACTGTCGGGGAAAAGCTCCCCGACAATCCTCTCCAACAACGCCGGCTGGAGGGTCTCCGTCAGCGGGGCCGACTGAGCGCGGATCTTGTTCCGCGCTCCTCTGTAAGGTCGGCCCCACGGGTCCCTATCTAGACCCTAAACGTCAACCTAACCTAACCTAACCTAACCTAACCTAACCTAACCTTTTTTTTTTTTTTTTTTTTGTGACGCGGGGAAAAATGCGTTACGCACACCACCGGTGCCTGGGTGGCCTCCGGTGGTAGTGTGGGACTCCCCGTCGGCTGTCCGACGGTATACCCACTAAACAACCCCGCGAAATGCCATCGGCCGCGTTGGTGTGGTGCCCCGGATCTGTCAGCAACAGGGCACCACTGCGACTGGCCAGCCCCTCAGAAGGGGCCGGACTTCCTCTCTCTAGGGGCCATCCCGGCAGATTGGGACAGCCCCTCCGGCGGCGGGACCGTTATGGGGCCAGGTTCCCAGCCTGACCCCTAGTCCCACAGGTTAGGGAGGCGGCAGTAGGTGCGCGTAGCGCCTACGCCGCACTCCCGTCCGCCGTCTCCGGAGCGGGACAGCCAACGGATCGTCCTCCCTGTCCCGCTCCGCGGCCTCCTTCTGGGACATGACCGTCTCACAGAAGGAGGCCATCGCCTGCCAGGCACTGTCACTCCCGAGCATGTAGCGGACCACGCTCGGGAGCGAGAGGTCCGCGCTTCCCAGCGCGGACACCAGATCATGGCGCTGCCGAGACCACATGGGACACCGCTCCAAGGTGTGCTGAGCAGTGTCCTCGGCCGCGCCACAATCGTGGCAGCCTGGCCGCTCCTCCCGCCTCGCGACCCGGTGCAGGTACTCACCGAAGCATCCATGTCCGGTGAGCACCTGCACCATGCGGAAGGTGAGGGGTTTGCGTCTTCGACGCATCCACGCCTCCAGGACCGGGCGCAGCGCATCCGCAACGCGGACTCCGTACCGCGGCTGCGCCAGGTCCTCCCCCCACCTCCGCATCATCTCCACATGCCCTCGCTGGCGGTACCGCCCCACCTCCACCGATGTGGGGCGCTCGCCGAGCCTGCTCCTTTCCGAGACAAACCCGTATACCTCGGCGAGCACCTCCGCCTCTAACTCCCAGGGCGGGTCGCCAGCAAGGGCGGTCGCGGCCGTCCACGCTACCGTCCGGTACCCCCTTATCGCCCTCTGCGCTATGACCCGCTGCGCTCTGCGCAGCTGAGCCCTATTGCGAGCGCAGAGGGAACCTAACCTAACCTAACCTAACCTAACCTAACCTAACCTGGGGTGCGCGTCCGAAACCTCCACGTTGGTCCTCCCGTTTCTTGTCCCTTTCATATTCGTATGGGGGGGAACGGAAGCGGGAGGGCTGGTGCACCCTGGACAACGGCAAATATGTTCCCTTTCGAGAGTTCGTGTTTGCCGTTGACGAATATCGGACTGCTGGTGTTCTCAGCCCCCTCTGCTTTCAGAGGAGCCCTGAGACCCAAAGCGAGTGGAGCGCTGCCCCTTTGTGGTGTGGCCGCGACCAAAGGAGGGTTGCTCGAGAGGAGTGACCAGGGGTTGGTCGAAAGACTGACTCCGAGTAGGAGTATACCGTAGCCCCTTGGACCCTTTCTCAAGCCGACGTGGTTTCTGGGGTCAGATGACCTGACTTTCGGGGCCAGACTGGCTGGGGAGAGGGGCCAAGGGGGTCGGGGGTCTTGGCTTCAACGCCCGGACTGCGAGGAAGAAAACCTCTATAAAAAATTACCCCTAGTCCTTGTGTGGTGGGCAGGGTGTCGTCGCTCGCGACAATTATATCTTAGTCTTAGGATGAGCTATTATTGTCTGCAGGGTGGTGACACACGGTCTTCCACATGGACGCAGTTGGCAACGTGCTGTGGTACTCATGGGCAGGGGGATTGCTGCCCGCTAGCGTTGCAACCTCGCCGGAACTGGCAACCGGCGTTGTATCTGCCTTGGCCTATGTAATACGGGAATGAGCGTCACCCCGGGCTCGACATTTAGATCGTCTCAACTCGTGGGAATCAAAATGGATACAAAAAAAAAACAAATTGAAGGCGTAGACGAGAACCATGGTTCTGAATCTGAGGGAGGAGGCAGTTTCAATTCAGTTGAAACGGAGACGACAATCGGAGGAGACAGGGAGGCACGTGTCTCACTCTCGCGGTGCGACGGTATGTTGCGCGACCTGCAGGAGGAGCTGCAGCTGTCGGAGTCCGACAGCAGCGACACGGCGATGCGCTCGCGCTCGTGCTCGCCCAGCGCGAGAACCCAGGACGTGCGGAGCTGGCTGAAGCGCCGCAACCCGGACACTGATGAGGACAAGGGCTCAAAGCCTGGAGATCACTCAGGCAAGAGGGGGCGCGGTCGCCCGCCGACAACCGGCCAGTACGTCGGCCTGGCGAAAGCCAAGGCCGAGCTGAATGCGGCCAAGGAGAGGGAGCTCGAACTCCGGGCCGAACAGGAGCTGGCAGAGGAGGTTTCCCAGCATAGGGAAAGGCGTGAAGCCCTCCTCCTTGATGTGCCATTACAACTGGGCGAGAAGAGTGTGGCGGAGCTCAGCAGCGAGATCGAGGCGGCGGTGGAGATGATAAACTCCATCGCCCGAAAATCCTCGAAGCTGAAATGCCAGCACGTGCGGGACCTCCGTCAGTGCGCGAGCACCATCATGGGTAACTCCCGTGAGATGAGGTCCCGCACGGAGTCTGAGGAGGTGCTCCGTCTGCAGGGCGAGCTGGCCGCCCTGCAAAAGAAGATGCAGGAGTTTGAGATGCAGGCGGCCTCTGCCCCGGCGATGACGCGTGAAGAGATTGCGTTTTTCATCGACGCGCGTCTCGCCGGGATTGAGAGCCGTCTCCTACCGGAGCCGCGGTTGCGTCCTCCGCTTGCTGCAGAAACGCGCGCGGCCGCCCGCGCCGCGCAAGTGGCGACGACCGCTCAAGCGGTGCCCTTGGTAGACATGGCGCCCGCACTGCCGGACCCTGATCCGACGCCTGGGCCCTCAATTTCCCCTCCCCTCCCTCCGAAAACTGTTCCGGGGGTCAAGGGGAAGGGGAAAAGGAAAAAGAAGAGCGCTGCGGCGATCGAAGCCGAGGCCGCGCGCGAGGCGCGCCCGTCGCCCCCTGCACCAACCCCTCCAACGCTGGGGGACTGGAACAGGGTGGCAGCGCGACCAAAAAAGGCGAAAACTGCTCCCTGTCAACCCACTGCCGCTGCCCAGCCTAAGGCAAAGACCCCGAAGGTCCGCGCCTCTCGCACCGCCGCGGTGACCCTGACGCTGCAGCAAGATGCAGTGAGCAAAGGTGTCACTTATGCCCAAGTGATGATTGAGGCTGAAAGGAAGGTTGACCTCAAGGGCCTCGGCATAGACGGCGTGCGCTTCCGTACAGCGGTGACCGGTGGCCGGATCTTGGAGGTAGCCGGAGCTGAAAGGGCCCAGAAGGCTGACGTCCTCGCCGAGAAGCTCCGGCTGGCCCTCGGCGACAAGGTTAGGGTTTCTCGGCCGGAGATGTCTGCAGAGCTGCGCATCACCGGCCTGGGCGACACGGCCACCAGCGAAATGGTGGCCCAGGCCGTTTCAGAGGCGGGGGGTTGCCCAGCCGACAGGGTCAAGGTGGGCGGGATAAACCGGTCAACGGGTCGACAGGGCGCCGTTTGGGTGCGTTGCCCGACCGCGGCGGCCAAAAAGCTGACAGATTGCCGTCGCCTGACGGTTGGTTGGACAAATGCTCGCGTGGTGCTCCTCGAGCCGAGGCCTCAGCGGTGCTTCCGCTGCCTAATCCCGGGGCATGTCGGGGCGCAGTGCGCTTGCGAGGTTGATCGCAGCGCACTGTGTTTCCGCTGCGGGCGTCCTGGTCATAAACAGGACGCTTGCGACGCGGACCCGAGTTGCTCCGTCTGTGCGGCGGACGGCGCCACGGCGGGCCACCGCCTGGGCTCTAAAAAGTGCCCCGCGATGGCTCCCGGAAAAGGCCGACGGTCTAGGGTGGCGAAGGCCACGGGAGGGGCCAATTCCGGACCCCCCACTCAGCCGTCAGAGGAGGCGATGGACACAGCCCAACAATAATGGACCAAATCTCATTTCTGCAGGCTAACGTGAACCACTGTGCTGCAGCCCAGGATCTTCTAATCCAGACCGCAGTGCAGTGGCAAACGACAGTAGCCATAGTCGCTGAGCCGTACTGCGTCCGCGCCCGGGATGACTGGGCGGGCGACCGGGACGACTCGGTGGCTATCGTCGCCTGGCGGGGTGGCGCTGCGCCTGCCCCCTTCGACATGGTGTCGCGGGGTCGCGGGTGCGTTCTCGCTTCGCTGGGTGACGTTGCAGTGATTGGGGTGTACTTCTCACCCAACAGAAGCCTCGCCGACTTCGAGCAGATGCTCGCGGAAGTCGGGGCCCTGGTGGCGGACGTGCACCCCACCCCCGTGGTGGTTGCTGGGGATTTCAACGCCAAATCCAGGGCGTGGGGATCCCCGGCGACCGACGCCCGGGGGGAGGTTTTGGAGGATTGGGCGGTGTCCACGGGCTTGGCGCTGCTGAACACCGGGGGCGCTCACACGTGCGTGCGGAGACTGGGCGGGTCGATTGTCGACCTCTCGTTCGCCAGTCCCGCTCTGGCCCGCCGCACGAGAAACTGGAGGGTCATCGGGGGGGTGGAGACGTTGTCGGATCACCGATATATCCGGTTCGACGTCGTCTCCGCTCCCACGGACTCTCCGGCTATAGATTTTGGCCGCCCCCTGTCAGGGGAGGGTCCGCGGTGGCGTCTCAGCACGCTGGACCCGGAGCTGGCCAAAGAGGCGGCCGTCGTCGAGCGGTGGACTGCCGCTGCAAGCGGCCTGGACGTGGACGCGAGGTGCGAGTGGCTCGCAGTAGCGCTGACTCGCGTCTGCGACGCGGCGATGCAGAGGGCGAGACCGACCCCCCCGCGGAGGCGGGTGTACTGGTGGCGACCACACCTGGCAGAGCTGCGTAAACTCGTTCACGCAGCTCAGCGTAGGTACACCCGCAGTCGCGCGAGGAGGATCAGAAACCTCGCCCTCGAGGAAGAACTATTCGCCGCGTACAGGGCCGCGCGTGCAGCATTTAGCTCGGCGATAAGGGCCGCCAAGGAGGAGGCCTGGAAGGAGTGGCTCGACAGCCTCAACGAGGACCCGTGGGGGCGCCCCTACAAGGCTGTGAGCCAGAAGCTCCGACCTTGGGCGCCTCCCCTCACCAGGACTCTGGAGCCACTCTTTCTGGAGCAGGTGGTCAGCTCCTTGTTCCCGGCGAGGGAAGAGTGGGTACCACCGCGGATGGCAGCGCCGAGCGGGGGACCGGCGGAAGGCGAGGTGGTCCCGCCCGTGTCTGAGGCCGAGTTGGGGGCGGCGGTCCTGAAGTTAAAACTCAGGAACCGCGCCCCGGGCCCGGACGGTATACCTGGGCGGGTCCTAGCACTTGTGGTGCCGGTCCTCGAGGAGGAGATCCTGTCCCTGTTGACGGAGTGTTTGGTGTCGGGGAGGCTCCCGCGGCGGTGGAAGACGGGCAAGCTCGTGCTGCTCCGGAAGCACGGGCGCCCAGCCGAGTCGCCGTCGGCCTACCGTCCCATTGTTTTGCTCGACGAGGCGTGCAAGCTCCTAGAGCGGGTGCTCGCTGCGCGACTCGTCGGGAGCTTGGGGGCGGATGGGCCGGATCTCAGCGGCGACCAGTACGGCTTCCGCTGTGGGAGATCAACCCTGGATGCCGTATCCCGTCTCAGGGACAGGGTGGAGGAGGCGGTCGCCCAGGGAGAGGTGTTGTTGGCTGTCTCGCTCGACATAGCGAACGCCTTCAACTCCATCCCCTGGGCGACGATTGAAGAGGCGCTGAGGTACCACAACGTCCCATGGTACCTCAGGCGCGTCCTTGCGGACTATTTCGTTGACCGGGCCATTAGCTTTCCGGCCCGGAGCGCGGTGGTCCGCAGGGACATGACGTGCGGTGTTCCGCAGGGGTCGGTATTGGGACCGCTCCTGTGGAACATCGGGTTCGATTGGGTCCTGCGCGGTGCCAATCTTCGTGGAGTCGGCGTCATTTGTTACGCCGACGACACCCTGGTCACCGCGCGTGGACCCACGTGTAGGGACGCGGCCGTGCTTGCCACTGCAGGCACGGCCCAGGTGGTGCGGCGCATCAGGGCGCTGGGCCTCAGGGTGGCCCTGGAAAAGTCCGAGGCCATCTTTTTTCATGGGCCTCGGACTAAGCCCCCCCGCGACGCGAGTATTGTGGTGGGCGGCACCTCCATTGCCGTCGGAACGACGCTTAAGCATCTCGGCCTCGTCCTCGACGGCAGATGGGGGTTCGCGGAGCATTTCCGGCGGCTGACGCCAAAGCTGGTGTCATATGCCGGGATGCTCGCGAAGCTGCTCCCCAATTGCGGGGGGGCGGGCGGTGTCTGCCGCCGCCTGTATGACGGTGTGGTCCGCTCCAAAGCGCTTTACGGAGCGCCGATTTGGGCGCCGGCCCTCAGCGCAGGCAACCTGACCCTGCTGCGTCGTCCGCAGCGGGTCATCGCGCAGAGGGCCGCCCGGGCGTACCGCACCGTCTCGTATGAGGCGGCGTGCCTGATCGCGGGTAGCCTCCCCTGGGACCTGGAGGCTGGGGTCCTAGCGGAGGTCTACGAGAGGGGCGCCCTGATGCGCCGAGAAGGCGAACGCCTGCTTCCGGAACACGTCAATCGCTGGAGACGTGAAGGACGTGATGTCCTGTTCCGGAAGTGGGCGGACAGGTTGGCGGACGCCTCGGCGAGCAGATTGCTCGTCGGGGCCATTCGCCCCGTCCTGCGTCCGTGGGTGGAGGCGCGGCACCGGGTGCCGACTTATTTCCTGACCCAGCTCCTCACGGGTCACGGCTGCTTTGCCAAGTACCTGTGAGAGTTGGTGGGGATCGAGTCGGACCCCGTGTGTCGCCACTGCGCGGCCGGCGTCGTGGACACGGCAGATCACACGCTCTCCGTGTGCGCGGCGTGGGATGCCCAGCGCGCTCCGCTCGTGGACGCAATTGGGCGGGATCTATCGCTGTCGGCCGTCGTGCAAGCCATGGCCGGCAGCGAAGAGTGTTGGGCCGCCGTCTCCTCGTTTTCTCACGAGGTGATGGCGGCCAAGAGAGAGGAGCTGCGGGAGCGGGAGCGTGCCGGTAGCACACTCCCGCCCCGTCGGCCTACGGCGAGGGGGCGCCGGCGACGTATCTATGCCGGCGTCCCCGATTAGAGTAGCCACGGGCGGCGGGTCGGGGGACCTGCCGCCCCAGTGAGGATGTAGTGGCGGATGGCCCCCCTCCGTGTTTCGGGGGAGCCATCAAGAGGAGTCGAGGGGGACCAAATATGTCCCCCCCCATCTTGTGTCGAGCCCTCCACAAGAGGGCGACCCTTGCCGAGCCGCAGTGAGTATACACCTGCCTATCCTGCGACTCGGCTAAGGCGACGGAGGAACACCGTGGGGTTTTAGTGGGTAGTCCGGCCGCTTGGTCGGGAGTCCCACTCGAAGCCGTCCCCGCTGCCCCCGCGGCGGGGGAGGCGAAGTGCGTAAATGCATTTCCCCACGTACAAAAAAAAAAAAAAAAAAAAAAAAAACCTAACCTAACCTAACCTAACCTTTTTTTTTTTTTTTTTTTTTTTTTTTTTTTTTTTTTTTTTTTTTTTTTTTTTTTTTTGTGACGCGGGGAAAAATGCGTTACGCACACCACCGGCGCCTGGGTGGCCTCCGGTGGTAGTGTGGGACTCCCCGTCGGCTGTCCGACGGTATACCCACTAAACAACCCCGCGAAATGCCATCGGCCGCGTTGGTGTGGTGCCCCGGATCTGTCAGCAACAGGGCACCACTGCGACTGGCCAGCCCCTCAGAAGGGGCCGGACTTCTTCAATCTAGGGGCCGTCCCGGCAAATTGGGACAGCCCCTCCGGCGGCGGGACCGTTATGGGGCCAGGTTCCCATCCTGACCCCTAGTCCCACAGGTTAGGGAGGCGGCAGTAGGTGCGCGTAGCGCCTACGCCGCACTCCCGTCCGCCGTCTCCGGAGCGGGACAGCCAAGGGATCGTCCTCCCTGTCCCGCTCCGAGGCCTCCTTCTGGGACATGACCGTCTCACAGAAGGAGGCCATCGCCTGCCAGGCACTGTCACTCCCGAGCATGCAGCGGACCACGCTCGGGAGCGAGAGGTCCGCGCTTTCTAGCGCGGACACCAGTTCGTGGCGCTGCCGAGACCACCTGGGACACCGCTCCAGAGTGTGCTGAGCGGTGTCCTCGGCCGCGCCACAATCGTGGCAGCCTGGCTGTTCCTCCCGCCTCGCGACCCGGTGCAGGTACTCACCGAAGCACCCATGTCCGGTGAGCACCTGCACCATGCGGAAAGTGAGGGGTTTGCGCCTTCGGCGCATCCACGCCTCCAGGACCGGGCGCAGCGCATCCGCAACGCGGACTCCGTACCGCGCCTGCGCCAGGTCCCCCCCCCACCTCCGCATCATCTCTGCCTGCCCTCGCTGGCGATACCGCCCCACCTCCTCCAATGTGGGGCGCTCGCCGAGGTTCCTCCTCTCCGCAACAAACACGTATACCTCGGCGAGCACCTCCGCCGCCAACTCCCAGGGCGGGTCGCCAGCAAGGGCGGTCGCGGCCGTCCACGCCACCGTCCGGTACCCCCTTATCGCCCTCTGCGCTATGACCCGCTGCGCTCTGCGCAGCTGAGCCCTGTTCCGAGCGCAGAGGGCGTCCGCCCATATGGGGGCACCGTACGTTGCCATACTCCGACAGACGCCGGAGTACAGCCGTCTGCACGCGGCGCTGGGCCCGCCCAGATTGGGCAGGAGGCGTCCCAGCGCCGCCGCAGCTCTGATGACCTTCGGCCCCAACCGCTCGAAGTGGGGGCCGAAGGTCCATCTTCCGTCAAGGGTGAGGCCCAGGTAGCTCATCTGGGCACTCACCCTTATTCTAACTCCTCCTATTTGGAGGTGCGCTCCCGAGGGGGGGCCCCGCCTGCCGGTCCCGCGGAAGAGGAGGGCCTCGGTTTTATCCAAACGGACCCGAAGCCCAAGCCTCTCTATGCGGCTGACCACCAGTCCTACACCGACTTCGGCCAGCCGCGCCGCCTCCGTGAAGGTCTTACCCCGGGATGTGACGAGGGTGTCATCCGCATAGCAGATTACACCCATCCCGGGGAGGAGACGGCCCCGCAGGACCCAGTCGTATGCGAGGTCCCACAGGATGGGGCCCAGAACGGACCCCTGTGGGACACCGCACACGACACGCCTTCTGACCATCTGGCCCCTCGCGTCCTCGTAGCGCACCTCCCTGTCCTCCAGATACGCCTTCAACAGCCTCCCCAAGTACGGAGGCACCCCAAAGTACTTGAGGGCCTCCAGTATGGTACTGTGGGGGAGGCTGTTGAAGGCGTTGGCGATGTCTAGAGACACCGCCACCACCACATCTCCCTCGCGCTCCGCATCCTCCGTCACCGACCTTAACCGCCTTATGGCGTCGACGGTCGACCGTCTGGCCCGGAACCCGAACTGGGCATCCGAGAGGCCCGGTCCCGGGCCATCCTCCAAATGCTGAGCGAGGCGGGAGGCGACAACCCTCTCCAGGGCCTTGCCCGCCTCGTTCAGCAGAACGACCGGTCGAACCGCCGACCCCGAGTCCGGGGGCCGGTCTCCCTTCAACAGAAGGCAGAGCCGGCCCACCCTGAAGGGTCCCGGGCAGCACCCCGACCGCAAGCAGCAGTCGAGGAGCTCCCGGAACCTGTCTCCGAGGTGCACGAGAGCCAACGCTAGCACCTTCCCGTGCACCCCGTCCGGACCCGGCGCCCTCTTTTTACCTCGGAGGCGGTCAACGACCGCCTCCATCTCCTGGTCGGTGACGGGCGGCGGAGCGCCCTCCTCCTCTCCTCTTGAGTCCGACGTTCGGGCCATCCTCGGGGGAGCGTAGCCCCGTGGGTTGTCGGGGAAGAGTTCCCCGACAACCCTCTCCAACACGGCCGGCTGGAGGGTCTCCGTCAGTGGGGCCGACTGAGCGCGGATTTTATTCCGCGCTCCCCTGTACGGTCGACCCCACGGGTCCCTGTCTAGGCCCTCCAGCAGCTCCTGCCACGCTCCCTCCTTGGCTCTACATATGGCCATCTGCAAGGCCCTCTTCCTCTCCACGTAGATGCCGTGCAGATGGCCATCCCGTCCTTCGTCCCGGGGGCGGCGACGCCTGCTCCGGGTGTACGCTCTACGCGCCCCGTTGCAAGCGTCCCGGAGGTCGGCTATCTCAGTCGACCACCAGTAGACCGCCCGCCTCGGAGGCGGACGCCCAACGCTGGGCATGGCCGCCCTGCACACCGCCGTGAAGGCGTCGCAGAGACGACCAGCCCCCTCCTCGGCGTCCAGGTCCTCCATTGGCGGGAGGCCCCAGCGGCCAACAATGGCCGCCTCCTCTGCCAGTTCCCGGTCGAGCCTGGTGAGCGCCCAACGCGGGAACCGGCTCCGCCACCGGGACGAAATCGTCGGACTCCCGGGGGCTGGAGACACCTCGAACCTGATATAGCGATGGTCCGAGAGTGTCTCCACCCCCGTCTCCACCCTCCATCCTTCCACTCGGCGTGCGGCGGACGCGGTGGCGAAGGACAGATCCACCACCGACCCTCCGTTCCACCGCACGCACGTGTGGACTGTCCCCCTATTCAAGAGGGACAGTCCCGCGGCCAGCGCCCACTCCTCCACCTTCCGCCCTTTGGCTTCCGTGGCCGGGTTGCCCCACGCCGTGGACTTGGCGTTGAAGTCCCCGGCCACGAAAACCTGGGCGGGCCCACCCCTATACTGCCCAGCTCGAGCAGCTTTTTCGCTGCCGTCACCGGGCAGCGCATCAGGGCGGAGCTGGAGTTCCGCCAGTCCGGGCGGATTTCGCCCACCCGGACCTGTTCGGGGGTGCAGCCACCCTCCCGCGCGACCGCAGCTTGGACCCGCTGTGCCGTTGCGGCATCGTCCAGACCCGTGAGGCGGAACTCCGCACACTTCACGGGCCTGGACACCTCCACGACGCCGGACAATGCAGCCATCAGTTTGGCCGCCAAGGCGTCAGCCTTTTCGTGGCTGGAGGATCCGGGGACTTCGATGAGTCTCGCTCCGGTCGCAGATTTGCGGATACGGAGCGAGCCGATCCCCAGCTCCCCCAGATTCACCTCCCGCTCGGCTTTTAATAGGGCCGAGGCATACGATGCCCCCCCTTGGGCTGCCTCCGGCCGTAACTTTAAAATTACGGCCGTGGAGCCGGGGAGCACCACCTTGGGCTTTCGGCCCTCCTCCTTGCCTGCGGGAGTGGCTGACGCCTTGGAAGGCGCTGGTGCCGCAGTAGTCGCGGGAGCCGCGGTTTTCCGCGGCTTGCGGCGGACCACGTCGGTCCACGAGGCCACCATCGGGGCCTCGGTGGCCCCTGCCGCAGCCGACGGTGTCACCGCGGCCGGCTTCGCCCTAGATGTGGACGGGCCGAAGCTCGTCCACGACTCCTCGCTGGCCCCAGTTCGGCGGGCGGGGCCCACTTTGGCGGCCTGCCTCGCCCGAGGGCGCACATCTACCTCGGCCGGCGCGCTCACCTTCTGCGGTGCCGGAGCCGGTCGTCCCGCGCTCTCGATTGCCGCCCTTGCGGCCTTGGCCACCGCAGACTTGTCCCCCGCCAATGGCGGGCGGGTGACCGCGGGGGGAGGCAGGCGGGATTCCAGATCCGCGAGGCGCCCATCGACGAGGTTGCCGACGAGCCGGGCGATGTTGGCTTCCAGAGCCTGGAGATCGACCGGGCCCGCCGGCCCCTGCGCCTGCGCCCTCCTCTCCTTCCGGAGCTCCTCGAATTCCAGGCGATGCGCCCGGACTTCTTCCCGCAGCGAGGAGACCTCGCGCTGCAGCCGAGCATTGTCGGCTCGGAGACGGAAGGTCTCCCCACTCTCCGTGCGCATCACGAGGGACTCGACGATCTCCCGAATCCCGCCCGCAGCCCTCACAATCTTGGCGGCGTAGCCCCCTTTGAGGCTCGCCGACTTGCTGGTGAGGTCGAGGATAAGCTCCAGCTTCTCCCCGGCCACCACCATTAGCTCCTCAGCTCCCCTCTCGGTCAGGCTCGCCGCCTTCCCCTCAGGGCCTCTCCCTTCGGGGCTTCTTCCCGCCTCGGGGCTGTCCCCCTCGGCGCTTCCGGCGGCCGCCGCGCTGGCCTTCGGGACTCCAAAGGCCCGCCTCTCAAGGAGCGCCTGGATGGCCCGCTCCCTCTCCTCCTCCTCGCGCTCCTTCAGCTGCCGGCGGGCTCTGGCCAGTGTAAGGGCAGCGCCGCCCCTCTTCCCGCGCCTGGCCGTTGGCAACTTCGCCCTCTCGGCCGGCGCCTCCGTCTCTGAGCCGGAGAAGAGGCGCTTGCCCCGCCCCAGCTCCGACTCAGATATGGTGGGAACCGACATCGAGTCGGTCTCCTCCCCGCCTCCCGACTCGCTCTCCACCAGGATAGGCCCCTCCTGGAGCCCACTCTCCCCCGGACCCCTAGGCCCCAACACACGCCCCCGACCCGACATCACCGGGACTTGGCTGTCTAGGTTCGTCCCAGACAGCCCACACAAGACGAAAAAACACGAACGACAACACAAAAACCCAACAAGAGACAAAACAAACACCTAACCTAACCCTACGACCAGACAATAAACCACCTAACGACACAGAACAAACACAACTCCCAACTTCTCACAACTCCCAACTTCTCACAACTCCCAACACGCTCCACACCACCAAAACAATCCACCAAAACGCCACTACACAACCACCTCGCCCACAAGTTTAGTTTTCTAGTTTTAGTCACCACTCACCGGCCACTGCGTTACCGCGCACCAGGTGAGTGGGTCCAGGGCAGACTACGTGGAAGCACTAGAAAACACTTGGGGCCTGCCCCGCCCCAACCTAACCTAACCTAACCTAACCTAACCTAACCTAACCGATCTATTTGGCTATTTGTTTTGGTACTTACCATAGCTTATCGTACATCATTCTTCACGGCTAATCGCCTGCTACCTGAAAATACATAAAGCAAATACATTTTAGTACAAATTTTGAAAACCTTCCATACAAACAGTACTTTTTCGCAACAAACTAGTCTTCATTTTGTGTTTCTGTACTCGGAGGTTCTTCAAACGCTCCGTGAAGTAGCCTATAGATTCAGTATACAACCTAGCATACGGAGAACCGCTTTGAAGTGTGTTTTTAGTACTTTTCCTCTGTTTTATTGCTGTTTTTCGACAATTTTTGCGTATTGACTCGATTTTTGCGTCCATACGTTGTCTTTTAGCGCCGTTCGTCGGTGCTAACCTCACACTGCATCAGTTCTCGTCATCCTACGTAGATTCCGAACAAAAAATCGTTAAAAACACGCAAATCCAATAATAATACCTACGTACCGAGGTTACGTGGTCGGGCGAATTACATAGGCAAATCATCTATTTGGCTATTTGTTTTGGTACTTACCATAGCTTATCGTACATCATTCTTCACGGCTAATCGCCTGCTACCTGAAAATACATAAAGCAAATACATTTTAGTACAAATTTTGAAAACCTTCCATACAAACAGTACTTTTTCGCAACAAACTAGTCTTCATTTTGTGTTTCTGTACTCGGAGGTTCTTCAAACGCTCCGTGAAGTAGCCTATAGATTCAGTATACAACCTAGCATACGGAGAACCGCTTTGAAGTGTGTTTTTAGTACTTTTCCTCTGTTTTATTGCTGTTTTTCGACAATTTTTGCGTATTGACTCGATTTTTGCGTCCATACGTTGTCTTTTAGCGCCGTTCGTCGGTGCTAACCTCACACTGCATCAGTTCTCGTCATCCTACGTAGATTCCGAACAAAAAATCGTTAAAAACACGCAAATCCAATAATAATACCTACGTACCGAGGTTACGTGGTCGGGCGAATTACATAGGCAAATCATCTATTTGGCTATTTGTTTTGGTACTTACCATAGCTTATCGTACATCATTCTTCACGGCTAATCGCCTGCTACCTGAAAATACATAAAGCAAATACATTTTAGTACAAATTTTGAAAACCTTCCATACAAACAGTACTTTTTCGCAACAAACTAGTCTTCATTTTGTGTTTCTGTACTCGGAGGTTCTTCAAACGCTCCGTGAAGTAGCCTATAGATTCAGTATACAACCTAGCATACGGAGAACCGCTTTGAAGTGTGTTTTTAGTACTTTTCCTCTGTTTTATTGCTGTTTTTCGACAATTTTTGCGTATTGACTCGATTTTTGCGTCCATACGTTGTCTTTTAGCGCCGTTCGTCGGTGCTAACCTCACACTGCATCAGTTCTCGTCATCCTACGTAGATTCCGAACAAAAAATCGTTAAAAACACGCAAATCCAATAATAATACCTACGTACCGAGGTTACGTGGTCGGGCGAATTACATAGGCAAATCATCTATTTGGCTATTTGTTTTGGTACTTAC
The DNA here is from genome assembly GCA_947507595.1 of Pyralis farinalis. Taxonomy (NCBI): domain Eukaryota; kingdom Metazoa; phylum Arthropoda; class Insecta; order Lepidoptera; family Pyralidae; genus Pyralis; species Pyralis farinalis. The sequence goes on from OX382283.1 coordinate 206,861, forward strand.
CATAGCTTATCGTACATCATTCTTCACGGCTAATCGCCTGCTACCTGAAAATACATAAAGCAAATACATTTTAGTACAAATTTTGAAAACCTTCCATACAAACAGTACTTTTTCGCAACAAACTAGTCTTCATTTTGTGTTTCTGTACTCGGAGGTTCTTCAAACGCTCCGTGAAGTAGCCTATAGATTCAGTATACAACCTAGCATACGGAGAACCGCTTTGAAGTGTGTTTTTAGTACTTTTCCTCTGTTTTATTGCTGTTTTTCGACAATTTTTGCGTATTGACTCGATTTTTGCGTCCATACGTTGTCTTTTAGCGCCGTTCGTCGGTGCTAACCTCACACTGCATCAGTTCTCGTCATCCTACGTAGATTCCGAACAAAAAATCGTTAAAAACACGCAAATCCAATAATAATACCTACGTACCGAGGTTACGTGGTCGGGCGAATTACATAGGCAAATCATCTATTTGGCTATTTGTTTTGGTACTTACCATAGCTTATCGTACATCATTCTTCACGGCTAATCGCCTGCTACCTGAAAATACATAAAGCAAATACATTTTAGTACAAATTTTGAAAACCTTCCATACAAACAGTACTTTTTCGCAACAAACTAGTCTTCATTTTGTGTTTCTGTACTCGGAGGTTCTTCAAACGCTCCGTGAAGTAGCCTATAGATTCAGTATACAACCTAGCATACGGAGAACCGCTTTGAAGTGTGTTTTTAGTACTTTTCCTCTGTTTTATTGCTGTTTTTCGACAATTTTTGCGTATTGACTCGATTTTTGCGTCCATACGTTGTCTTTTAGCGCCGTTCGTCGGTGCTAACCTCACACTGCATCAGTTCTCGTCATCCTACGTAGATTCCGAACAAAAAATCGTTAAAAACACGCAAATCCAATAATAATACCTACGTACCGAGGTTACGTGGTCGGGCGAATTACATAGGCAAATCATCTATTTGGCTATTTGTTTTGGTACTTACCATAGCTTATCGTACATCATTCTTCACGGCTAATCGCCTGCTACCTGAAAATACATAAAGCAAATACATTTTAGTACAAATTTTGAAAACCTTCCATACAAACAGTACTTTTTCGCAACAAACTAGTCTTCATTTTGTGTTTCTGTACTCGGAGGTTCTTCAAACGCTCCGTGAAGTAGCCTATAGATTCAGTATACAACCTAGCATACGGAGAACCGCTTTGAAGTGTGTTTTTAGTACTTTTCCTCTGTTTTATTGCTGTTTTTCGACAATTTTTGCGTATTGACTCGATTTTTGCGTCCATACGTTGTCTTTTAGCGCCGTTCGTCGGTGCTAACCTCACACTGCATCAGTTCTCGTCATCCTACGTAGATTCCGAACAAAAAATCGTTAAAAACACGCAAATCCAATAATAATACCTACGTACCGAGGTTACGTGGTCGGGCGAATTACATAGGCAAATCATCTATTTGGCTATTTGTTTTGGTACTTACCATAGCTTATCGTACATCATTCTTCACGGCTAATCGCCTGCTACCTGAAAATACATAAAGCAAATACATTTTAGTACAAATTTTGAAAACCTTCCATACAAACAGTACTTTTTCGCAACAAACTAGTCTTCATTTTGTGTTTCTGTACTCGGAGGTTCTTCAAACGCTCCGTGAAGTAGCCTATAGATTCAGTATACAACCTAGCATACGGAGAACCGCTTTGAAGTGTGTTTTTAGTACTTTTCCTCTGTTTTATTGCTGTTTTTCGACAATTTTTGCGTATTGACTCGATTTTTGCGTCCATACGTTGTCTTTTAGCGCCGTTCGTCGGTGCTAACCTCACACTGCATCAGTTCTCGTCATCCTACGTAGATTCCGAACAAAAAATCGTTAAAAACACGCAAATCCAATAATAATACCTACGTACCGAGGTTACGTGGTCGGGCGAATTACATAGGCAAATCATCTATTTGGCTATTTGTTTTGGTACTTACCATAGCTTATCGTACATCATTCTTCACGGCTAATCGCCTGCTACCTGAAAATACATAAAGCAAATACATTTTAGTACAAATTTTGAAAACCTTCCATACAAACAGTACTTTTTCGCAACAAACTAGTCTTCATTTTGTGTTTCTGTACTCGGAGGTTCTTCAAACGCTCCGTGAAGTAGCCTATAGATTCAGTATACAACCTAGCATACGGAGAACCGCTTTGAAGTGTGTTTTTAGTACTTTTCCTCTGTTTTATTGCTGTTTTTCGACAATTTTTGCGTATTGACTCGATTTTTGCGTCCATACGTTGTCTTTTAGCGCCGTTCGTCGGTGCTAACCTCACACTGCATCAGTTCTCGTCATCCTACGTAGATTCCGAACAAAAAATCGTTAAAAACACGCAAATCCAATAATAATACCTACGTACCGAGGTTACGTGGTCGGGCGAATTACATAGCCAAATCATCTATTTGGCTATTTGTTTTGGTACTTACCATAGCTTATCGTACATCATTCTTCACGGCTAATCGCCTGCTACCTGAAAATACATAAAGCAAATACATTTTAGTACAAATTTTGAAAACCTTCCATACAAACAGTACTTTTTCGCAACAAACTAGTCTTCATTTTGTGTTTCTGTACTCGGAGGTTCTTCAAACGCTCCGTGAAGTAGCCTATAGATTCAGTATACAACCTAGCATACGGAGAACCGCTTTGAAGTGTGTTTTTAGTACTTTTCCTCTGTTTTATTGCTGTTTTTCGACAGTTTTTGCGTATTGACTCGATTTTTGCGTCCATACGTTGTCTTTTAGCGCCGTTCGTCGGTGCTAACCTCACACTGCATCAGTTCTCGTCATCCTACGTAGATTCCGAACAAAAAATCGTTAAAAACACGCAAATCCAATAATAATACCTACGTACCGAGGTTACGTGGTCGGGCGAATTACATAGGCAAATCATCTATTTGGCTATTTGTTTTGGTACTTACCATAGCTTATCGTACATCATTCTTCACGGCTAATCGCCTGCTACCTGAAAATACATAAAGCAAATACATTTTAGTACAAATTTTGAAAACCTTCCATACAAACAGTACTTTTTCGCAACAAACTAGTCTTCATTTTGTGTTTCTGTACTCGGAGGTTCTTCAAACGCTCCGTGAAGTAGCCTATAGATTCAGTATACAACCTAGCATACGGAGAACCGCTTTGAAGTGTGTTTTTAGTACTTTTCCTCTGTTTTATTGCTGTTTTTCGACAATTTTTGCGTATTGACTCGATTTTTGCGTCCATACGTTGTCTTTTAGCGCCGTTCGTCGGTGCTAACCTCACACTGCATCAGTTCTCGTCATCCTACGTAGATTCCGAACAAAAAATCGTTAAAAACACGCAAATCCAATAATAATACCTACGTACCGAGGTTACGTGGTCGGGCGAATTACATAGGCAAATCATCTATTTGGCTATTTGTTTTGGTACTTACCATAGCTTATCGTACATCATTCTTCACGGCTAATCGCCTGCTACCTGAAAATACATAAAGCAAATACATTTTAGTACAAATTTTGAAAACCTTCCATACAAACAGTACTTTTTCGCAACAAACTAGTCTTCATTTTGTGTTTCTGTGCTCGGAGGTTCTTCAAACGCTCCGTGAAGTAGCCTATAGATTCAGTATACAACCTAGCATACGGAGAACCGCTTTGAAGTGTGTTTTTAGTATTTTTCCTCTGTTTTATTGCTGTTTTTCGACAATTTTTGCGTATTGACTCGATTTTTGCGTCCATACCTTGTCTTTTAGCGCCGTTCGTCGGTGCTAACCTCACACTGCATCAGTTCTCGTCATCCTACGTAGATTCCGATCAAAAAATCGTTAAAAACACGCAAATCCAATAATAATACCTACGTACCGAGGTTACGTGGTCGGGCGAATTACATGGGCAAATCATCTATTTGGCTATTTGTTGTGGTACTTACCATAGCTTATCGTACATCATTCTTCACGGCTAATCGCCTGCTACCTGTAAATACATAAAGCAAATACATTTTAGTACAAATTTTGAAAACCTTCCATACAAACAGTACTTTTTCGCAACAAACTAGTCTTCATTTTGTGTTTCTGTGCTCGGAGGTTCTTCAAACGCTCCGTGAAGTAGCCTATAGATTCAGTATACAACCTAGCATACGGAGAACCGCTTTGAAGTGTGTTTTTAGTATTTTTCCTCTGTTTTATTGCTGTTTTTCGACAATTTTTGCGTATTGACTCGATTTTTGCGTCCATACCTTGTCTTTTAGCGCCGTTCGTCGGTGCTAACCTCACACTGCATCAGTTCTCGTCATCCTACGTAGATTCCGATCAAAAAATCGTTAAAAACACGCAAATCCAATAATAATACCTACGTACCGAGGTTACGTGGTCGGGCGAATTACGTGGGCAAATCATCTATTTGGCTATTTGTTGTGGTACTTACCATAGCTTATCGTACATCATTCTTCACGGCTAATCGCCTGCTACCTGTAAATACATAAAGCAAATACATTTTAGTACAAATTTTGAAAACCTTCCATACAAACAGTACTTTTTCGCAACAAACTAGTCTTCATTTTGTGTTTCTGTGCTCGGAGGTTCTTCAAACGCTCCGTGAAGTAGCCTATAGATTCAGTATACAACCTAGCATACGGAGAACCGCTTTGAAGTGTGTTTTTAGTATTTTTCCTCTGTTTTATTGCTGTTTTTCGACAATTTTTGCGTATTGACTCGATTTTTGCGTCCATACGTTGTCTTTTAGCGCCGTTCGTCGGTGCTAACCTCACACTGCATCAGTTCTCGTCATCCTACGTAGATTCCGATCAAAAAATCGTTAAAAACACGCAAATCCAATAATAATACCTACGTACCGAGGTTACGTGGTCGGGCGAATTACATGGGCAAATCATCTATTTGGCTATTTGTTGTGGTACTTACCATAGCTTATCGTACATCATTCTTCACGGCTAATCGCCTGCTACCTGTAAATACATAAAGCAAATACATTTTAGTACAAATTTTGAAAACCTTCCATACAAACAGTACTTTTTCGCAACAAACTAGTCTTCATTTTGTGTTTCTGTGCTCGGAGGTTCTTCAAACGCTCCGTGAAGTAGCCTATAGATTCAGTATACAACCTAGCATACGGAGAACCGCTTTGAAGTGTGTTTTTAGTATTTTTCCTCTGTTTTATTGCTGTTTTTCGACAATTTTTGCGTATTGACTCGATTTTTGCGTCCATACCTTGTCTTTTAGCGCCGTTCGTCGGTGCTAACCTCACACTGCATCAGTTCTCGTCATCCTACGTAGATTCCGATCAAAAAATCGTTAAAAACACGCAAATCCAATAATAATACCTACGTACCGAGGTTACGTGGTCGGGCGAATTACATGGGCAAATCATCTATTTGGCTATTTGTTGTGGTACTTACCATAGCTTATCGTACATCATTCTTCACGGCTAATCGCCTGCTACCTGTAAATACATAAAGCAAATACATTTTAGTACAAATTTTGAAAACCTTCCATACAAACAGTACTTTTTCGCAACAAACTAGTCTTCATTTTGTGTTTCTGTGCTCGGAGGTTCTTCAAACGCTCCGTGAAGTAGCCTATAGATTCAGTATACAACCTAGCATACGGAGAACCGCTTTGAAGTGTGTTTTTAGTATTTTTCCTCTGTTTTATTGCTGTTTTTCGACAATTTTTGCGTATTGACTCGATTTTTGCGTCCATACCTTGTCTTTTAGCGCCGTTCGTCGGTGCTAACCTCACACTGCATCAGTTCTCGTCATCCTACGTAGATTCCGATCAAAAAATCGTTAAAAACACGCAAATCCAATAATAATACCTACGTACCGAGGTTACGTGGTCGGGCGAATTACATGGGCAAATCATCTATTTGGCTATTTGTTGTGGTACTTACCATAGCTTATCGTACATCATTCTTCACGGCTAATCGCCTGCTACCTGTAAATACATAAAGCAAATACATTTTAGTACAAATTTTGAAAACCTTCCATACAAACAGTACTTTTTCGCAACAAACTAGTCTTCATTTTGTGTTTCTGTGCTCGGAGGTTCTTCAAACGCTCCGTGAAGTAGCCTATAGATTCAGTATACAACCTAGCATACGGAGAACCGCTTTGAAGTGTGTTTTTAGTATTTTTCCTCTGTTTTATTGCTGTTTTTCGACAATTTTTGCGTATTGACTCGATTTTTGCGTCCATACGTTGTCTTTTAGCGCCGTTCGTCGGTGCTAACCTCACACTGCATCAGTTCTCGTCATCCTACGTAGATTCCGATCAAAAAATCGTTAAAAACACGCAAATCCAATAATAATACCTACGTACCGAGGTTACGTGGTCGGGCGAATTACATAGGCAAATCATCTATTTGGCTATTTGTTGTGGTACTTACCATAGCTTATCGTACATCATTCTTCACGGCTAATCGCCTGCTACCTGTAAATACATAAAGCAAATACATTTTAGTACAAATTTTGAAAACCTTCCATACAAACAGTACTTTTTCGCAACAAACTAGTCTTCATTTTGTGTTTCTGTACTCGGAGGTTCTTCAAACGCTCCGTGAAGTAGCCTATAGATTCAGTATACAACCTAGCATACGGAGAACCGCTTTGAAGTGTGTTTTTAGTACTTTTCCTCTGTTTTATTGCTGTTTTTCGACAATTTTTGCGTATTGACTCGATTTTTGCGTCCATACGTTGTCTTTTAGCGCCGTTCGTCGGTGCTAACCTCACACTGCATCAGTTCTCGTCATCCTACGTAGATTCCGAACAAAAAATCGTTAAAAACACGCAAATCCAATAATAATACCTACGTACCGAGGTTACGTGGTCGGGCGAATTACATAGGCAAATCATCTATTTGGCTATTTGTTTTGGTACTTACCATAGCTTATCGTACATCATTCTTCACGGCTAATCGCCTGCTACCTGAAAATACATAAAGCAAATACATTTTAGTACAAATTTTGAAAACCTTCCATACAAACAGTACTTTTTCGCAACAAACTAGTCTTCATTTTGTGTTTCTGTACTCGGAGGTTCTTCAAACGCTCCGTGAAGTAGCCTATAGATTCAGTATACAACCTAGCATACGGAGAACCGCTTTGAAGTGTGTTTTTAGTACTTTTCCTCTGTTTTATTGCTGTTTTTCGACAATTTTTGCGTATTGACTCGATTTTTGCGTCCATACGTTGTCTTTTAGCGCCGTTCGTCGGTGCTAACCTCACACTGCATCAGTTCTCGTCATCCTACGTAGATTCCGAACAAAAAATCGTTAAAAACACGCAAATCCAATAATAATACCTACGTACCGAGGTTACGTGGTCGGGCGAATTACATAGGCAAATCATCTATTTGGCTATTTGTTTTGGTACTTACCATAGCTTATCGTACATCATTCTTCACGGCTAATCGCCTGCTACCTGAAAATACATAAAGCAAATACATTTTAGTACAAATTTTGAAAACCTTCCATACAAACAGTACTTTTTCGCAACAAACTAGTCTTCATTTTGTGTTTCTGTACTCGGAGGTTCTTCAAACGCTCCGTGAAGTAGCCTATAGATTCAGTATACAACCTAGCATACGGAGAACCGCTTTGAAGTGTGTTTTTAGTACTTTTCCTCTGTTTTATTGCTGTTTTTCGACAATTTTTGCGTATTGACTCGATTTTTGCGTCCATACGTTGTCTTTTAGCGCCGTTCGTCGGTGCTAACCTCACACTGCATCAGTTCTCGTCATCCTACGTAGATTCCGAACAAAAAATCGTTAAAAACACGCAAATCCAATAATAATACCTACGTACCGAGGTTACGTGGTCGGGCGAATTACATAGGCAAATCATCTATTTGGCTATTTGTTTTGGTACTTACCATAGCTTATCGTACATCATTCTTCACGGCTAATCGCCTGCTACCTGAAAATACATAAAGCAAATACATTTTAGTACAAATTTTGAAAACCTTCCATACAAACAGTACTTTTTCGCAACAAACTAGTCTTCATTTTGTGTTTCTGTACTCGGAGGTTCTTCAAACGCTCCGTGAAGTAGCCTATAGATTCAGTATACAACCTAGCATACGGAGAACCGCTTTGAAGTGTGTTTTTAGTACTTTTCCTCTGTTTTATTGCTGTTTTTCGACAATTTTTGCGTATTGACTCGATTTTTGCGTCCATACGTTGTCTTTTAGCGCCGTTCGTCGGTGCTAACCTCACACTGCATCAGTTCTCGTCATCCTACGTAGATTCCGAACAAAAAATCGTTAAAAACACGCAAATCCAATAATAATACCTACGTACCGAGGTTACGTGGTCGGGCGAATTACATAGCCAAATCATCTATTTGGCTATTTGTTTTGGTACTTACCATAGCTTATCGTACATCATTCTTCACGGCTAATCGCCTGCTACCTGAAAATACATAAAGCAAATACATTTTAGTACAAATTTTGAAAACCTTCCATACAAACAGTACTTTTTCGCAACAAACTAGTCTTCATTTTGTGTTTCTGTACTCGGAGGTTCTTCAAACGCTCCGTGAAGTAGCCTATAGATTCAGTATACAACCTAGCATACGGAGAACCGCTTTGAAGTGTGTTTTTAGTACTTTTCCTCTGTTTTATTGCTGTTTTTCGACAGTTTTTGCGTATTGACTCGATTTTTGCGTCCATACGTTGTCTTTTAGCGCCGTTCGTCGGTGCTAACCTCACACTGCATCAGTTCTCGTCATCCTACGTAGATTCCGAACAAAAAATCGTTAAAAACACGCAAATCCAATAATAATACCTACGTACCGAGGTTACGTGGTCGGGCGAATTACATAGGCAAATCATCTATTTGGCTATTTGTTTTGGTACTTACCATAGCTTATCGTACATCATTCTTCACGGCTAATCGCCTGCTACCTGAAAATACATAAAGCAAATACATTTTAGTACAAATTTTGAAAACCTTCCATACAAACAGTACTTTTTCGCAACAAACTAGTCTTCATTTTGTGTTTCTGTACTCGGAGGTTCTTCAAACGCTCCGTGAAGTAGCCTATAGATTCAGTATACAACCTAGCATACGGAGAACCGCTTTGAAGTGTGTTTTTAGTACTTTTCCTCTGTTTTATTGCTGTTTTTCGACAATTTTTGCGTATTGACTCGATTTTTGCGTCCATACGTTGTCTTTTAGCGCCGTTCGTCGGTGCTAACCTCACACTGCATCAGTTCTCGTCATCCTACGTAGATTCCGAACAAAAAATCGTTAAAAACACGCAAATCCAATAATAATACCTACGTACCGAGGTTACGTGGTCGGGCGAATTACATAGGCAAATCATCTATTTGGCTATTTGTTGTGGTACTTACCATAGCTTATCGTACATCATTCTTCACGGCTAATCGCCTGCTACCTGAAAATACATAAAGCAAATACATTTTAGTACAAATTTTGAAAACCTTCCATACAAACAGTACTTTTTCGCAACAAACTAGTCTTCATTTTGTGTTTCTGTACTCGGAGGTTCTTCAAACGCTCCGTGAAGTAGCCTATAGATTCAGTATACAACCTAGCATACGGAGAACCGCTTTGAAGTGTGTTTTTAGTACTTTTCCTCTGTTTTATTGCTGTTTTTCGACAGTTTTTGCGTATTGACTCGATTTTTGCGTCCATACGTTGTCTTTTAGCGCCGTTCGTCGGTGCTAACCTCACACTGCATCAGTTCTCGTCATCCTACGTAGATTCCGAACAAAAAATCGTTAAAAACACGCAAATCCAATAATAATACCTACGTACCGAGGTTACGTGGTCGGGCGAATTACATAGGCAAATCATCTATTTGGCTATTTGTTTTGGTACTTACCATAGCTTATCGTACATCATTCTTCACGGCTAATCGCCTGCTACCTGAAAATACATAAAGCAAATACATTTTAGTACAAATTTTGAAAACCTTCCATACAAACAGTACTTTTTCGCAACAAACTAGTCTTCATTTTGTGTTTCTGTACTCGGAGGTTCTTCAAACGCTCCGTGAAGTAGCCTATAGATTCAGTATACAACCTAGCATACGGAGAACCGCTTTGAAGTGTGTTTTTAGTACTTTTCCTCTGTTTTATTGCTGTTTTTCGACAATTTTTGCGTATTGACTCGATTTTTGCGTCCATACGTTGTCTTTTAGCGCCGTTCGTCGGTGCTAACCTCACACTGCATCAGTTCTCGTCATCCTACGTAGATTCCGAACAAAAAATCGTTAAAAACACGCAAATCCAATAATAATACCTACGTACCGAGGTTACGTGGTCGGGCGAATTACATAGGCAAATCATCTATTTGGCTATTTGTTTTGGTACTTACCATAGCTTATCGTACATCATTCTTCACGGCTAATCGCCTGCTACCTGAAAATACATAAAGCAAATACATTTTAGTACAAATTTTGAAAACCTTCCATACAAACAGTACTTTTTCGCAACAAACTAGTCTTCATTTTGTGTTTCTGTGCTCGGAGGTTCTTCAAACGCTCCGTGAAGTAGCCTATAGATTCAGTATACAACCTAGCATACGGAGAACCGCTTTGAAGTGTGTTTTTAGTATTTTTCCTCTGTTTTATTGCTGTTTTTCGACAATTTTTGCGTATTGACTCGATTTTTGCGTCCATACCTTGTCTTTTAGCGCCGTTCGTCGGTGCTAACCTCACACTGCATCAGTTCTCGTCATCCTACGTAGATTCCGATCAAAAAATCGTTAAAAACACGCAAATCCAATAATAATACCTACGTACCGAGGTTACGTGGTCGGGCGAATTACATGGGCAAATCATCTATTTGGCTATTTGTTGTGGTACTTACCATAGCTTATCGTACATCATTCTTCACGGCTAATCGCCTGCTACCTGTAAATACATAAAGCAAATACATTTTAGTACAAATTTTGAAAACCTTCCATACAAACAGTACTTTTTCGCAACAAACTAGTCTTCATTTTGTGTTTCTGTGCTCGGAGGTTCTTCAAACGCTCCGTGAAGTAGCCTATAGATTCAGTATACAACCTAGCATACGGAGAACCGCTTTGAAGTGTGTTTTTAGTATTTTTCCTCTGTTTTATTGCTGTTTTTCGACAATTTTTGCGTATTGACTCGATTTTTGCGTCCATACCTTGTCTTTTAGCGCCGTTCGTCGGTGCTAACCTCACACTGCATCAGTTCTCGTCATCCTACGTAGATTCCGATCAAAAAATCGTTAAAAACACGCAAATCCAATAATAATACCTACGTACCGAGGTTACGTGGTCGGGCGAATTACATGGGCAAATCATCTATTTGGCTATTTGTTGTGGTACTTACCATAGCTTATCGTACATCATTCTTCACGGCTAATCGCCTGCTACCTGTAAATACATAAAGCAAATACATTTTAGTACAAATTTTGAAAACCTTCCATACAAACAGTACTTTTTCGCAACAAACTAGTCTTCATTTTGTGTTTCTGTGCTCGGAGGTTCTTCAAACGCTCCGTGAAGTAGCCTATAGATTCAGTATACAACCTAGCATACGGAGAACCGCTTTGAAGTGTGTTTTTAGTATTTTTCCTCTGTTTTATTGCTGTTTTTCGACAATTTTTGCGTATTGACTCGATTTTTGCGTCCATACGTTGTCTTTTAGCGCCGTTCGTCGGTGCTAACCTCACACTGCATCAGTTCTCGTCATCCTACGTAGATTCCGATCAAAAAATCGTTAAAAACACGCAAATCCAATAATAATACCTACGTACCGAGGTTACGTGGTCGGGCGAATTACGTGGGCAAATCATCTATTTGGCTATTTGTTGTGGTACTTACCATAGCTTATCGTACATCATTCTTCACGGCTAATCGCCTGCTACCTGTAAATACATAAAGCAAATACATTTTAGTACAAATTTTGAAAACCTTCCATACAAACAGTACTTTTTCGCAACAAACTAGTCTTCATTTTGTGTTTCTGTGCTCGGAGGTTCTTCAAACGCTCCGTGAAGTAGCCTATAGATTCAGTATACAACCTAGCATACGGAGAACCGCTTTGAAGTGTGTTTTTAGTATTTTTCCTCTGTTTTATTGCTGTTTTTCGACAATTTTTGCGTATTGACTCGATTTTTGCGTCCATACGTTGTCTTTTAGCGCCGTTCGTCGGTGCTAACCTCACACTGCATCAGTTCTCGTCATCCTACGTAGATTCCGATCAAAAAATCGTTAAAAACACGCAAATCCAATAATAATACCTACGTACCGAGGTTACGTGGTCGGGCGAATTACATGGGCAAATCATCTATTTGGCTATTTGTTGTGGTACTTACCATAGCTTATCGTACATCATTCTTCACGGCTAATCGCCTGCTACCTGTAAATACATAAAGCAAATACATTTTAGTACAAATTTTGAAAACCTTCCATACAAACAGTACTTTTTCGCAACAAACTAGTCTTCATTTTGTGTTTCTGTGCTCGGAGGTTCTTCAAACGCTCCGTGAAGTAGCCTATAGATTCAGTATACAACCTAGCATACGGAGAACCGCTTTGAAGTGTGTTTTTAGTATTTTTCCTCTGTTTTATTGCTGTTTTTCGACAATTTTTGCGTATTGACTCGATTTTTGCGTCCATACCTTGTCTTTTAGCGCCGTTCGTCGGTGCTAACCTCACACTGCATCAGTTCTCGTCATCCTACGTAGATTCCGATCAAAAAATCGTTAAAAACACGCAAATCCAATAATAATACCTACGTACCGAGGTTACGTGGTCGGGCGAATTACATAGGCAAATCATCTATTTGGCTATTTGTTGTGGTACTTACCATAGCTTATCGTACATCATTCTTCACGGCTAATCGCCTGCTACCTGTAAATACATAAAGCAAATACATTTTAGTACAAATTTTGAAAACCTTCCATACAAACAGTACTTTTTCGCAACAAACTAGTCTTCATTTTGTGTTTCTGTGCTCGGAGGTTCTTCAAACGCTCCGTGAAGTAGCCTATAGATTCAGTATACAACCTAGCATACGGAGAACCGCTTTGAAGTGTGTTTTTAGTATTTTTCCTCTGTTTTATTGCTGTTTTTCGACAATTTTTGCGTATTGACTCGATTTTTGCGTCCATACCTTGTCTTTTAGCGCCGTTCGTCGGTGCTAACCTCACACTGCATCAGTTCTCGTCATCCTACGTAGATTCCGATCAAAAAATCGTTAAAAACACGCAAATCCAATAATAATACCTACGTACCGAGGTTACGTGGTCGGGCGAATTACGTGGGCAAATCATCTATTTGGCTATTTGTTGTGGTACTTACCATAGCTTATCGTACATCATTCTTCACGGCTAATCGCCTGCTACCTGTAAATACATAAAGCAAATACATTTTAGTACAAATTTTGAAAACCTTCCATACAAACAGTACTTTTTCGCAACAAACTAGTCTTCATTTTGTGTTTCTGTGCTCGGAGGTTCTTCAAACGCTCCGTGAAGTAGCCTATAGATTCAGTATACAACCTAGCATACGGAGAACCGCTTTGAAGTGTGTTTTTAGTAGTTTTCCTCTGTTTTATTGCTGTTTTTCGACAATTTTTGCGTATTGACTCGATTTTTGCGTCCATACCTTGTCTTTTAGCGCCGTTCGTCGGTGCTAACCTCACACTGCATCAGTTCTCGTCATCCTACGTAGATTCCGATCAAAAAATCGTTAAAAACACGCAAATCCAATAATAATACCTACGTACCGAGGTTACGTGGTCGGGCGAATTACATGGGCAAATCATCTATTTGGCTATTTGTTGTGGTACTTACCATAGCTTATCGTACATCATTCTTCACGGCTAATCGCCTGCTACCTGTAAATACATAAAGCAAATACATTTTAGTACAAATTTTGAAAACCTTCCATACAAACAGTACTTTTTCGCAACAAACTAGTCTTCATTTTGTGTTTCTGTGCTCGGAGGTTCTTCAAACGCTCCGTGAAGTAGCCTATAGATTCAGTATACAACCTAGCATACGGAGAACCGCTTTGAAGTGTGTTTTTAGTATTTTTCCTCTGTTTTATTGCTGTTTTTCGACAATTTTTGCGTATTGACTCGATTTTTGCGTCCATACCTTGTCTTTTAGCGCCGTTCGTCGGTGCTAACCTCACACTGCATCAGTTCTCGTCATCCTACGTAGATTCCGATCAAAAAATCGTTAAAAACACGCAAATCCAATAATAATACCTACGTACCGAGGTTACGTGGTCGGGCGAATTACATGGGCAAATCATCTATTTGGCTATTTGTTGTGGTACTTACCATAGCTTATCGTACATCATTCTTCACGGCTAATCGCCTGCTACCTGTAAATACATAAAGCAAATACATTTTAGTACAAATTTTGAAAACCTTCCATACAAACAGTACTTTTTCGCAACAAACTAGTCTTCATTTTGTGTTTCTGTGCTCGGAGGTTCTTCAAACGCTCCGTGAAGTAGCCTATAGATTCAGTATACAACCTAGCATACGGAGAACCGCTTTGAAGTGTGTTTTTAGTATTTTTCCTCTGTTTTATTGCTGTTTTTCGACAATTTTTGCGTATTGACTCGATTTTTGCGTCCATACCTTGTCTTTTAGCGCCGTTCGTCGGTGCTAACCTCACACTGCATCAGTTCTCGTCATCCTACGTAGATTCCGATCAAAAAATCGTTAAAAACACGCAAATCCAATAATAATACCTACGTACCGAGGTTACGTGGTCGGGCGAATTACATAGGCAAATCATCTATTTGGCTATTTGTTGTGGTACTTACCATAGCTTATCGTACATCATTCTTCACGGCTAATCGCCTGCTACCTGTAAATACATAAAGCAAATACATTTTAGTACAAATTTTGAAAACCTTCCATACAAACAGTACTTTTTCGCAACAAACTAGTCTTCATTTTGTGTTTCTGTGCTCGGAGGTTCTTCAAACGCTCCGTGAAGTAGCCTATAGATTCAGTATACAACCTAGCATACGGAGAACCGCTTTGAAGTGTGTTTTTAGTATTTTTCCTCTGTTTTATTGCTGTTTTTCGACAATTTTTGCGTATTGACTCGATTTTTGCGTCCATACCTTGTCTTTTAGCGCCGTTCGTCGGTGCTAACCTCACACTGCATCAGTTCTCGTCATCCTACGTAGATTCCGATCAAAAAATCGTTAAAAACACGCAAATCCAATAATAATACCTACGTACCGAGGTTACGTGGTCGGGCGAATTACATGGGCAAATCATCTATTTGGCTATTTGTTGTGGTACTTACCATAGCTTATCGTACATCATTCTTCACGGCTAATCGCCTGCTACCTGTAAATACATAAAGCAAATACATTTTAGTACAAATTTTGAAAACCTTCCATACAAACAGTACTTTTTCGCAACAAACTAGTCTTCATTTTGTGTTTCTGTGCTCGGAGGTTCTTCAAACGCTCCGTGAAGTAGCCTATAGATTCAGTATACAACCTAGCATACGGAGAACCGCTTTGAAGTGTGTTTTTAGTATTTTTCCTCTGTTTTATTGCTGTTTTTCGACAATTTTTGCGTATTGACTCGATTTTTGCGTCCATACGTTGTCTTTTAGCGCCGTTCGTCGGTGCTAACCTCACACTGCATCAGTTCTCGTCATCCTACGTAGATTCCGATCAAAAAATCGTTAAAAACACGCAAATCCAATAATAATACCTACGTACCGAGGTTACGTGGTCGGGCGAATTACATAGGCAAATCATCTATTTGGCTATTTGTTGTGGTACTTACCATAGCTTATCGTACATCATTCTTCACGGCTAATCGCCTGCTACCTGTAAATACATAAAGCAAATACATTTTAGTACAAATTTTGAAAACCTTCCATACAAACAGTACTTTTTCGCAACAAACTAGTCTTCATTTTGTGTTTCTGTGCTCGGAGGTTCTTCAAACGCTCCGTGAAGTAGCCTATAGATTCAGTATACAACCTAGCATACGGAGAACCGCTTTGAAGTGTGTTTTTAGTATTTTTCCTCTGTTTTATTGCTGTTTTTCGACAATTTTTGCGTATTGACTCGATTTTTGCGTCCATACCTTGTCTTTTAGCGCCGTTCGTCGGTGCTAACCTCACACTGCATCAGTTCTCGTCATCCTACGTAGATTCCGATCAAAAAATCGTTAAAAACACGCAAATCCAATAATAATACCTACGTACCGAGGTTACGTGGTCGGGCGAATTACATGGGCAAATCATCTATTTGGCTATTTGTTGTGGTACTTACCATAGCTTATCGTACATCATTCTTCACGGCTAATCGCCTGCTACCTGTAAATACATAAAGCAAATACATTTTAGTACAAATTTTGAAAACCTTCCATACAAACAGTACTTTTTCGCAACAAACTAGTCTTCATTTTGTGTTTCTGTGCTCGGAGGTTCTTCAAACGCTCCGTGAAGTAGCCTATAGATTCAGTATACAACCTAGCATACGGAGAACCGCTTTGAAGTGTGTTTTTAGTATTTTTCCTCTGTTTTATTGCTGTTTTTCGACAATTTTTGCGTATTGACTCGATTTTTGCGTCCATACCTTGTCTTTTAGCGCCGTTCGTCGGTGCTAACCTCACACTGCATCAGTTCTCGTCATCCTACGTAGATTCCGATCAAAAAATCGTTAAAAACACGCAAATCCAATAATAATACCTACGTACCGAGGTTACGTGGTCGGGCGAATTACATGGGCAAATCATCTATTTGGCTATTTGTTGTGGTACTTACCATAGCTTATCGTACATCATTCTTCACGGCTAATCGCCTGCTACCTGTAAATACATAAAGCAAATACATTTTAGTACAAATTTTGAAAACCTTCCATACAAACAGTACTTTTTCGCAACAAACTAGTCTTCATTTTGTGTTTCTGTGCTCGGAGGTTCTTCAAACGCTCCGTGAAGTAGCCTATAGATTCAGTATACAACCTAGCATACGGAGAACCGCTTTGAAGTGTGTTTTTAGTATTTTTCCTCTGTTTTATTGCTGTTTTTCGACAATTTTTGCGTATTGACTCGATTTTTGCGTCCATACCTTGTCTTTTAGCGCCGTTCGTCGGTGCTAACCTCACACTGCATCAGTTCTCGTCATCCTACGTAGATTCCGATCAAAAAATCGTTAAAAACACGCAAATCCAATAATAATACCTACGTACCGAGGTTACGTGGTCGGGCGAATTACATGGGCAAATCATCTATTTGGCTATTTGTTGTGGTACTTACCATAGCTTATCGTACATCATTCTTCACGGCTAATCGCCTGCTACCTGTAAATACATAAAGCAAATACATTTTAGTACAAATTTTGAAAACCTTCCATACAAACAGTACTTTTTCGCAACAAACTAGTCTTCATTTTGTGTTTCTGTGCTCGGAGGTTCTTCAAACGCTCCGTGAAGTAGCCTATAGATTCAGTATACAACCTAGCATACGGAGAACCGCTTTGAAGTGTGTTTTTAGTATTTTTCCTCTGTTTTATTGCTGTTTTTCGTCAATTTTTGCGTATTGACTCGATTTTTGCGTCCATACCTTGTCTTTTAGCGCCGTTCGTCGGTGCTAACCTCACACTGCATCAGTTCTCGTCATCCTACGTAGATTCCGATCAAAAAATCGTTAAAAACACGCAAATCCAATAATAATACCTACGTACCGAGGTTACGTGGTCGGGCGAATTACATGGGCAAATCATCTATTTGGCTATTTGTTGTGGTACTTACCATAGCTTATCGTACATCATTCTTCACGGCTAATCGCCTGCTACCTGTAAATACATAAAGCAAATACATTTTAGTACAAATTTTGAAAACCTTCCATACAAACAGTACTTTTTCGCAACAAACTAGTCTTCATTTTGTGTTTCTGTGCTCGGAGGTTCTTCAAACGCTCCGTGAAGTAGCCTATAGATTCAGTATACAACCTAGCATACGGAGAACCGCTTTGAAGTGTGTTTTTAGTATTTTTCCTCTGTTTTATTGCTGTTTTTCGACAATTTTTGCGTATTGACTCGATTTTTGCGTCCATACCTTGTCTTTTAGCGCCGTTCGTCGGTGCTAACCTCACACTGCATCAGTTCTCGTCATCCTACGTAGATTCCGATCAAAAAATCGTTAAAAACACGCAAATCCAATAATAATACCTACGTACCGAGGTTACGTGGTCGGGCGAATTACATGGGCAAATCATCTATTTGGCTATTTGTTGTGGTACTTACCATAGCTTATCGTACATCATTCTTCACGGCTAATCGCCTGCTACCTGTAAATACATAAAGCAAATACATTTTAGTACAAATTTTGAAAACCTTCCATACAAACAGTACTTTTTCGCAACAAACTAGTCTTCATTTTGTGTTTCTGTGCTCGGAGGTTCTTCAAACGCTCCGTGAAGTAGCCTATAGATTCAGTATACAACCTAGCATACGGAGAACCGCTTTGAAGTGTGTTTTTAGTATTTTTCCTCTGTTTTATTGCTGTTTTTCGACAATTTTTGCGTATTGACTCGATTTTTGCGTCCATACCTTGTCTTTTAGCGCCGTTCGTCGGTGCTAACCTCACACTGCATCAGTTCTCGTCATCCTACGTAGATTCCGATCAAAAAATCGTTAAAAACACGCAAATCCAATAATAATACCTACGTACCGAGGTTACGTGGTCGGGCGAATTACATGGGCAAATCATCTATTTGGCTATTTGTTGTGGTACTTACCATAGCTTATCGTACATCATTCTTCACGGCTAATCGCCTGCTACCTGTAAATACATAAAGCAAATACATTTTAGTACAAATTTTGAAAACCTTCCATACAAACAGTACTTTTTCGCAACAAACTAGTCTTCATTTTGTGTTTCTGTGCTCGGAGGTTCTTCAAACGCTCCGTGAAGTAGCCTATAGATTCAGTATACAACCTAGCATACGGAGAACCGCTTTGAAGTGTGTTTTTAGTATTTTTCCTCTGTTTTATTGCTGTTTTTCGACAATTTTTGCGTATTGACTCGATTTTTGCGTCCATACGTTGTCTTTTAGCGCCGTTCGTCGGTGCTAACCTCACACTGCATCAGTTCTCGTCATCCTACGTAGATTCCGATCAAAAAATCGTTAAAAACACGCAAATCCAATAATAATACCTACGTAC
This sequence comes from Pyralis farinalis, assembly GCA_947507595.1. Lineage (NCBI taxonomy): Eukaryota > Metazoa > Arthropoda > Insecta > Lepidoptera > Pyralidae > Pyralis > Pyralis farinalis. Next base: position 226,060 of record OX382283.1, read on the forward strand.
CGAGGTTACGTGGTCGGGCGAATTACATAGGCAAATCATCTATTTGGCTATTTGTTGTGGTACTTACCATAGCTTATCGTACATCATTCTTCACGGCTAATCGCCTGCTACCTGTAAATACATAAAGCAAATACATTTTAGTACAAATTTTGAAAACCTTCCATACAAACAGTACTTTTTCGCAACAAACTAGTCTTCATTTTGTGTTTCTGTGCTCGGAGGTTCTTCAAACGCTCCGTGAAGTAGCCTATAGATTCAGTATACAACCTAGCATACGGAGAACCGCTTTGAAGTGTGTTTTTAGTATTTTTCCTCTGTTTTATTGCTGTTTTTCGACAATTTTTGCGTATTGACTCGATTTTTGCGTCCATACCTTGTCTTTTAGCGCCGTTCGTCGGTGCTAACCTCACACTGCATCAGTTCTCGTCATCCTACGTAGATTCCGATCAAAAAATCGTTAAAAACACGCAAATCCAATAATAATACCTACGTACCGAGGTTACGTGGTCGGGCGAATTACATGGGCAAATCATCTATTTGGCTATTTGTTGTGGTACTTACCATAGCTTATCGTACATCATTCTTCACGGCTAATCGCCTGCTACCTGTAAATACATAAAGCAAATACATTTTAGTACAAATTTTGAAAACCTTCCATACAAACAGTACTTTTTCGCAACAAACTAGTCTTCATTTTGTGTTTCTGTGCTCGGAGGTTCTTCAAACGCTCCGTGAAGTAGCCTATAGATTCAGTATACAACCTAGCATACGGAGAACCGCTTTGAAGTGTGTTTTTAGTATTTTTCCTCTGTTTTATTGCTGTTTTTCGACAATTTTTGCGTATTGACTCGATTTTTGCGTCCATACCTTGTCTTTTAGCGCCGTTCGTCGGTGCTAACCTCACACTGCATCAGTTCTCGTCATCCTACGTAGATTCCGATCAAAAAATCGTTAAAAACACGCAAATCCAATAATAATACCTACGTACCGAGGTTACGTGGTCGGGCGAATTACATGGGCAAATCATCTATTTGGCTATTTGTTGTGGTACTTACCATAGCTTATCGTACATCATTCTTCACGGCTAATCGCCTGCTACCTGTAAATACATAAAGCAAATACATTTTAGTACAAATTTTGAAAACCTTCCATACAAACAGTACTTTTTCGCAACAAACTAGTCTTCATTTTGTGTTTCTGTGCTCGGAGGTTCTTCAAACGCTCCGTGAAGTAGCCTATAGATTCAGTATACAACCTAGCATACGGAGAACCGCTTTGAAGTGTGTTTTTAGTATTTTTCCTCTGTTTTATTGCTGTTTTTCGACAATTTTTGCGTATTGACTCGATTTTTGCGTCCATACCTTGTCTTTTAGCGCCGTTCGTCGGTGCTAACCTCACACTGCATCAGTTCTCGTCATCCTACGTAGATTCCGATCAAAAAATCGTTAAAAACACGCAAATCCAATAATAATACCTACGTACCGAGGTTACGTGGTCGGGCGAATTACATAGGCAAATCATCTATTTGGCTATTTGTTGTGGTACTTACCATAGCTTATCGTACATCATTCTTCACGGCTAATCGCCTGCTACCTGTAAATACATAAAGCAAATACATTTTAGTACAAATTTTGAAAACCTTCCATACAAACAGTACTTTTTCGCAACAAACTAGTCTTCATTTTGTGTTTCTGTGCTCGGAGGTTCTTCAAACGCTCCGTGAAGTAGCCTATAGATTCAGTATACAACCTAGCATACGGAGAACCGCTTTGAAGTGTGTTTTTAGTATTTTTCCTCTGTTTTATTGCTGTTTTTCGACAATTTTTGCGTATTGACTCGATTTTTGCGTCCATACCTTGTCTTTTAGCGCCGTTCGTCGGTGCTAACCTCACACTGCATCAGTTCTCGTCATCCTACGTAGATTCCGATCAAAAAATCGTTAAAAACACGCAAATCCAATAATAATACCTACGTACCGAGGTTACGTGGTCGGGCGAATTACATGGGCAAATCATCTATTTGGCTATTTGTTGTGGTACTTACCATAGCTTATCGTACATCATTCTTCACGGCTAATCGCCTGCTACCTGTAAATACATAAAGCAAATACATTTTAGTACAAATTTTGAAAACCTTCCATACAAACAGTACTTTTTCGCAACAAACTAGTCTTCATTTTGTGTTTCTGTGCTCGGAGGTTCTTCAAACGCTCCGTGAAGTAGCCTATAGATTCAGTATACAACCTAGCATACGGAGAACCGCTTTGAAGTGTGTTTTTAGTATTTTTCCTCTGTTTTATTGCTGTTTTTCGACAATTTTTGCGTATTGACTCGATTTTTGCGTCCATACCTTGTCTTTTAGCGCCGTTCGTCGGTGCTAACCTCACACTGCATCAGTTCTCGTCATCCTACGTAGATTCCGATCAAAAAATCGTTAAAAACACGCAAATCCAATAATAATACCTACGTACCGAGGTTACGTGGTCGGGCGAATTACATAGGCAAATCATCTATTTGGCTATTTGTTGTGGTACTTACCATAGCTTATCGTACATCATTCTTCACGGCTAATCGCCTGCTACCTGTAAATACATAAAGCAAATACATTTTAGTACAAATTTTGAAAACCTTCCATACAAACAGTACTTTTTCGCAACAAACTAGTCTTCATTTTGTGTTTCTGTGCTCGGAGGTTCTTCAAACGCTCCGTGAAGTAGCCTATAGATTCAGTATACAACCTAGCATACGGAGAACCGCTTTGAAGTGTGTTTTTAGTATTTTTCCTCTGTTTTATTGCTGTTTTTCGACAATTTTTGCGTATTGACTCGATTTTTGCGTCCATACCTTGTCTTTTAGCGCCGTTCGTCGGTGCTAACCTCACACTGCATCAGTTCTCGTCATCCTACGTAGATTCCGATCAAAAAATCGTTAAAAACACGCAAATCCAATAATAATACCTACGTACCGAGGTTACGTGGTCGGGCGAATTACATGGGCAAATCATCTATTTGGCTATTTGTTGTGGTACTTACCATAGCTTATCGTACATCATTCTTCACGGCTAATCGCCTGCTACCTGTAAATACATAAAGCAAATACATTTTAGTACAAATTTTGAAAACCTTCCATACAAACAGTACTTTTTCGCAACAAACTAGTCTTCATTTTGTGTTTCTGTGCTCGGAGGTTCTTCAAACGCTCCGTGAAGTAGCCTATAGATTCAGTATACAACCTAGCATACGGAGAACCGCTTTGAAGTGTGTTTTTAGTATTTTTCCTCTGTTTTATTGCTGTTTTTCGACAATTTTTGCGTATTGACTCGATTTTTGCGTCCATACCTTGTCTTTTAGCGCCGTTCGTCGGTGCTAACCTCACACTGCATCAGTTCTCGTCATCCTACGTAGATTCCGATCAAAAAATCGTTAAAAACACGCAAATCCAATAATAATACCTACGTACCGAGGTTACGTGGTCGGGCGAATTACATAGGCAAATCATCTATTTGGCTATTTGTTGTGGTACTTACCATAGCTTATCGTACATCATTCTTCACGGCTAATCGCCTGCTACCTGTAAATACATAAAGCAAATACATTTTAGTACAAATTTTGAAAACCTTCCATACAAACAGTACTTTTTCGCAACAAACTAGTCTTCATTTTGTGTTTCTGTGCTCGGAGGTTCTTCAAACGCTCCGTGAAGTAGCCTATAGATTCAGTATACAACCTAGCATACGGAGAACCGCTTTGAAGTGTGTTTTTAGTATTTTTCCTCTGTTTTATTGCTGTTTTTCGACAATTTTTGCGTATTGACTCGATTTTTGCGTCCATACGTTGTCTTTTAGCGCCGTTCGTCGGTGCTAACCTCACACTGCATCAGTTCTCGTCATCCTACGTAGATTCCGATCAAAAAATCGTTAAAAACACGCAAATCCAATAATAATACCTACGTACCGAGGTTACGTGGTCGGGCGAATTACATGGGCAAATCATCTATTTGGCTATTTGTTGTGGTACTTACCATAGCTTATCGTACATCATTCTTCACGGCTAATCGCCTGCTACCTGTAAATACATAAAGCAAATACATTTTAGTACAAATTTTGAAAACCTTCCATACAAACAGTACTTTTTCGCAACAAACTAGTCTTCATTTTGTGTTTCTGTGCTCGGAGGTTCTTCAAACGCTCCGTGAAGTAGCCTATAGATTCAGTATACAACCTAGCATACGGAGAACCGCTTTGAAGTGTGTTTTTAGTATTTTTCCTCTGTTTTATTGCTGTTTTTCGACAATTTTTGCGTATTGACTCGATTTTTGCGTCCATACCTTGTCTTTTAGCGCCGTTCGTCGGTGCTAACCTCACACTGCATCAGTTCTCGTCATCCTACGTAGATTCCGATCAAAAAATCGTTAAAAACACGCAAATCCAATAATAATACCTACGTACCGAGGTTACGTGGTCGGGCGAATTACATAGGCAAATCATCTATTTGGCTATTTGTTGTGGTACTTACCATAGCTTATCGTACATCATTCTTCACGGCTAATCGCCTGCTACCTGTAAATACATAAAGCAAATACATTTTAGTACAAATTTTGAAAACCTTCCATACAAACAGTACTTTTTCGCAACAAACTAGTCTTCATTTTGTGTTTCTGTGCTCGGAGGTTCTTCAAACGCTCCGTGAAGTAGCCTATAGATTCAGTATACAACCTAGCATACGGAGAACCGCTTTGAAGTGTGTTTTTAGTATTTTTCCTCTGTTTTATTGCTGTTTTTCGACAATTTTTGCGTATTGACTCGATTTTTGCGTCCATACCTTGTCTTTTAGCGCCGTTCGTCGGTGCTAACCTCACACTGCATCAGTTCTCGTCATCCTACGTAGATTCCGATCAAAAAATCGTTAAAAACACGCAAATCCAATAATAATACCTACGTACCGAGGTTACGTGGTCGGGCGAATTACATGGGCAAATCATCTATTTGGCTATTTGTTGTGGTACTTACCATAGCTTATCGTACATCATTCTTCACGGCTAATCGCCTGCTACCTGTAAATACATAAAGCAAATACATTTTAGTACAAATTTTGAAAACCTTCCATACAAACAGTACTTTTTCGCAACAAACTAGTCTTCATTTTGTGTTTCTGTGCTCGGAGGTTCTTCAAACGCTCCGTGAAGTAGCCTATAGATTCAGTATACAACCTAGCATACGGAGAACCGCTTTGAAGTGTGTTTTTAGTATTTTTCCTCTGTTTTATTGCTGTTTTTCGTCAATTTTTGCGTATTGACTCGATTTTTGCGTCCATACCTTGTCTTTTAGCGCCGTTCGTCGGTGCTAACCTCACACTGCATCAGTTCTCGTCATCCTACGTAGATTCCGATCAAAAAATCGTTAAAAACACGCAAATCCAATAATAATACCTACGTACCGAGGTTACGTGGTCGGGCGAATTACATGGGCAAATCATCTATTTGGCTATTTGTTGTGGTACTTACCATAGCTTATCGTACATCATTCTTCACGGCTAATCGCCTGCTACCTGTAAATACATAAAGCAAATACATTTTAGTACAAATTTTGAAAACCTTCCATACAAACAGTACTTTTTCGCAACAAACTAGTCTTCATTTTGTGTTTCTGTGCTCGGAGGTTCTTCAAACGCTCCGTGAAGTAGCCTATAGATTCAGTATACAACCTAGCATACGGAGAACCGCTTTGAAGTGTGTTTTTAGTATTTTTCCTCTGTTTTATTGCTGTTTTTCGACAATTTTTGCGTATTGACTCGATTTTTGCGTCCATACCTTGTCTTTTAGCGCCGTTCGTCGGTGCTAACCTCACACTGCATCAGTTCTCGTCATCCTACGTAGATTCCGATCAAAAAATCGTTAAAAACACGCAAATCCAATAATAATACCTACGTACCGAGGTTACGTGGTCGGGCGAATTACATGGGCAAATCATCTATTTGGCTATTTGTTGTGGTACTTACCATAGCTTATCGTACATCATTCTTCACGGCTAATCGCCTGCTACCTGTAAATACATAAAGCAAATACATTTTAGTACAAATTTTGAAAACCTTCCATACAAACAGTACTTTTTCGCAACAAACTAGTCTTCATTTTGTGTTTCTGTGCTCGGAGGTTCTTCAAACGCTCCGTGAAGTAGCCTATAGATTCAGTATACAACCTAGCATACGGAGAACCGCTTTGAAGTGTGTTTTTAGTATTTTTCCTCTGTTTTATTGCTGTTTTTCGACAATTTTTGCGTATTGACTCGATTTTTGCGTCCATACCTTGTCTTTTAGCGCCGTTCGTCGGTGCTAACCTCACACTGCATCAGTTCTCGTCATCCTACGTAGATTCCGATCAAAAAATCGTTAAAAACACGCAAATCCAATAATAATACCTACGTACCGAGGTTACGTGGTCGGGCGAATTACATGGGCAAATCATCTATTTGGCTATTTGTTGTGGTACTTACCATAGCTTATCGTACATCATTCTTCACGGCTAATCGCCTGCTACCTGTAAATACATAAAGCAAATACATTTTAGTACAAATTTTGAAAACCTTCCATACAAACAGTACTTTTTCGCAACAAACTAGTCTTCATTTTGTGTTTCTGTGCTCGGAGGTTCTTCAAACGCTCCGTGAAGTAGCCTATAGATTCAGTATACAACCTAGCATACGGAGAACCGCTTTGAAGTGTGTTTTTAGTATTTTTCCTCTGTTTTATTGCTGTTTTTCGACAATTTTTGCGTATTGACTCGATTTTTGCGTCCATACCTTGTCTTTTAGCGCCGTTCGTCGGTGCTAACCTCACACTGCATCAGTTCTCGTCATCCTACGTAGATTCCGATCAAAAAATCGTTAAAAACACGCAAATCCAATAATAATACCTACGTACCGAGGTTACGTGGTCGGGCGAATTACATAGGCAAATCATCTATTTGGCTATTTGTTGTGGTACTTACCATAGCTTATCGTACATCATTCTTCACGGCTAATCGCCTGCTACCTGTAAATACATAAAGCAAATACATTTTAGTACAAATTTTGAAAACCTTCCATACAAACAGTACTTTTTCGCAACAAACTAGTCTTCATTTTGTGTTTCTGTGCTCGGAGGTTCTTCAAACGCTCCGTGAAGTAGCCTATAGATTCAGTATACAACCTAGCATACGGAGAACCGCTTTGAAGTGTGTTTTTAGTATTTTTCCTCTGTTTTATTGCTGTTTTTCGACAATTTTTGCGTATTGACTCGATTTTTGCGTCCATACCTTGTCTTTTAGCGCCGTTCGTCGGTGCTAACCTCACACTGCATCAGTTCTCGTCATCCTACGTAGATTCCGATCAAAAAATCGTTAAAAACACGCAAATCCAATAATAATACCTACGTACCGAGGTTACGTGGTCGGGCGAATTACATGGGCAAATCATCTATTTGGCTATTTGTTGTGGTACTTACCATAGCTTATCGTACATCATTCTTCACGGCTAATCGCCTGCTACCTGTAAATACATAAAGCAAATACATTTTAGTACAAATTTTGAAAACCTTCCATACAAACAGTACTTTTTCGCAACAAACTAGTCTTCATTTTGTGTTTCTGTGCTCGGAGGTTCTTCAAACGCTCCGTGAAGTAGCCTATAGATTCAGTATACAACCTAGCATACGGAGAACCGCTTTGAAGTGTGTTTTTAGTATTTTTCCTCTGTTTTATTGCTGTTTTTCGTCAATTTTTGCGTATTGACTCGATTTTTGCGTCCATACCTTGTCTTTTAGCGCCGTTCGTCGGTGCTAACCTCACACTGCATCAGTTCTCGTCATCCTACGTAGATTCCGATCAAAAAATCGTTAAAAACACGCAAATCCAATAATAATACCTACGTACCGAGGTTACGTGGTCGGGCGAATTACATGGGCAAATCATCTATTTGGCTATTTGTTGTGGTACTTACCATAGCTTATCGTACATCATTCTTCACGGCTAATCGCCTGCTACCTGTAAATACATAAAGCAAATACATTTTAGTACAAATTTTGAAAACCTTCCATACAAACAGTACTTTTTCGCAACAAACTAGTCTTCATTTTGTGTTTCTGTGCTCGGAGGTTCTTCAAACGCTCCGTGAAGTAGCCTATAGATTCAGTATACAACCTAGCATACGGAGAACCGCTTTGAAGTGTGTTTTTAGTATTTTTCCTCTGTTTTATTGCTGTTTTTCGTCAATTTTTGCGTATTGACTCGATTTTTGCGTCCATACCTTGTCTTTTAGCGCCGTTCGTCGGTGCTAACCTCACACTGCATCAGTTCTCGTCATCCTACGTAGATTCCGATCAAAAAATCGTTAAAAACACGCAAATCCAATAATAATACCTACGTACCGAGGTTACGTGGTCGGGCGAATTACATGGGCAAATCATCTATTTGGCTATTTGTTGTGGTACTTACCATAGCTTATCGTACATCATTCTTCACGGCTAATCGCCTGCTACCTGTAAATACATAAAGCAAATACATTTTAGTACAAATTTTGAAAACCTTCCATACAAACAGTACTTTTTCGCAACAAACTAGTCTTCATTTTGTGTTTCTGTGCTCGGAGGTTCTTCAAACGCTCCGTGAAGTAGCCTATAGATTCAGTATACAACCTAGCATACGGAGAACCGCTTTGAAGTGTGTTTTTAGTATTTTTCCTCTGTTTTATTGCTGTTTTTCGTCAATTTTTGCGTATTGACTCGATTTTTGCGTCCATACCTTGTCTTTTAGCGCCGTTCGTCGGTGCTAACCTCACACTGCATCAGTTCTCGTCATCCTACGTAGATTCCGATCAAAAAATCGTTAAAAACACGCAAATCCAATAATAATACCTACGTACCGAGGTTACGTGGTCGGGCGAATTACATGGGCAAATCATCTATTTGGCTATTTGTTGTGGTACTTACCATAGCTTATCGTACATCATTCTTCACGGCTAATCGCCTGCTACCTGTAAATACATAAAGCAAATACATTTTAGTACAAATTTTGAAAACCTTCCATACAAACAGTACTTTTTCGCAACAAACTAGTCTTCATTTTGTGTTTCTGTGCTCGGAGGTTCTTCAAACGCTCCGTGAAGTAGCCTATAGATTCAGTATACAACCTAGCATACGGAGAACCGCTTTGAAGTGTGTTTTTAGTATTTTTCCTCTGTTTTATTGCTGTTTTTCGACAATTTTTGCGTATTGACTCGATTTTTGCGTCCATACCTTGTCTTTTAGCGCCGTTCGTCGGTGCTAACCTCACACTGCATCAGTTCTCGTCATCCTACGTAGATTCCGATCAAAAAATCGTTAAAAACACGCAAATCCAATAATAATACCTACGTACCGAGGTTACGTGGTCGGGCGAATTACATGGGCAAATCATCTATTTGGCTATTTGTTGTGGTACTTACCATAGCTTATCGTACATCATTCTTCACGGCTAATCGCCTGCTACCTGTAAATACATAAAGCAAATACATTTTAGTACAAATTTTGAAAACCTTCCATACAAACAGTACTTTTTCGCAACAAACTAGTCTTCATTTTGTGTTTCTGTGCTCGGAGGTTCTTCAAACGCTCCGTGAAGTAGCCTATAGATTCAGTATACAACCTAGCATACGGAGAACCGCTTTGAAGTGTGTTTTTAGTATTTTTCCTCTGTTTTATTGCTGTTTTTCGACAATTTTTGCGTATTGACTCGATTTTTGCGTCCATACCTTGTCTTTTAGCGCCGTTCGTCGGTGCTAACCTCACACTGCATCAGTTCTCGTCATCCTACGTAGATTCCGATCAAAAAATCGTTAAAAACACGCAAATCCAATAATAATACCTACGTACCGAGGTTACGTGGTCGGGCGAATTACATGGGCAAATCATCTATTTGGCTATTTGTTGTGGTACTTACCATAGCTTATCGTACATCATTCTTCACGGCTAATCGCCTGCTACCTGTAAATACATAAAGCAAATACATTTTAGTACAAATTTTGAAAACCTTCCATACAAACAGTACTTTTTCGCAACAAACTAGTCTTCATTTTGTGTTTCTGTGCTCGGAGGTTCTTCAAACGCTCCGTGAAGTAGCCTATAGATTCAGTATACAACCTAGCATACGGAGAACCGCTTTGAAGTGTGTTTTTAGTATTTTTCCTCTGTTTTATTGCTGTTTTTCGACAATTTTTGCGTATTGACTCGATTTTTGCGTCCATACCTTGTCTTTTAGCGCCGTTCGTCGGTGCTAACCTCACACTGCATCAGTTCTCGTCATCCTACGTAGATTCCGATCAAAAAATCGTTAAAAACACGCAAATCCAATAATAATACCTACGTACCGAGGTTACGTGGTCGGGCGAATTACATGGGCAAATCATCTATTTGGCTATTTGTTGTGGTACTTACCATAGCTTATCGTACATCATTCTTCACGGCTAATCGCCTGCTACCTGTAAATACATAAAGCAAATACATTTTAGTACAAATTTTGAAAACCTTCCATACAAACAGTACTTTTTCGCAACAAACTAGTCTTCATTTTGTGTTTCTGTGCTCGGAGGTTCTTCAAACGCTCCGTGAAGTAGCCTATAGATTCAGTATACAACCTAGCATACGGAGAACCGCTTTGAAGTGTGTTTTTAGTATTTTTCCTCTGTTTTATTGCTGTTTTTCGACAATTTTTGCGTATTGACTCGATTTTTGCGTCCATACCTTGTCTTTTAGCGCCGTTCGTCGGTGCTAACCTCACACTGCATCAGTTCTCGTCATCCTACGTAGATTCCGATCAAAAAATCGTTAAAAACACGCAAATCCAATAATAATACCTACGTACCGAGGTTACGTGGTCGGGCGAATTACATGGGCAAATCATCTATTTGGCTATTTGTTGTGGTACTTACCATAGCTTATCGTACATCATTCTTCACGGCTAATCGCCTGCTACCTGTAAATACATAAAGCAAATACATTTTAGTACAAATTTTGAAAACCTTCCATACAAACAGTACTTTTTCGCAACAAACTAGTCTTCATTTTGTGTTTCTGTGCTCGGAGGTTCTTCAAACGCTCCGTGAAGTAGCCTATAGATTCAGTATACAACCTAGCATACGGAGAACCGCTTTGAAGTGTGTTTTTAGTATTTTTCCTCTGTTTTATTGCTGTTTTTCGACAATTTTTGCGTATTGACTCGATTTTTGCGTCCATACCTTGTCTTTTAGCGCCGTTCGTCGGTGCTAACCTCACACTGCATCAGTTCTCGTCATCCTACGTAGATTCCGATCAAAAAATCGTTAAAAACACGCAAATCCAATAATAATACCTACGTACCGAGGTTACGTGGTCGGGCGAATTACATAGGCAAATCATCTATTTGGCTATTTGTTGTGGTACTTACCATAGCTTATCGTACATCATTCTTCACGGCTAATCGCCTGCTACCTGTAAATACATAAAGCAAATACATTTTAGTACAAATTTTGAAAACCTTCCATACAAACAGTACTTTTTCGCAACAAACTAGTCTTCATTTTGTGTTTCTGTGCTCGGAGGTTCTTCAAACGCTCCGTGAAGTAGCCTATAGATTCAGTATACAACCTAGCATACGGAGAACCGCTTTGAAGTGTGTTTTTAGTATTTTTCCTCTGTTTTATTGCTGTTTTTCGACAATTTTTGCGTATTGACTCGATTTTTGCGTCCATACCTTGTCTTTTAGCGCCGTTCGTCGGTGCTAACCTCACACTGCATCAGTTCTCGTCATCCTACGTAGATTCCGATCAAAAAATCGTTAAAAACACGCAAATCCAATAATAATACCTACGTACCGAGGTTACGTGGTCGGGCGAATTACATAGGCAAATCATCTATTTGGCTATTTGTTGTGGTACTTACCATAGCTTATCGTACATCATTCTTCACGGCTAATCGCCTGCTACCTGTAAATACATAAAGCAAATACATTTTAGTACAAATTTTGAAAACCTTCCATACAAACAGTACTTTTTCGCAACAAACTAGTCTTCATTTTGTGTTTCTGTGCTCGGAGGTTCTTCAAACGCTCCGTGAAGTAGCCTATAGATTCAGTATACAACCTAGCATACGGAGAACCGCTTTGAAGTGTGTTTTTAGTATTTTTCCTCTGTTTTATTGCTGTTTTTCGACAATTTTTGCGTATTGACTCGATTTTTGCGTCCATACCTTGTCTTTTAGCGCCGTTCGTCGGTGCTAACCTCACACTGCATCAGTTCTCGTCATCCTACGTAGATTCCGATCAAAAAATCGTTAAAAACACGCAAATCCAATAATAATACCTACGTACCGAGGTTACGTGGTCGGGCGAATTACATGGGCAAATCATCTATTTGGCTATTTGTTGTGGTACTTACCATAGCTTATCGTACATCATTCTTCACGGCTAATCGCCTGCTACCTGTAAATACATAAAGCAAATACATTTTAGTACAAATTTTGAAAACCTTCCATACAAACAGTACTTTTTCGCAACAAACTAGTCTTCATTTTGTGTTTCTGTGCTCGGAGGTTCTTCAAACGCTCCGTGAAGTAGCCTATAGATTCAGTATACAACCTAGCATACGGAGAACCGCTTTGAAGTGTGTTTTTAGTATTTTTCCTCTGTTTTATTGCTGTTTTTCGACAATTTTTGCGTATTGACTCGATTTTTGCGTCCATACCTTGTCTTTTAGCGCCGTTCGTCGGTGCTAACCTCACACTGCATCAGTTCTCGTCATCCTACGTAGATTCCGATCAAAAAATCGTTAAAAACACGCAAATCCAATAATAATACCTACGTACCGAGGTTACGTGGTCGGGCGAATTACATGGGCAAATCATCTATTTGGCTATTTGTTGTGGTACTTACCATAGCTTATCGTACATCATTCTTCACGGCTAATCGCCTGCTACCTGTAAATACATAAAGCAAATACATTTTAGTACAAATTTTGAAAACCTTCCATACAAACAGTACTTTTTCGCAACAAACTAGTCTTCATTTTGTGTTTCTGTGCTCGGAGGTTCTTCAAACGCTCCGTGAAGTAGCCTATAGATTCAGTATACAACCTAGCATACGGAGAACCGCTTTGAAGTGTGTTTTTAGTATTTTTCCTCTGTTTTATTGCTGTTTTTCGACAATTTTTGCGTATTGACTCGATTTTTGCGTCCATACCTTGTCTTTTAGCGCCGTTCGTCGGTGCTAACCTCACACTGCATCAGTTCTCGTCATCCTACGTAGATTCCGATCAAAAAATCGTTAAAAACACGCAAATCCAATAATAATACCTACGTACCGAGGTTACGTGGTCGGGCGAATTACATGGGCAAATCATCTATTTGGCTATTTGTTGTGGTACTTACCATAGCTTATCGTACATCATTCTTCACGGCTAATCGCCTGCTACCTGTAAATACATAAAGCAAATACATTTTAGTACAAATTTTGAAAACCTTCCATACAAACAGTACTTTTTCGCAACAAACTAGTCTTCATTTTGTGTTTCTGTGCTCGGAGGTTCTTCAAACGCTCCGTGAAGTAGCCTATAGATTCAGTATACAACCTAGCATACGGAGAACCGCTTTGAAGTGTGTTTTTAGTATTTTTCCTCTGTTTTATTGCTGTTTTTCGACAATTTTTGCGTATTGACTCGATTTTTGCGTCCATACCTTGTCTTTTAGCGCCGTTCGTCGGTGCTAACCTCACACTGCATCAGTTCTCGTCATCCTACGTAGATTCCGATCAAAAAATCGTTAAAAACACGCAAATCCAATAATAATACCTACGTACCGAGGTTACGTGGTCGGGCGAATTACATGGGCAAATCATCTATTTGGCTATTTGTTGTGGTACTTACCATAGCTTATCGTACATCATTCTTCACGGCTAATCGCCTGCTACCTGTAAATACATAAAGCAAATACATTTTAGTACAAATTTTGAAAACCTTCCATACAAACAGTACTTTTTCGCAACAAACTAGTCTTCATTTTGTGTTTCTGTGCTCGGAGGTTCTTCAAACGCTCCGTGAAGTAGCCTATAGATTCAGTATACAACCTAGCATACGGAGAACCGCTTTGAAGTGTGTTTTTAGTATTTTTCCTCTGTTTTATTGCTGTTTTTCGACAATTTTTGCGTATTGACTCGATTTTTGCGTCCATACGTTGTCTTTTAGCGCCGTTCGTCGGTGCTAACCTCACACTGCATCAGTTCTCGTCATTCTACGTAGATTCCGATCAAAAAATCGTTAAAAACACGCAAATCCAATAATAATACCTACGTACCGAGGTTACGTGGTCGGGCGAATTACATAGGCAAATCATCTATTTGGCTATTTGTTGTGGTACTTACCATAGCTTATCGTACATCATTCTTCACGGCTAATCGCCTGCTACCTGTAAATACATAAAGCAAATACATTTTAGTACAAATTTTGAAAACCTTCCATACAAACAGTACTTTTTCGCAACAAACTAGTCTTCATTTTGTGTTTCTGTGCTCGGAGGTTCTTCAAACGCTCCGTGAAGTAGCCTATAGATTCAGTATACAACCTAGCATACGGAGAACCGCTTTGAAGTGTGTTTTTAGTATTTTTCCTCTGTTTTATTGCTGTTTTTCGACAATTTTTGCGTATTGACTCGATTTTTGCGTCCATACCTTGTCTTTTAGCGCCGTTCGTCGGTGCTAACCTCACACTGCATCAGTTCTCGTCATCCTACGTAGATTCCGATCAAAAAATCGTTAAAAACACGCAAATCCAATAATAATACCTACGTACCGAGGTTACGTGGTCGGGCGAATTACATGGGCAAATCATCTATTTGGCTATTTGTTGTGGTACTTACCATAGCTTATCGTACATCATTCTTCACGGCTAATCGCCTGCTACCTGTAAATACATAAAGCAAATACATTTTAGTACAAATTTTGAAAACCTTCCATACAAACAGTACTTTTTCGCAACAAACTAGTCTTCATTTTGTGTTTCTGTGCTCGGAGGTTCTTCAAACGCTCCGTGAAGTAGCCTATAGATTCAGTATACAACCTAGCATACGGAGAACCGCTTTGAAGTGTGTTTTTAGTATTTTTCCTCTGTTTTATTGCTGTTTTTCGACAATTTTTGCGTATTGACTCGATTTTTGCGTCCATACCTTGTCTTTTAGCGCCGTTCGTCGGTGCTAACCTCACACTGCATCAGTTCTCGTCATCCTACGTAGATTCCGATCAAAAAATCGTTAAAAACACGCAAATCCAATAATAATACCTACGTACCGAGGTTACGTGGTCGGGCGAATTACATGGGCAAATCATCTATTTGGCTATTTGTTGTGGTACTTACCATAGCTTATCGTACATCATTCTTCACGGCTAATCGCCTGCTACCTGTAAATACATAAAGCAAATACATTTTAGTACAAATTTTGAAAACCTTCCATACAAACAGTACTTTTTCGCAACAAACTAGTCTTCATTTTGTGTTTCTGTGCTCGGAGGTTCTTCAAACGCTCCGTGAAGTAGCCTATAGATTCAGTATACAACCTAGCATACGGAGAACCGCTTTGAAGTGTGTTTTTAGTATTTTTCCTCTGTTTTATTGCTGTTTTTCGACAATTTTTGCGTATTGACTCGATTTTTGCGTCCATACCTTGTCTTTTAGCGCCGTTCGTCGGTGCTAACCTCACACTGCATCAGTTCTCGTCATCCTACGTAGATTCCGATCAAAAAATCGTTAAAAACACGCAAATCCAATAATAATACCTACGTACCGAGGTTACGTGGTCGGGCGAATTACATAGGCAAATCATCTATTTGGCTATTTGTTGTGGTACTTACCATAGCTTATCGTACATCATTCTTCACGGCTAATCGCCTGCTACCTGTAAATACATAAAGCAAATACATTTTAGTACAAATTTTGAAAACCTTCCATACAAACAGTACTTTTTCGCAACAAACTAGTCTTCATTTTGTGTTTCTGTGCTCGGAGGTTCTTCAAACGCTCCGTGAAGTAGCCTATAGATTCAGTATACAACCTAGCATACGGAGAACCGCTTTGAAGTGTGTTTTTAGTATTTTTCCTCTGTTTTATTGCTGTTTTTCGACAATTTTTGCGTATTGACTCGATTTTTGCGTCCATACCTTGTCTTTTAGCGCCGTTCGTCGGTGCTAACCTCACACTGCATCAGTTCTCGTCATCCTACGTAGATTCCGATCAAAAAATCGTTAAAAACACGCAAATCCAATAATAATACCTACGTACCGAGGTTACGTGGTCGGGCGAATTACATGGGCAAATCATCTATTTGGCTATTTGTTGTGGTACTTACCATAGCTTATCGTACATCATTCTTCACGGCTAATCGCCTGCTACCTGTAAATACATAAAGCAAATACATTTTAGTACAAATTTTGAAAACCTTCCATACAAACAGTACTTTTTCGCAACAAACTAGTCTTCATTTTGTGTTTCTGTGCTCGGAGGTTCTTCAAACGCTCCGTGAAGTAGCCTATAGATTCAGTATACAACCTAGCATACGGAGAACCGCTTTGAAGTGTGTTTTTAGTATTTTTCCTCTGTTTTATTGCTGTTTTTCGACAATTTTTGCGTATTGACTCGATTTTTGCGTCCATACGTTGTCTTTTAGCGCCGTTCGTCGGTGCTAACCTCACACTGCATCAGTTCTCGTCATCCTACGTAGATTCCGATCAAAAAATCGTTAAAAACACGCAAATCCAATAATAATACCTACGTACCGAGGTTACGTGGTCGGGCGAATTACATAGGCAAATCATCTATTTGGCTATTTGTTGTGGTACTTACCATAGCTTATCGTACATCATTCTTCACGGCTAATCGCCTGCTACCTGTAAATACATAAAGCAAATACATTTTAGTACAAATTTTGAAAACCTTCCATACAAACAGTACTTTTTCGCAACAAACTAGTCTTCATTTTGTGTTTCTGTGCTCGGAGGTTCTTCAAACGCTCCGTGAAGTAGCCTATAGATTCAGTATACAACCTAGCATACGGAGAACCGCTTTGAAGTGTGTTTTTAGTATTTTTCCTCTGTTTTATTGCTGTTTTTCGACAATTTTTGCGTATTGACTCGATTTTTGCGTCCATACCTTGTCTTTTAGCGCCGTTCGTCGGTGCTAACCTCACACTGCATCAGTTCTCGTCATCCTACGTAGATTCCGATCAAAAAATCGTTAAAAACACGCAAATCCAATAATAATACCTACGTACCGAGGTTACGTGGTCGGGCGAATTACATGGGCAAATCATCTATTTGGCTATTTGTTGTGGTACTTACCATAGCTTATCGTACATCATTCTTCACGGCTAATCGCCTGCTACCTGTAAATACATAAAGCAAATACATTTTAGTACAAATTTTGAAAACCTTCCATACAAACAGTACTTTTTCGCAACAAACTAGTCTTCATTTTGTGTTTCTGTGCTCGGAGGTTCTTCAAACGCTCCGTGAAGTAGCCTATAGATTCAGTATACAACCTAGCATACGGAGAACCGCTTTGAAGTGTGTTTTTAGTATTTTTCCTCTGTTTTATTGCTGTTTTTCGACAATTTTTGCGTATTGACTCGATTTTTGCGTCCATACCTTGTCTTTTAGCGCCGTTCGTCGGTGCTAACCTCACACTGCATCAGTTCTCGTCATCCTACGTAGATTCCGATCAAAAAATCGTTAAAAACACGCAAATCCAATAATAATACCTACGTACCGAGGTTACGTGGTCGGGCGAATTACATGGGCAAATCATCTATTTGGCTATTTGTTGTGGTACTTACCATAGCTTATCGTACATCATTCTTCACGGCTAATCGCCTGCTACCTGTAAATACATAAAGCAAATACATTTTAGTACAAATTTTGAAAACCTTCCATACAAACAGTACTTTTTCGCAACAAACTAGTCTTCATTTTGTGTTTCTGTGCTCGGAGGTTCTTCAAACGCTCCGTGAAGTAGCCTATAGATTCAGTATACAACCTAGCATACGGAGAACCGCTTTGAAGTGTGTTTTTAGTATTTTTCCTCTGTTTTATTGCTGTTTTTCGACAATTTTTGCGTATTGACTCGATTTTTGCGTCCATACCTTGTCTTTTAGCGCCGTTCGTCGGTGCTAACCTCACACTGCATCAGTTCTCGTCATCCTACGTAGATTCCGATCAAAAAATCGTTAAAAACACGCAAATCCAATAATAATACCTACGTACCGAGGTTACGTGGTCGGGCGAATTACATGGGCAAATCATCTATTTGGCTATTTGTTGTGGTACTTACCATAGCTTATCGTACATCATTCTTCACGGCTAATCGCCTGCTACCTGTAAATACATAAAGCAAATACATTTTAGTACAAATTTTGAAAACCTTCCATACAAACAGTACTTTTTCGCAACAAACTAGTCTTCATTTTGTGTTTCTGTGCTCGGAGGTTCTTCAAACGCTCCGTGAAGTAGCCTATAGATTCAGTATACAACCTAGCATACGGAGAACCGCTTTGAAGTGTGTTTTTAGTATTTTTCCTCTGTTTTATTGCTGTTTTTCGACAATTTTTGCGTATTGACTCGATTTTTGCGTCCATACCTTGTCTTTTAGCGCCGTTCGTCGGTGCTAACCTCACACTGCATCAGTTCTCGTCATCCTACGTAGATTCCGATCAAAAAATCGTTAAAAACACGCAAATCCAATAATAATACCTACGTACCGAGGTTACGTGGTCGGGCGAATTACATAGGCAAATCATCTATTTGGCTATTTGTTGTGGTACTTACCATAGCTTATCGTACATCATTCTTCACGGCTAATCGCCTGCTACCTGTAAATACATAAAGCAAATACATTTTAGTACAAATTTTGAAAACCTTCCATACAAACAGTACTTTTTCGCAACAAACTAGTCTTCATTTTGTGTTTCTGTGCTCGGAGGTTCTTCAAACGCTCCGTGAAGTAGCCTATAGATTCAGTATACAACCTAGCATACGGAGAACCGCTTTGAAGTGTGTTTTTAGTATTTTTCCTCTGTTTTATTGCTGTTTTTCGACAATTTTTGCGTATTGACTCGATTTTTGCGTCCATACCTTGTCTTTTAGCGCCGTTCGTCGGTGCTAACCTCACACTGCATCAGTTCTCGTCATCCTACGTAGATTCCGATCAAAAAATCGTTAAAAACACGCAAATCCAATAATAATACCTACGTACCGAGGTTACGTGGTCGGGCGAATTACATAGGCAAATCATCTATTTGGCTATTTGTTGTGGTACTTACCATAGCTTATCGTACATCATTCTTCACGGCTAATCGCCTGCTACCTGTAAATACATAAAGCAAATACATTTTAGTACAAATTTTGAAAACCTTCCATACAAACAGTACTTTTTCGCAACAAACTAGTCTTCATTTTGTGTTTCTGTGCTCGGAGGTTCTTCAAACGCTCCGTGAAGTAGCCTATAGATTCAGTATACAACCTAGCATACGGAGAACCGCTTTGAAGTGTGTTTTTAGTATTTTTCCTCTGTTTTATTGCTGTTTTTCGACAATTTTTGCGTATTGACTCGATTTTTGCGTCCATACCTTGTCTTTTAGCGCCGTTCGTCGGTGCTAACCTCACACTGCATCAGTTCTCGTCATCCTACGTAGATTCCGATCAAAAAATCGTTAAAAACACGCAAATCCAATAATAATACCTACGTACCGAGGTTACGTGGTCGGGCGAATTACATGGGCAAATCATCTATTTGGCTATTTGTTGTGGTACTTACCATAGCTTATCGTACATCATTCTTCACGGCTAATCGCCTGCTACCTGTAAATACATAAAGCAAATACATTTTAGTACAAATTTTGAAAACCTTCCATACAAACAGTACTTTTTCGCAACAAACTAGTCTTCATTTTGTGTTTCTGTGCTCGGAGGTTCTTCAAACGCTCCGTGAAGTAGCCTATAGATTCAGTATACAACCTAGCATACGGAGAACCGCTTTGAAGTGTGTTTTTAGTATTTTTCCTCTGTTTTATTGCTGTTTTTCGACAATTTTTGCGTATTGACTCGATTTTTGCGTCCATACCTTGTCTTTTAGCGCCGTTCGTCGGTGCTAACCTCACACTGCATCAGTTCTCGTCATCCTACGTAGATTCCGATCAAAAAATCGTTAAAAACACGCAAATCCAATAATAATACCTACGTACCGAGGTTACGTGGTCGGGCGAATTACATGGGCAAATCATCTATTTGGCTATTTGTTGTGGTACTTACCATAGCTTATCGTACATCATTCTTCACGGCTAATCGCCTGCTACCTGTAAATACATAAAGCAAATACATTTTAGTACAAATTTTGAAAACCTTCCATACAAACAGTACTTTTTCGCAACAAACTAGTCTTCATTTTGTGTTTCTGTGCTCGGAGGTTCTTCAAACGCTCCGTGAAGTAGCCTATAGATTCAGTATACAACCTAGCATACGGAGAACCGCTTTGAAGTGTGTTTTTAGTATTTTTCCTCTGTTTTATTGCTGTTTTTCGACAATTTTTGCGTATTGACTCGATTTTTGCGTCCATACGTTGTCTTTTAGCGCCGTTCGTCGGTGCTAACCTCACACTGCATCAGTTCTCGTCATCCTACGTAGATTCCGATCAAAAAATCGTTAAAAACACGCAAATCCAATAATAATACCTACGTACCGAGGTTACGTGGTCGGGCGAATTACATAGGCAAATCATCTATTTGGCTATTTGTTGTGGTACTTACCATAGCTTATCGTACATCATTCTTCACGGCTAATCGCCTGCTACCTGTAAATACATAAAGCAAATACATTTTAGTACAAATTTTGAAAACCTTCCATACAAACAGTACTTTTTCGCAACAAACTAGTCTTCATTTTGTGTTTCTGTGCTCGGAGGTTCTTCAAACGCTCCGTGAAGTAGCCTATAGATTCAGTATACAACCTAGCATACGGAGAACCGCTTTGAAGTGTGTTTTTAGTATTTTTCCTCTGTTTTATTGCTGTTTTTCGACAATTTTTGCGTATTGACTCGATTTTTGCGTCCATACCTTGTCTTTTAGCGCCGTTCGTCGGTGCTAACCTCACACTGCATCAGTTCTCGTCATCCTACGTAGATTCCGATCAAAAAATCGTTAAAAACACGCAAATCCAATAATAATACCTACGTACCGAGGTTACGTGGTCGGGCGAATTACATAGGCAAATCATCTATTTGGCTATTTGTTGTGGTACTTACCATAGCTTATCGTACATCATTCTTCACGGCTAATCGCCTGCTACCTGTAAATACATAAAGCAAATACATTTTAGTACAAATTTTGAAAACCTTCCATACAAACAGTACTTTTTCGCAACAAACTAGTCTTCATTTTGTGTTTCTGTGCTCGGAGGTTCTTCAAACGCTCCGTGAAGTAGCCTATAGATTCAGTATACAACCTAGCATACGGAGAACCGCTTTGAAGTGTGTTTTTAGTATTTTTCCTCTGTTTTATTGCTGTTTTTCGACAATTTTTGCGTATTGACTCGATTTTTGCGTCCATACCTTGTCTTTTAGCGCCGTTCGTCGGTGCTAACCTCACACTGCATCAGTTCTCGTCATCCTACGTAGATTCCGATCAAAAAATCGTTAAAAACACGCAAATCCAATAATAATACCTACGTACCGAGGTTACGTGGTCGGGCGAATTACATAGGCAAATCATCTATTTGGCTATTTGTTGTGGTACTTACCATAGCTTATCGTACATCATTCTTCACGGCTAATCGCCTGCTACCTGTAAATACATAAAGCAAATACATTTTAGTACAAATTTTGAAAACCTTCCATACAAACAGTACTTTTTCGCAACAAACTAGTCTTCATTTTGTGTTTCTGTGCTCGGAGGTTCTTCAAACGCTCCGTGAAGTAGCCTATAGATTCAGTATACAACCTAGCATACGGAGAACCGCTTTGAAGTGTGTTTTTAGTATTTTTCCTCTGTTTTATTGCTGTTTTTCGACAATTTTTGCGTATTGACTCGATTTTTGCGTCCATACCTTGTCTTTTAGCGCCGTTCGTCGGTGCTAACCTCACACTGCATCAGTTCTCGTCATCCTACGTAGATTCCGATCAAAAAATCGCCCCCCCACCACACCCTTTGTTGGCCGTATTATAAAAACTAGGGCAATACCAGTAGGAAAGCAGGTGAAAATTGCAAATTATAAACAATATTTTTTTTTTTGCGACTTATACAAAACTTTAAATCTTATTGACTGTACACGACGCGGCTCCTTTACAGCCAAAAATTTTATTTTAATCGTATTTTTTATTTTTATTTTTTATATTATTTAAATTATTTTTTACAAAATAAATCCAAAATTTTAATTTTATTATTTGATATAAATAGACGCGGCCCCTATACAGCCCAGGTTGATATTAATTATATTTTATATTTTAATCACTTGACACGCACCCCTGCCAAATGTATAGAACGCCGGTGAAACAAGGAGACGCCCGGGACGCGGCCTCCCTGACCCCGAAGGAGCGGGCCGAGAATATCTCGGCCACTGATGTCAGGAAGAGTATCGGGGAATGGGAGGCCGGCGGACCGGGCAGTGCTACCCCCGTAAAAACAACAGGATCCGCCTTGGCATCAACAACGGTCACCAAGGCGCCCCGGGTCAAGTCTAAACCCACCCAGCCGCCCGCCAAGTCGACAAAGACCAGGGTGGAGGAGGCCAGAGCCTGCAGCAACAAGGCCAAAAGTGCCCTGTCCGTCTCCAGAAACCTGAAGACGGACATTAAACAGGATGTGCTGCAGGCTCTGGACCGCCTCTACCAACTCGTGAAGGAAGCGGAGGCCGACTTGGCGGGCGGCAGGAAAGGGACGGCGTTGGCGGCGGATGCTTCGATATCGGTCGTGGCACCCGTCGCCAACCCCGGCAAACCCTCGGGGGCGGACAACGGGGCGCAAGAGAAAGATATATTAGAGAAAATAGGAAGAAATACGGAGCTCCTCGTCCAAAACAATAAACTATTAAAAGAAAGTCTTACAAATCAAGAGAAGGCGATCGAGGGGGCGACATACGCGAGTGTCGTGGCGGCGGGCCAGACCGCGAAACGGGACGTGGAGCCGGCCGCACTTCACTCCGTAGTCGTCTCCTCGACCGTCGAAACAGAGACTGGGGACGAGGTGCTCCAGAAAATTAGGGAAGCGGTTGATGCCAAGGAGGGGTGGGTCAGGGTCGAGCGGGTGCGGAAGGTGAGGGACCGCAAGGTTATTGTGGGATGTAGGGACGAAGGGGAAAGAAGGAAAATAAAGGAGAGATTGGCAGCGACGGGGAGCGGCCTGGTCGTCGAGGACGCGAAAAACAAGGACCCGCTTCTGGTTGTGAGGGACGTGCTGAGCATCCACAGCGATGCAGAGCTCATACGCGCCGACCGAACCGAAGACTCCCTCTATAACCTGGTGCAGCACATCCGCGCCAAGCTTGACGAGAGGAGAATGCTCACTCTCGTCTCGCTGGATATAGAGGGAGCCTTCGACAACGCCTGGTGGCCGGCAATCAAACTACGACTGGCTGAGGAAAATTGTCCTCTGGGCTTGAGGAGAGTGATCGACAGCTATCTCAGCGATAGGACGGTCAGAGTTAGGTACGCCGGGGGGGAAACCTTGCGGTCCACCACCAAAGGGTGCGTCCAAGGGTCCATAGGAGGACCGATTTTGTGGAACCTCCTATTGGATCCTCTTCTGCAGCAACTCGACCTTGCGGGGGTGCACTGTCAGGCCTTCGCCGATGACGTCGTGCTGATGTTCGACGGCAACACTGCGCTGGATATAGAGAGACAGGCCAATGCCGCTCTCGAGCATGTGAGGGCGTGGGGTGTCAAAAACCGGTTGAAGTTTGCGCCGCATAAGACCAGCGCTATGCTGGTCACGCGCAAACTTAGGTATGACACTCCGCGCCTTACCATGGGCGGGATAGACATTGGCATGTCTCGGCAGATCAAACTGCTGGGGTTGACGATTGACGCGGGTCTGACGTTCAACGCGCACGTGGCTACTGTCTGTAAAAGGGCAGTGGCCATATACGGGCGCCTTGCGCGTACGGCCCGCGTCAGTTGGGGTCTCAACCCTGAGGTAGTGAAGATCATATATTCAGCCGTAGTGGAACCTACGATATTGTACGCTGCCGCCGCATGGGCTCCAGCGGTCAATAAGCTGGGCATCCAGAAACAGCTCAACAGCGTACAGCGGGGCTTCGCGCAGAAGATCTGCAGAGCCTACCGCACGGTCTCCCTGAACTCCGCACTGCTGCTGGCCGGGGTGCTGCCTCTTGACCTCAGAGTGCGCGAGGTCGCCTCTTTGTACGAGGCCAAGAGGGGGCTACCCCATCCGCTGCTCGGGGACAGGGAGATCGAGCGGATGGCCTCGAAGATCGAGGCCCCGCATCCCGCGGAGCTAGATAGCTTGGAGTTCGGCAGCCTGGTGGACGAGGAACAATGCAGGGCACACTCCAACTTTGCCCTGCGAATTTACACGGACGGCAGCAAGATTGAGGGCCGGGTTGGCGCCGCTGTATCCATATGGAACGGCGGCGCGGAAACCAAGGCCGTCAAGCTTGCTTTGTCGTCCTACTGTACCGTCTACCAGGCGGAACGCCTGGCTATCTGCACGGCGGCCGAGTACGCTTTGAGCTGCGATGGACCCAGTATCGGCATCTTCAGCGACTCCATGGCGGCGCTCCAGGCGGTGGCGAACGTCGAGTCCCCCCATCCCCTGGCGGTGCAGACACGGGACGCTCTTAAACTGTGCAAAAGCCAGGGTAAGAGCGTCTCGCTGTTCTGGATCAAAGCACACGCGGGGTTGGAGGGGAACGAACGTGCCGATGAACTCGCCAGGAGCGCCGCACTGGGGTTGCGGAGGCGGCCAGATTACGACCGCTGCCCTGTCTCATTCGTCAAGGGTATGATCCGTAAGGGGACCATTGACGAATGGGACAGGAGATACAAATCGGGAACAACACCTTCGACGACGAAGCTGTTCTTCCCGAGTGCGGCGGAGGCGTACGGTATCGTGGGAAAAATGGTGCCGTCGAGCATCACCACGCAGGTCCTCTCGGGGCATGGTGGGTTCTCCGCGTACTTGCACAGGTTCAAGTGCGCGGATGACCCATCCTGCTTTTGCGAGCCCGGCGTGGACCAGACAGTGCAGCACATATTGTTTCGGTGTCCCGCATTCTCCAAACAGAGGTACGATTTGGAGCAGGATTTGGGAATGCGGGTCACCGAAAAATCGGTCTCCGAATTAGTGGTGGGAAAAACTCGGACAAAATTTTTAAAATACTGCGTCGGTCTAGCCATGGTGGTCATTGACCGTAACAAGCAGAGCGGCTCCACCTAGGACTAATGCTATATACCTCGGCTATACTCTGTATAGCCGATGGGATCGCGGTGGCTAGGTGGAGCTGTGAAGCTCTCTGTCGCCCGTGGATGGACCGACGCAGTATGGGGAGGGAAATTTGGAAAGTTATAATCATTTTACCGGCGTTCTAAAATGGGCCAAATCAACTTCTTTTTTAGGAAAATGTAATTGAAAGATGATGAATGAAAGAGGAATTGTGGAATGAAAGAGAATGTGATGTATGAATGTGTTTATTTATGTGAATTGTGACAAATTACAAAGTGTACTAATTTAAATGTAATAAAATAGCCTTGCCCACGGCAGGGGTGCTAGTATTAAATAATAAAAAAAAAAAAAAAAAAAAAAACCTAACCTAACCTAACCTAACCTAACATGGGGTGCGCGTCCGAAACCTCCACGTTGGTCCTCCCGTTTCTTGTCCCTTTCATATTCGTATGGGGGGGAACGGAAGCGGGAGGGCTGGTGCACCCTGGACAACGGCAAATATGTTCCCTTTCGAGAGTTCGTGTTTGCCGTTGACGAATATCGGACTGCTGGTGTTCTCAGCCCCCTCTGCTTTCAGAGGAGCCCTGAGACCCAAAGCGAGTGGAGCGCTGCCCCTTTGTGGTGTGGCCGCGACCAAAGGAGGGTTGCTCGGGAGGAGTGACCAGGGGTTGGTCGAAAGACTGACTCCGAGTAGGAGTATACCGTAGCCCCTTGGACCCTTTCTCAAGCCGACGTGGTTTCTGGGGTCAGATGACCTGACTTTCGGGGCCAGACTGGCTGGGGAGAGGGGCCAAGGGGGTCGGGGGTCTTGGCTTCAACGCCCGGACTGCGAGGAAGAAAACCTCTATAAAAAATTACCCCTAGTCCTTGTGTGGTGGGCAGGGTGTCATCGCTCGCGATAATTATATCTTAGTCTTAGGATGAGCTATTATTATCTGCAGGGTGGTGACACACGGTCTTCCACATGGACGCAGTTGGCAACGTGCTGTGGTACTCATGGGCAGGGGGATTGCTGCCCGCTAGCGTTGCAACCTCGCCGGAACTGGCAACCGGCGTTGTATCTGCCTTGGCCTATGTAATACGGGAATGAGCGTCACCCCGGGCTCGACATTTAGATCGTCTCAACTCGTGGGATCAAATATGGACCTAAAAAAAAACCAAAACGAAGGAGGAGAGAACTACGGTTCTGAAGTTGAGGGAGGATGCAACTTCAACCCAGTTGAAGTGGAGTCGACGATTAGAGGAGAAAGAGAGGCGCGTGTCTCACTCTCGCGGTGCGACAGTGTGCTGCTCGACCTGCCGCAGGAGTTGCAGCTGTCGGAGTCCGACAGCAGCGACATGGCGGTGAGCTCGCGCTCGTGCTCGCCCAGCGCGAGTGGTCGGGACGTGCGGAGCTGGCTGAAGCGCCGCAACCCTGACGCCGATGAGGAGGAGAAGGGCTCGAAGCCTAGAGGCACGAGGTGCAAGAGGGGGCGCGGTCGCCCACCGACAACCGGCCAGTACGTCGGTCTGGCGAAAGCCAAAGCTGAGCTGAATGCGGCCAAGGAGAGGGAGCTCGAACTCCGGGCCGAACAGGAGCTGGCTGAGGAGGTTTCCCAGCGACGGGAGGGACGTGTAACCCTCCTCACCGAAGTGCCGGGGGACAAAAGTGTGGCGCAGCTTAGCAGCGAGATTGAGGCGGCGGTGGAGATGATAAACTCCATCGCCCGTAAGTCCTCCAAGCTGAAATGCCAGTACGTGCGGGACCTCCGCCAGTGCGCGAGCACAATAATGGGTAACTCCCGAGAAATGAGGTCTCGCACGGAGTCTGAGGAGGTGCTGCGTCTGCAGGGCGAGTTGGCCGCCCTGCAAAAGAAGATGGAGACATTCGAGCAGCAAGCGGTCTCCGCCCCGGCGATGACGCGTGACGAGATTGCGTTCTTCATCGACGCGCGTCTCGCCGGGATTGAGAGTCGTCTCCTGCCGGAGCCGCGGCTGCGTCCTCCGCTTGCTGCTGAGACGCGCGCGGCCGCCCGCGCCGCGCAAGTGGCGACGACAGCTCAAGCGGTGCCCTTGGTGGACGTGGCGCCAGTACTGCCGGACCCTGATCCGACGCCTGGGCCCTCAATTTCCCCTCCCCTACCTCCGGCAAATGTTCCGGGGGTCAAGGGTAAGGGGAAACAAAAGAAGAAGAAGAGCGCTGCGGCCATCGAAGCCGAGGCCGCGCGCGAGGCGCAGCCGTCGGCCCCCGCGCCAACACCTCCAACTCTGGGGGATTGGAACAAGGTCGCAGCGCGCCCGAAGAGGGCCAAACCGACCAGCCCGACCACTGCTGCGGCGCAGGCTAAGCCTAAGGCCCAGAAGACGCCCAAGGCCCCGAAGGTCCGCACCCCTCGCACCGCCGCGGTGGTACTGACGCTGCGACAGGATGCGGCGGGTAAGGGCGTAACCTACGCCCAGGTGATGACCGAGGCCGAGAGGAAGGTCGACCTCAAGGGCCTCGGCATCGACGGCGTCCGCCTCCGTACGGCTGTGACTGGGGGCCGGATTTTGGAGGTGGCCGGGCCTGAAAAGGCCCAGAAGGCCGACGTCCTCGCCGAAAAACTTCGGCTAGCCCTGGGTGAGGACGTCAGGGTTTCCCGGCCGGAGATGGCCACGGAGGTGCGGATCACCGGCCTGGGCGACACGGCCACCAGTGAGATGGTGGCCCAGGCCGTCGCAAGTGCGGGGGGCTGCTCTGCCGAGAAGGTGAAGGTGGGCGTGATAAACCGCTCACCTGGCCGACAGGGCACCGTCTGGGTGAGATGCCCTGCTGTGGCGGCCAAGAAGGTGGCGGATGGCCGTCGCCTGACGGTTGGGTGGGCCAACGCTCGAGTTGTCCCCCTCGAGCCGAGACCGCAGCGGTGCTTCCGCTGCCTGGTGCCGGGACATGTGGGGGCGCAGTGTGCCTGTGAGGTGGATCGCAGCGCGCTGTGCTTCCGCTGCGGGCGTCCTGGCCATAGGCAGGACGCTTGCGACGCGGACCCCAATTGCCCCGTCTGCGCGGCGGAGAACGCCCCGGCGGGCCACCGCCTGGGCTCTAAACAGTGCACCGCGGTGGCCCGCGGGAGAGGCCGCCGGTCTCGGGGGGCTAAGGGCACTGGGGCTAATCCCAGACCCCTCACCCAGCCGTCAGAGGAGGCGATGGACACGGCCCAACAATAATGGCCAAAATCTCATTCCTGCAGGGCAACGTGAACCACTGTGCGGCGGCCCAGGATCTCTTGATCCAGACCGCAGTGCAGTGGCAAACGACTGTAGCCATAGTCGCTGAGCCGTACTGCGTCCGCGCCCGGGATGACTGGGCGGGCGACCGGGACGACTCGGTGGCTATCGTCGCCTGGCGGAGTGGCGCTGCGCCTGCCCCCTTCGACATGGTGTCGCGGGGTCGCGGGTGCGTTCTTGCTTCGCTGGGTGACGTTGCAGTGATTGGGGTGTACTTCTCACCCAACAGAAGCCTCGCCGACTTCGAGCAGATGCTCGCGGAAGTCGGGGCTCTGGTGGCGGACGTGCACCCCACCCCCGTGGTGGTTGCCGGGGATTTCAACGCCAAATCCAGGGCGTGGGGATCCCCGGCGACCGACGCCCGGGGGGAGATTTTGGAGGATTGGGCGGTGTCCACGGGTTTGGCGCTGCTAAATACGGGGGCGGTTCACACGTGCGTGCGGAGGCAGGGCGGGTCGATTGTTGACATCTCGTTCGCCAGTCCCGCCCTGGCCCGCCGCGCGAGAAACTGGAGGGTCATCGAGGGGGTGGAGACGCTATCGGATCACCGATATATCCGGTTCGACGTCGTCTCCGCTCCCGCGGACTCTCCGGCTGTAGATTTTACCCGCCCCCTGTCAGGGGAAGGTCCGCGGTGGCGTCTCAGGGGGTCTACTCCGAACGTCAATTGTCAAATCTTCGGCCGATATATCGGGCCATTTCCTACTCCAAAATACATTCGTTCCGACGGTCGGTCCGACCGAACTATCAATGACGTTTCTCGTATCGGAGCTTACTCCGAACGCGCAAAACGCGACCGAACTTTTGAATTTGACACACGATTTTTCGGGAGAACAGTGTCAAAATTCACGATAACAAATTAGATACCTTTTGTTCGTCGGAAGCATTCTTGGAAGTGAAGCAAAATTATAAAAAGGTGTGATATCATCAATATTAAGTGAAATTGTTGATCTGAACTTGTGTAGTTGTTTATAATTTTACAAGTACTTTATTTTAGTGCAATGGCAGGAAGATATTTTATGCTTCGAGCGTGTCTTGAGGAAGAACGTTTGGAACGCAGGAGAAGGCGTCGTCAATTACGAGAGAGTTTTGATATAAATACAATTTCCGACGTTGAGTTTATATCTAATTATAGGCTGAGCAGGGAATTATTTCAAACTCTCTGCACGGAGATTGTGCCTCTTCTGCGCCCAAAAAGGAATAGTCGTGGAATTGATCCCATAATTAAGGTATATGTACTATCATCATATTTATTAAGTACAGCGTAAAAATACTTTGCTAGTAAGTAAATAAAAAATATAACTTTTATATTTTGAGAATGGTGACACTTAAAGAAAATTACGATTTTCAGATCCTTACAGCACTTAACTTTTACGCACGGGGAAGTTATCAGGGTTCTGTAGCCCAAAATCTGGAAGCTCCAATGTCCCAGCAGTCCGTGTCAAAGTGTATAAGGGAAGTAACGGCTGCAATCAATACACCTGCTATCCTTAGGAAGTATATAAAATTTCCTCAGAACCGAAGTGAAAGAAATGCTATCAAGAGGAAGTAAGTTTTGGAGGCCTACATCTGTATTTTTAGGCAAACCACTTTTTTTATTACCATATGTACTTTTATTACAGATTTTATGAACTTCACAATATCCCAGGAGTGATTGGTTGTATTGATTGCAGTCATATAGCCATCGTGAGACCGGACAAAGACGAAGAACGTTACTTCAACCGAAAGCATTTTCATTCTTTAAATGCTCAAGTTGTAAGTATGATTTTTTGAATGACAAACATTTGTAAATTGTAATGTTAGTTGTTTTCTTTTATATAAAATAGATTTTTTCTTTTAGATATGTAACGCAGACTGCTATATCCTAAATGTGGATGCCTCATATGGTGGAGCTACGCATGACTCATTTATTTGGGCAAATAACAACATTAAAAGCCATCTGGAGAATCTCAATGAAGATACTACATTTTTGTTAGGTATGTTCTAATTTTATATTAATTTATTGTGTAATTTTGTCACAAGTGCTGTTAAAATAGTTTCCAATGTTTAAATGTTTACAGGTGATTCAGGGTATGCATTGAGAGAGTATCTGATCACTCCTTTTGAAAATGTGCCAGAAGATTCTCCAGAAGGTTGATTTAATGCAATGCATAAACGTGCACGCTCCACCATTGAGCGCACATTTGGGATATTGAAAGGCAGATGGAGATGTCTTCTTGCAGCTCGAGAGCTTCATTATGTGCCAGAAACAGCAGGTAAAATAACAATAGCCTGCTGTGTCTTGCATAATATGTGCTTACAAGCTGGATTGGAAGCTCCTGAGCTGACAGAAGATGATCAGAGTGCTGAAACCAGCCGGCAAGTTAGTGCACCCACTGCGCAATCTTCAACTGAAGCTCTCCGACGTGGACAAATAGCACGAGCAAGATTAGTTCGATTAGTGCAGCGTTAGTGTTAAGTGTTAAGAAAAAAAACATTTAGGTAGTTTTAGTTTATAGATTCAATAATGTTGACAAGGTAAATAGTGTTCTGTCTGCCGTTCTGAATTGGTTCACTTGAATAATCTTTTCTTAAATTCAGCCAAAACCAAATGTATAAAATTTGTCTTCCAAATGTAACTTTAGCCAATACAGAAATTCTCCTTAAGAATAATAGATTAAAATTTGTTAGTGATAATGTATTTCTCGGAATTATATGTCATATACTGTTATGTAGTAGTATACTGTTATGGGGGAGAGTAGCAGGTATAGAATCAAGTTTTATTTTACAAAAGCAAGCCATCTGCTGTATTTATAATATGGGCTCCAGAGAATCATTAAGGGAACTTATTCAAGAAAATTAATATCCTTATTGTTACTTCTCAGTATATTTATGAAAACATTATGTATGCTCAAAAAAATGTAGTCACATTAAAAACACTCCTTTTAAAAAAGCTTAAATCATAATTCACTAAATATACAATAAATGAAAAAACTGTTTTATCAAATTTTTTATTATGGTCTGTAGTTTTGGTTATAACTCAAACATAAAGAAGCTAGTCACCTGTAATTTGTGCAGTGAAAATAGCTAAAAACGCCTGTTTTAGCACTTTTCACTGCTGAAGAAGGATGTGTCTGAAAATGATTCAGCACAGACACCCATAAATTTATTTTTTCGATTGACATCATTATTATTGTACAAATATTCTGACATAGATGCATGCTCCGTTGGTTCGTACATGTAGAAAGGATGCAGGACGAAAGATTGACAAAACAGATATACAATGCGAAGGTGGGAGGATATAGGTGCCAAGGAAGACCAAGACTCACCTATCACAGCCAAATTGGCCAAGGCAAGGGTCCATAGGCTACGGTAACTGCTTACTATCAGGCGGGCTGTATGCTTGTTTCAACGGCGCTGTTGTGCCATTTCTCTCAAAATGGCACACATTTCTGCAAGGGCTTCCTGCACAGTGTTGTTAAGTTGTGTGAGGGCAGCCCTTATGCCAGCTAATTCAGGGGTCCACTCTGCCTGTTGCGCCAGTCGTCGTTCTTCAAAGGCGAAGAATCTACGCGTAACAGAGTCTTCGGTGTTTCTCCCTCTTCTGGCGACCCTCCTTGTGTTTGAAGCTAAAAAACAGAAATTTTATTAATATCTTTCACATGCGTACAACTATTTTCTACAACTGCACCACTCATTATCGACAGGATATTCATCTCCACACACTGGAGCCACAATGGTCTCACACTGTATGGTTCCAAGGGGGATTTGTTCTAAGAATTATTAGGTTGTGGAATGAACTCTGCCGAGGTTTTCCCCGCGGCCTACAGCATAGGGTTCTTCAAGAAAGGTGTGAAGAAGATTTACAGAGTCGGCAATGCATGAGTGATGCCCCTGGTTTGCAAGTGTCCATAAACTACGGTAACTGCTTACCATCAGGCGGATAGTTAGCTTGTTTGCCACCTTAGTGGTATTAAAAAAATACTTATTTACTTAGGGTGGTACCATGCTACTTATCATTTTTCTTGGTCCAAGTTGGATTGGATAGTAACTGCGATAAAAAAAGGATGGCTGTATTTTAACTACATAAAATGTATGGCAAAGAACTTGGATGCAAACTATGATCTTGAACGCTGGCATTCCATGTGATATTTTTTCTTTACTTTTAACATGTTTGTGGATTATCTAGTCTAACAATTTTTTATAATATCAAAAAAATTATAAACGGTTATATATTTAAATTATTGTTCAAACCTTGCTTGATATTTATTTATTATTGACTTGAGTGGATATGTTACTTACATCTCTGTGTAGGCTCACTGCGAACATGTTCACTGGAAGTTGCTGGCAGGCTTCCAGTGCCCAAGAGCTGTGGTGGTTCTGTAAATAAAAAAAATGAATCATATAATAATCACTATATTTAACAAAATGAGTAAAGTATTGTTTATAGTGCTGTGATAATTATTTTTATATAATAGTGGCCGCCAGCGGTTTCACTTGTTCAAGTCCTATTTCACCCATTCAAGTTTTATTTTCTTGTCAAAATGTAGCCTATGTCTTTCTCCAAGGTACTCTAAAAGTCTATACCTACCAAAATTAATCAAATTGGTTCAGTGTTGAAAATAAAAACACATGTTACTCTGTTAATAATGTAGCTTTCTATAGGTAAAAGAATTTTTGAAATCAGTTAAGTAGTTTTTGCATTTATCTATTATACTCGTAAACAAATATTAGTATGCAAAGATTAGATTAGAGGCAAAGAAACGTATGGTCTGCCTGATGGCAAGCAGTTACTGTAGCTTATGGACACTTGCAACATCAGGGGCATCACTCGTATTACTACGAGTAATTTATTTGTTTTAAATCTCTATTGAATAAGAAAAAATAATATAGTAATACCTATAGCTCAACTTTCTTATAACTAACTTACCATTTACATAGAGTTCCGTGACCACTTGAGACTCGGGCATAGTTTGACTGGCAGTGATTGGCTGCTGGGATGGTGGCAAACTCTCCTGTTAGAAAAAAGAAAGTAAAATTTAATATATTGACACTAGAAATTGACATTCACGAACAATATTGTTAGGCCTTTACAATAAACAGTTGACTATAACATATAAAAACGAAATTTCTAAGATTAAATAAAAACTATGTAAAATAATACTATCTTAGAAGTCACTACCTTCTTTGTAAAATAATATAGAAATATGAATAAATTTACCTGTACAAAAGCTGGAACTGTTGCAGTTGTTTGAGGCGTTCCAAACCCATCTCCCATAATAGATAGGACCTTAAGGTCCCATTGGGAGAGCTGCGGAGCCGTTGATGGCCCCCCACCAGTAGCACTGGCTGACCGCCGTGCAGCAGCTACATTTTTTTTTGCCAGATATTTTCTGTCTGTCCACACCTTAAAAACAAAATGTCATATGAAATACCACAAATGAATAAAATAACACTGTTTGTTTGTCTTGGTCTGGATGTTTTAAGAGAGGTAGAGCGCATCAAAGCAGCCCGTCTGGGGAAGTACCTCCGCCTCACAGAAAACCGCAGGCAAATAACAACTGCCTAGAGGGTTGTTGTGTTCCTGCGTGTGAGTGAGGTCACTAGTAAGATCCCAAGGAGTTGCTGTGTAAGCAGCAGAGGAGGCATCGCAAGAGTGATACAATATATCGCTAGCGTTAATAGGCTACGGTACCCGCTTTACATCAGGTGGGCCTTGTACTTGTATGACTCCCGACGTAGTATAAAAAAAAAGCTATTTGTTTAAAAACTTACCCGTTGCCACTGCTGTACAGTCTTTGTACAACCACCCATTGAATTGAGGGTTGTACATATTTCATCCCAAAGGCGCTGGGATTGTAATCGGCCCTCCACATTCCTCAGAAGGCCACGAGCCAACTCGCGATGCTCCTCAAGAAAATTGAAGAGAACATCCATTTGTTGTGACGTTGGGGCTGACATTTCTTCAGACACTGAACTTTATGGACCACTCTAAACAAATTTCTGACTCTAACTGAATACAAACAAACTCGCAACCCATGGAAAATCATGTTTTTAACAAAAAATATTCCTATCTTTCAACACTTTGGAGTGGGTCATTAATTCAAACCGTGGGATAGGATAAGAGTTTGCAAAACGTCCACACAAATTTCGTAGAACACACTCCACTCAAAACTTAGAACAGGAACACTTATAAAGTGTGTAAAAAATTCCTTTTAAAAACTTTTTGATTTACGACTTGTTTACAAACAAATCAACCTATATTAAATTTACGTATAACATTGACACATTCCTTATTAAAAAAAAACAACATAGGCAAAGACAAACAGCATACAGCCATGCTTTAAATTTTTATCGAATTACGAGATATATTATCACTTCTATAGCTTACACATATTCATTAACTTACATTGAACATAAATCATGACTTTCTTTAAATCCTTTACACGTAAATATTAAAAAAAATCAATATGAAAGAGAAACCGTAAACAAGGCCTAAAATTTCATAGCGGACCGCACTATTCATTCGTTCACGATAATTGTCACGTGACTCCGATCTAAACTCTCGAGCCCGATATGATTTCGGAGTAAGGCCACGACTTAAACTTCGGTCGGGCATCGGTCGGACCCGAAGATTCGTATGTGCGGTTTCGGAGTAGCACCCCAGCACGCTGGACCCGGAGCTGGCCAAAGAGGCGGCCGTCGTCGAGCGGTGGGCTGCTGCTGCAAGCGGCCTGGACGTGGACGCGAGGTGCGAGTGGCTCGCAGGAGCGCTGACTCGCGTCTGCGACGCGGCGATGCGGAGGGCGAGACCGACCCCCCCGCGGAGGCAGGTGTACTGGTGGCGACCACACCTGGCAGAGCTGCGTAAACTCGTTCACGCAGCTCAGCGCAGGTACACCCGCAGTCGCGGGAGGAGTGTCAGAAACCTCGCCCTCGAGGAAGAATTATTCGCCGCGTACAGGGCCGCGCGTGCAGCATTTAGCTCGGCGATAAGGGCCGCCAAGGAGGAGGCCTGGAAGGAGTGGCTCGACAGCCTCAACGAGGACCCGTGGGGGCGCCCCTACAAGGCTGTGAGCCAGAAGCTCCGACCTTGGGCGCCTCCCCTCACTAGGACTCTGGAGCCACCCTTTCTGGAGCAAGTGGTCAGCTCCTTGTTCCCAGCGAGGGAAGAGTGGGTGCCACCGCGGATGGCAGCGCCGAGCCGGGGACCGGCGGAAGGTGAGGTCGTCCCGCCCGTGTCCGAGGCCGAGTTGGGGGCGGCGGTCCTGAAGTTAAAAGTCAGGAACCGCGCCCCGGGCCCGGACGGTATCCCTGGGCGGGTCCTAGCCCTTGTGGTGCCGGTCCTCGAGGAGGAGATCCTGTCCCTGCTGACGGAGTGTTTGGTGTCGGGGAGGCTCCCGCGGCGGTGGAAGACGGGCAAGCTCGTGCTGCTTCGGAAGCACGGGCGCCCAGCCGAGTCGCCGTCGGCCTACCGGCCCATTGTTTTGCTCGACGAGGCGTGCAAGCTCCTAGAGCGGGTGCTTGCTGCGCGACTCGTCGGGAGCTTGGGGGCGGATGGGCCGGACCTCAGCGGCGACCAGTTCGGCTTCCGCTGTGGGAGATCCACGCTGGACGCCATATCCCGACTCAGGGACAGGGTGGAGGAGGCTGTCGCCCGGGGAGAGGTGTTGTTGGCTGTCTCGCTAGATATTGCGAACGCCTTCAACTCCATCCCCTGGGCGACAATCGAAGAGGCGCTGAGGTACCACAACGTCCCGTGGTACCTCAGGCGCGTCCTTGCGGACTATTTCGTTGACCGGGCCATTAGCTATCCGGCCCGGAGCGCGGTGGTCCGCAGGGACATGTCGTGCGGTGTTCCACAGGGGTCGGTATTGGGACCGCTCCTGTGGAACATCGGTTTCGATTGGGTCCTGCGCGGTGCCAATCTTCGTGGAGTCGGCGTCCTTTGTTACGCCGACGACACCCTAGTCACCGCGCGTGGACCCACGTGTAGGGACGCGGCCGTGCTTGCCACTGCAGGCACGGCCCAGGTGGTGCGGCGCATCAGGGCGCTGGGCCTCAGGGTGGCCCTGGAAAAGTCCGAGGCCATCTTTTTTCATGGGCCTCGGACTAAGCCCCCCCGCGACGCAAGTATTGTGGTGGGCGGCACCTCCATTGCCGTCGGAACGACGCTGAAGTATCTCGGCCTCGTCCTCGACGGCAGATGGGGGTTCGCGGAGCATTTCCGGCGGCTGACGCCAAAGCTGGTGTCATATGCCGGGATGCTCGCGAAGCTGCTCCCCAATTGCGGGGGGGCGGGCGGTGTCTGCCGCCGCCTGTATGACGGTGTGGTCCGCTCCAAAGCGCTTTACGGAGCGCCGATTTGGGCGCCGGCCCTCAGCGCAGGCAACCTGACCCTGCTGCGACGTCCGCAGCGTCCGACAGGTTGGCGGACGCCTCGGCGAGCAGATCGCTCGTCGGGGCCATTCGCCCCGTCCTGCGTCCGTGGGCGGAGGCGCGGCACCGGGTGCCGACTTATTTCCTGACCCAGCTCCTTACGGGACACGGCTGTTTTGCCAAATACCTGTGGGAGTTGGTGGGGATCGAGTCGGACCCCGTGTGTCGCCACTGCGCGGCCGGCGTCGTGGACACGGCAGAGCACACGCTTTCCGTGTGTGCGGCGTGGGATGCCTGGCGCGCTCCACTTGTGGACGCAATTGGGCGGGATCTTTCGCTGCCGGCCGTCGTGCAAGCCATGGCCGGCAGCGAAGAGTGTTGGGCCGCCGTCTCCTCGTTTTCTCACGAGGTGATGGCGGCCAAAAGAGAGGAGCTGCGGGAGCGGGAGCGTGCCGGTAGCACGCTCCCGCCCCGTCGGCCTACGGCGAGGGGGCGCCGGCGACGCATATATGCCGGCGTCCCCGATTAGAGTAGCCACGGGCGGCGGGTCGGGGGACCTGCCGCCCCAGTGAGTAGTAAGTGGCGGATGGCTCCCCTCCGTGTTTCGGGGGAGCCATCAAGAGGAGTAGAGGGGGCCATATATGCCCCCCCATCTTGTGTCGAGCCCTCCATAAGAGGGCGAC
Organism: Pyralis farinalis; assembly: GCA_947507595.1. NCBI lineage: Eukaryota > Metazoa > Arthropoda > Insecta > Lepidoptera > Pyralidae > Pyralis > Pyralis farinalis. The sequence continues at coordinate 263,806 of OX382283.1, forward strand.
CCTTGCCGAGCCGCAGTGAGTATACACTTGCCTATCCTGCGACTCGGCTAAGGCGACGGAGGAACACCGTGGGGTTTTAGTGGGTAGTCCGGCCGATTGGCCGGGAGTCCCACTCGAAGCCGTCCCCGCTGCCCCCGCAGCGGGGGAGGCGAAGTGCGTAAATGCATTTCCCCACGTACAAAAAAAAAAAAAAAAAAAACCTAACCTAACATACAATGGGGATATGATAAAAATAACTAAATAAATTAGTCAGTTACATTTTGGTAAACATTGCAAAATATATTGGTTACTACAACTATAAATTTAGTAAATAAATAATAGTAATAAGCGGTAAATTATACATTTAAAATAGTGATAGCTACAAAATACTTTTGTATGAAGACCAACCGTTTTATATTTGTAAATTTAACTACAAATTTTTGTATTAATTATTAAAGTTTACTAGTAAAATAACCTTTGCTTCTTTGGTGAATTCAACTAATCTTTTTTTTCAGTGTGCAAAGAACGCAATACGATATATGCGGACATTGAGAAGTATTTTAAAAATGTCTGTTTGTAAATTGCATCCAGTGTGCAATATATCATTTGAAGACACATCAGTATCAGTGGCACAACTACCATCAAGCACAATGCGTACGGGAGTAGTGGCCTTATCGCTACGTATCACGGGATGATGAGGTATGTAGTACCCCGGAAAAATACTTTCATCTAGAGGTACCTTAGAAAGAACACCTGTTTTTACATAATCTTGAATTATATGGTTATATTTTTCATGAAGTTCTGGAGACTTGGAAAACTTCTTCTCAAGAGATAAGAAGCGTTTTTTAGCGTTAATGTAAGAATTACCGAGCGTAATTGGACTGAACTTGAATGGAAGATCTACCGAGAAGCTACCGTCCTCCTTGCGAATAGTTGTAGAAGTGTAAATATTTTCACACTCTTGCTCGTCTGGACTTAAATATTTTTTCTCTGGTACTTCTTCAACCGTCCAAAATTTCTCCAAAGTCTCATCAAGCGGGTCTCTAGTATATGAACAAAAAGCTCGAGATGTAACAGGCGCGGAACCAATAGGTGCGTCACCCATGATAACATAGCCTAAAGAAGTTTCAAAAGCGGAGGGACAATTATTTTTACCTATAATTTTATCAAAAAGAATAATTTCACAATACATCTTTACACCTAATAGTATATCAATTGGACCGGGCATCGAAAAATCGTCGTCGGCCAATGGCAAGTTACGAATGACGTCACGCAACGCCGAGGTATCAACGCGCGCGACCGGCAACTGTGACGTAATGCGGTCCACCACCATAGGTTGTATAGTGTAGAATGTATTATTATCGAAGCGAGAATTAAATTCAATTTTAGTTACACCAATAATTTTTTGTGAAGTTCCCCCTATACCTTGAACTTCAGCGTAGCGGTTTTGCGAAGAAATAGGAAGAGACAATCGCTTACAACAATCAATTGAAATATAGTCACTCTGTGAGCCAGGATCCACCAGACATCTCACTGAGTGGTTGCGGTTATATTTATCTTTAATATTTATTTTAGCGGTACCTAACAGAGTAGTAGTAGCGGTGCGGGTGCGGTCGTGATACTCACGAGAAATGGTACACACAGAAGCGTAGCCATTAGTAGCGTTAGAACCTACATTTGGTTCATGAAAAACAATCTTATGAGCGGGTGAACAAGTTGAGCAAGGCGCGCGCTCAACTGCGGACTCCGTCGCCAATGTGCCGCGCGCTAAGCCATGTGCGGTAGCGGGTGAATCATAGTGCGACTGCGCGGGCGCACTGACGGCGACACTACAGTTAGAAATATTTCGCGGTTTGAAATGCAATAACGAGTGGTGCTTGCCCGAGCAGGTATTACACCAGTGAGTAGAAGAGCATGACAATACCTTATGCTTCATGCTTAAACAATTAACACACGCAGAAGTATCTTTTACAGAAGTATATCTTTGTTGCGATGTCATTTTCATAAATTTCGGACACTTGAATAAATGATCATGTTTGTTTTGATTACAAAGATTACAATTATTACTGTCACATGTACCACCCTCGGTATTGACAAAAGACTTAGTTGACCTAGGAGTTGGAATAAAATAATTACACACAGTGTTACACATACACACATAGTGTGGACATTCGTTTCTCATTTGTTTTTGTACTTATGTTTAGGTCGGTCATACTAATGGTCTTATATAATTTTCTCTTGCTCTTGAATTTTTTTTGTTAGTTGTTCATTTATTATGTTTAGATTCTCTATCTCGCTATTCGCTATGTCTAATTCAAACTTCAATTTTGCATTTTTTTCTTTTAGTTCTTGAGTGTACATACTGTCACTTGCGGCGACATCTGGTAGACTTTGTGAAGTAGTATTAAAATTTACAGTGTGATTGTTGTCTTGCTGGATGTCTTCCATGGAGAGTAGGGGAAATGTTATGTCCTGTAAAGACTTTACTTCTCTTTTTCCCGCCGCCGCCTCCTCTGCCAGTTCCCGGTCGAGCCTGGTGAGTGCCCAACGCGGGAACCGGCTCCGCCACCGGGACGAAATCGCCGGACTCCCGGGGGCTCGGGACACCTCAAACCTGATGTACCGATGGTCCGAGAGTGTCTCTACCCCCGTCTCCACCCTCCAATCCTAAATTCTGCGTGCGGTGGACGCGGTGGCGAAGGACAGATCCACCACCGACCCTCCATTCCACCGCACGCACGTATGGACCGTCCCCCTATTTAAGAGGGACAGTCCCGCGGCCAGCGCCCACTCCTCCACCTTCCGCCCTTTGGCTTGCGTGGCCGGGTTGCCCCATGCCGTGGACTTGGCGTTGAAGTCCCCGGCCACGATAACCTGGGCGGGCGCTAGCCGCCTCACTGCCGACCCAAGAGCGTCGAGCAGCCGCTCCAAGGCCGGCAGGTCGCGGTTCGGGGAGAAGTACACACCGATTATTGCGTACTCTCCTCGAACCGCCGCCACGTAGCCCGCTCCCCTCCCCCTCACCAAGAGTGGGGGGCTGGCGCCAGGCCTCGCGACGATGGCCACGGATCCGTCCCGGTCCCCGGCCCAATTAGGCCGGGAGGGCACGTAGTATGGTTCCGCAACCACCGCCACGTCCACGTCCCACTGCGCCATGGACTGCAGGAAAAGGTCCTGAGCCCCAGCGCAGTGGTTGACGTTGGCCTGCAGGAAGCGAGGATGTCCGGCCATTACTCGGACATCCTGGCCTCAGGCGCCTGCTGCCGCCCACTCCCGCGAGAGGTGGGGGGCGTTCTCCCGCGGATGGACGGGGGGTTGCAGAGCCGGCTCCCCATCACGTGGCTCGCCTTTCGTCCGGCGTCGGTACACACGGCACAGCGGGCCTGTGCCGAGCAGCCCGAGGCGATGTGCCCCGGCTGCCCGCACCTGTAACACAGGCGGCTGCGGTCCGCCTTGGAGGGGCACAACTCCGCTGTGTGCCCCTTCCCCATACACTTAAAGCAGTGCATGGGGCGCGCCTTCAGCAGGTGGAGCTGTACCCGGCTCCAGCCCACCCCAATACTGCCCAGTTCGAGCAGCTTCTTCGCTGCCGTCACCGGGCAGCGCATCAGGGCGGAACTGGAGTTCCGCCAGTCCGGGCGGATTTCGCCCACCCGGACCTACTCGGGGGCGCAGCCCCCCTCGCGAGCGACCGCAACCTGTACCCGCTGTACTGTGGCGGCGTCATCCAGCCCGGTGATCCGGAACTCCGCGCACTTCACCGGTCTGGATACCTCCACGACGCCGGACAAGGTAGCCGTCAACTTGGCTGCCAGGGCGTCTGCCTTCTCATGGCTGGAGGAGCCGGGGACCTCGATGAGCCTTGCTCCGGTCGCAGACTTGCGAATCCGGAGCGAGCTGATCCCCAGCTCCCCCAGATTGACCTCCTGCTCGGCCTTTAATAGGGCCGAAGCATACGTTGCTCCCCCAGTGGCTGCCTACGGCCGTGGAGCCGGGGAGCACCACTTTAGCCTTAAGGCCCTCCTCCCTGCCTGCGGGAGCAGGAGGTGCTGACGCCCTGGTAGGCGGCGCGGGTGCCGCGGGAGCAGCGGGTACCGCGGTTTTCCGCGGCCTGCGACGGACCACATCGGTCCACGACGGCTCCGCCGACGGGGCCGCCGCGGCCGGTTTACCCTTTGATGTGGACGGGCCGAAGCTCGTCCACGACTCCTCCCGGGCACCACTGCGGGCGGGACCCGTTTTGGCGGCCGACCTCGCCTGAAGGCGCACCTCGAGCTCGGCTGGCGCCTTCCGCGGCTTAGGTGCCGGTCGTCGCGCGCTTTCGATGGCCGCTCTTGCGGCTTTCGCCACCGCGGAGCTGTCGCCCGCTAATGGCGGACGGGTGACAGTCGGAGGAGGCAGGCGCGACTCTAACTCGGCGAGCCGCCCATCCACCAAATTGCCGACGAGTTGGACGATGTTCCGCTCCAGAGACTGGACATCGCCCGAGCTCATCGGCCCCTGCGTCCTCCTTTCTTTGTGGAGCTCCTCGAACTCCCGGCGGTGCGCCTTGACCTCTTCCCTCAGGGAGGCCACCTCCCGTTGCAGCCGAGCGTTGTCGGCTCGGAGGCGGTGGGTCTCCTCCGCCTCCGTGCGCACCACCAGGGCCTTCAGGATCCCCCGGATCCCGCCCGCAGCCTTCGCGATCTTTGCGGCGTTCCCCCCCTTGAGGCTCGCCGACTTCCCTGTGAGGTTGAGGATGACGCCCAGCATCTTCTCGCCCCTCACCATCAGGTCATCGGCTCTCCCCGCCGTTGGGTCCGCCGGTTTCCCCTCAGGGCTTGTCCCTTCGGGGCTTTGGTTTTCCGCCTCGGGGCTCACCCCCTCGGCGCTTCCGGCCACTGCCGTGCTGCTCTTCTGGCCCCTGAGGGCCCGCCTCTCAAGGAGCGCCTGGATGGCCGCCTCCTTGGCCTCCTCCGTTCGCTCCTTGAGCTGACGGCGGGCTCTGGCCAGACTGGGGGCATAGCCGACCCTCTTCCCGCGTCTGGCCGTGGTCAGCTTCGCCCTTTCATCGGGCGTGTCCGTCTCTGAGCCGGAAAACAAACGCTTCCGGCCCAGCTCCGACTCTGAGAGGGTGGTGACCGACATAGTGTCCGTCTCCTCCCCTCCCCCACACCGTCTCTCTATTGCCACCGTCTGTGGCTCTTCCGGGAGGCCGGGAGAGCGGGTTGATGATGATCATGACCCGCCGTTTACCATGAGGGAACTCACAGCGGCTGTATCGTCGTTCAACCCGAAGAAGGCTCCCGGTGCCGACGGCCTCACGCCTGACATTTGCGCTCGGGCCATCAACAGTGACCCTGAGTTCTTCCTGGGCCTTCTTAATAAATGTCGAGCCCTCCGCTACTTTCCTCGGCTGTGGAAGGGGGCCCTCGTAATTGTCCTTCGAAAACCAGGCAAGGACTCGTATACCTTGCCCAAATCGTACAGGCCGATTGGGCTTTTGCCTGTCTTGGGCAAGGTATACGAGAAAATGCTGATCGCTCGCCTCAAGCACCACATTCTACCGAGGATTAGTACTCGCCAGTACGGGTTTATGCCACAAAGAGGCACCGAAGACTCCCTCTATAACCTGGTGCAGCACATCCGCGCCAAGCTTGACGAGAGGAGAATGCTCACTCTCGTCTCGCTGGATATAGAGGGAGCCTTCGACAACGCCTGGTGGCCGGCAATAAAACTACGACTGGCTGAGGAAAATTGTCCTCTGGGCTTGAGGAGAGTGATCGACAGCTATCTCAGCGATAGGACGGTCAGAGTTAGGTACGCCGGGGGGGAAACCTTGCGGTCCACCACCAAAGGGTGCGTCCAAGGGTCCATAGGAGGACCGATTTTGTGGAACCTCCTATTGGATCCTCTTCTGCAGCAACTCGACCTTGCGGGGGTGCACTGTCAGGCCTTCGCCGATGACGTCGTGCTGATGTTCGACGGCAACACTGCGCTGGATATAGAGAGACAGGCCAATGCCGCTCTCGAGCATGTGAGGGCGTGGGGTGTCAAAACCGGTTGAAGTTTGCGCCGCATAAGACCAGCGCTATGCTGGTCACGCGCAAACTTAGGTATGACACTCCGCGGCTTACCATGGGCGGGATAGACATTGGCATGTCTCGGCAGATCAAACTGCTGGGGTTGACGATTGACGCGGGTCTGACGTTCAACGCGCACGTGGCTACTGTCTGTAAAAGGGCAGTGGCCATATACGGGCGCCTTGCGCGTACGGCCCGCGTCAGTTGGGGTCTCAACCCTGAAGTAGTGAAGTCAGCCGTAGTGGAACCTACGATATTGTACGCTGCCGCCGCATGGGCTCCAGCGGTCAATAAGCTGGGCATCCAGAAACAGCTCAACAGCGTACAGCGGGGCTTCGCGCAGAAGATCTGCAGAGCCTACCGCACGGTCTCCCAAAACTCCGCACTGCTGCTGGCTGGGGTGCTGCCTCTTGACCTCAGAGTGCGCGAGGTCGCCTCTTTGTACGAGGCCAAGAGGGGGCTACCCCATCCGCTGCTCGGGGACAGGGAGATCGAGCGGATGGCCTCGAAGATCGAGGCCCCGCATACCGCGGAGCTAGATAGCTTGGAGTTCGGCAGCCTGGTGGACGAGGAACAATGCAGGGCACACTCCAACTTTGCCCTGCGAATTTACACGGACGGCAGCAAGATTGAGGGCCGGGTTGGCGCCGCTGTATCCATATGGAACGGCGGCGCGGAAACCAAGGCCGTCAAGCTTGCTTTGTCGTCCTACTGTACCGTCTACCAGGCGGAACTCCTGGCTATCTGCACGGCGGCCGAGTACGCTTTGAGCTGCGATGGACCCAGTATCGGCATCTTCAGCGACTCCATGGCGGCGCTCCAGGCGGTGGCGAACGTCGAGTCCCCCCATCCCCTGGCGGTGCAAACACGGGACGCTCTTAAACTGTGCAAAAGCCAGGGTAAGAGCGTCTCGCTGTTCTGGATTAAGGCACACGCGGGGTTGGAGGGGAACGAACGCGCCGATGAACTCGCCAGGAGCGCCGCACTGGGGTTGCGGAGACGGCCAGACTACGACCGCTGCCCTGTCTCATTCGTCAAAGGTATGATCCGCAAGGGGACCATTGACGAATGGGACAGGAGATACAAATCGGGAACAACAGCTTCGACAACGAAGATGTTCTTCCCGAGTGCGGCGGCGGCGTACGGCATCGTGGGTAAAATGGTGCCGTCGAGCATCACTACGCAGGTCCTCTCGGGGCATGGTGGGTTCTCCGCGTACTTGCACAGATTCAAGTGCGCGGATGATCCATCGTGCTTCTGCGAGCCCGGCGTGGACCAGACAGTGCAGCACATATTGTTTCGGTGTCCCGCATTCTCCAAACAGAGGTATGATTTGGAGCAGGATTTGGGAATGGGAACCAGGGCTCGCACAGGGACGGGACTTTTTTAGGATAGGACGTCTTGGCCCATATTTTAAAATCCCCCAGGACTGCAGCGGATTAGGAGGCCAAAAAATTTTAGGGCTGAAAACAGCTAAAACGGGTGGGGCTTGGCGGGCCGGTTCCGGTGGTACAAGCGCGGACGAAATCGGACCAGGGGTTCCCGAGTTACAGCAAGAACCAAATTTTGGGTTCTGGTTTACTTCTTCTTCTTTGAGAATAACCAAGGCTGTATCTCGGGAACCAGTGGGCCTAGCTGGCCGTGCTTGGTATCGTTGTGACGGGCTCGGCAAGCCCTACAAGTAGAGCCTGACAACACTGCTCTACATAGAGCCAGTGGGAACTTCACCCCCACAACCCATAATATAGACCGGGGGAAAAAATTCTTTCGTCCTACATAATTGACCAGAGAGTCCGCATAGGGGTAGAGACACGTCTTTAACTGAGCGGCTCTACAATCAGAGATAGAGACAAAATTGAAAAAACCAGCGACTGTTGACAAACTCTTTATAAAAGTCGCCACTATTTTACTGGGCCGGGAAAGTAGAATAAGAGACAAGAGTCTGCGACTCTACATTATTTATTTACATATACTTTTGTTAGCTTTAAGTGTAATTGCGTATAATTTTCGTCCCTATTGACGCACTGTATCGGTTCGCGCACGACAGGTTTTAAAACTTCTACAAACGCGCGACACCGGCACTTAGATAAACACCAACATGTTCGGATTTAGGACTCCGGACGTTAAAGGTAGAGGCGTCTCTACATCGCCCAAAGACGCGAGGAAGTCACCTGGCTCGCCAGTAGAGGTGGGGAAAACACCCACAAAGACAGTGCGAAGAAGCATAGACGTGTGGGAAGCCGCCAACACGGACCCCACCCCTTTTTTTTTTTTTTTTTTTTGTGACGCGGGGAAAAATGCATTACGCACACCACCGGTGCCTGGGTGGCCTCCGGTGGTAGTGTGGGACTCCCCGTCGGCTGTCCGACGGTATACCCACTAAACGACCCCGCGAAATGCCATCGGCTGCGTTGGTGTGGTGCCCCGGATCTGTCAGCAACAGGACACCACTGCGACTGGCCAGCCCCTCAGAAGGGGCCGGACTTCTTCAATCTAGGGGCCGTCCCGGCAAATTGGGACAGCCCCACCGGCGGCGGGACCATTATGGGGCCAGGTTCCCATCCTTACCCCTAGTCCCACAAGTTAGGGAGGCGGCAATAGGTGCGCGTAGCGCCTACGCCGCACTCCCGTCCGCCGTCTCCGGAGCGGGACAGGGAGGATGATCCCGAGGCTGTCCATCTGGGACACTGCTCCAGCGTGTGTTGGGCAGTGTCCTCGGCCGCGCCACAATCGTGGCAGCCCGGCTGTTCCTCCCGCCTCGCGACCCGGTGCAGGTACTCACCGAAGCACCCATGCCCGGTGAGCACCTGCACCATACGGAAGGTGAGGGGTTTGCGCCTACGGCGCATCCACGCCTCCAGGCCCGGGCGCAGCGCATCCGCAACGCGGACTCCATACTGCGGCTGCGCCAGGTCCTCCCCCCACCTCCGCATCATCTCTGAATGCCCTCGCTGGCGACACCGCCCCACTTCCTCCAACGTGGGGCGCTTGCCGAGTGCCCTCCTCCTAGCGACGAAGCTATGCACTTCGGCGAGCACCTCCGCCACCAACTCCCAGGGCGGGTCGCCAGTAAGGGCGGTCGCGGCCGTCCACGCTACCGTCCGGTACCCCCTTATCGCCCTCTGCGCTATGACCCGCTGCGCTCTGCGCAGCTGAGCCCTGTTCCGAGCGCAGAGAGCGTCCGCCCATATAGGGGCACCGTACGTGGCCATACTCCGGCAGATGCCAGAGTACAGCCGCCTGCACGCGGCGCTGGGTCCGCCCACATTGGGCAGGAGGCGACCCAGCGCCGCCGCAGCTCTGATGACCTTCGGTCCCAACCGCTCGAAGTGGGGACCGAAGGTCCATCTTCCGTCAAGGGTGAGGCCCAGGTACCTCATCTGGGCACTCACCCTTATACTCTCTCCTCCTATTTGGAGGTGCGCTCCCGAGGGGGGGCCCCGCCTACCGGTCCCGCGGAAGAGGAGGGCCTCGGTTTTCTCCAATCGGACCCGAAGCCCAAGTCTCTCTATGCGGCTGACCACCAGTCCTACTCCGACTTCGGCCAGCCGCGCCGCCTCCACAAAGGTCTTACCCCGGGACGTAACAAGGGTGTCATCTGCATAGCAGATGACACTCATCCCGGGGAGGAGACGGCACCGCAGGACCCAGTCGTATGCGAGGTCCCACAGGTTGGGGCCCAGAACGGACCCCTGTGGGACACCGCACACGACGCGTCTTCTGATCATCTGACCCCTCGCGTCCTCGTAGCGCACCTCCCTGTCCTCCAAGTATGCCTTCAACAGTCTCCCCAAGTACGGAGGCACCTCAAAGTATTTGAGGGCCTCCAGGATGGTACTGTGGGGGAGGCTGTTGAAGGCATTGGCGATGTCCAGCGACACCGCCACCACCACGTCTCCCTCGCGCTCCGCATCCTCCGTCACCGACCTTAGGCGCCTTATGGCGTCGACGGTCGACCGTCTGGCCCGGAACCCGAACTGGGCATCCGAGAGGCCCGGGCCCGGGCCATCCTCCAAATGCTGAGCGAGGCGGGAGGCGACAACCCTTTCCAGGGCTTTGCCCGCCTCGTTCAGCAGAATGACGGGTCGAACCGCCGACCCCGAGTCCGGGGGCCGGTCTCCCTTTAACAGAAGTACGAGCCGGCCCACCCTGAAGGGTCCCGGGCAGCACCCCGACCGCAAGCAGCAGTCAAGGAGCTCCCGGAACCCGTCTCCGAGGTGCACGAGCTAGAGGGCTAGCACCCTTCCGTGCACCCCGTCCGGACCCGGCGCCCTCTTCTTGCTTCGGAGGCGGTCAATGACCTCCATCTCCTGGTCGGTGACGGTCGGCGGAGCGCCCTCCACCTCTCCTCTGGAGTCCAGCGATCGGGCCATCCTCGGGGGAGCGAAACCCCGCGGGGTGTCAGGGAAGAGTTCCCCGACAACCCTCTCCAGCAGGGCCGGCTGGAGGGTCTCCGTCAGCGGGGCCGATTGAGCGCGGAGCTTGTTCCGCGCTCCTCTGTACGGTCGGCCCCACGGGTCCCTGTCTAGGCCCTCCAGCAGCTCCTGCCACGCTCCCTCCTTGGCCCTACTTATAGCCATCTGCAGGGCTCTCCTGCTCTCCACGTAGACACCGTGCAGATGGCTATCCCTTCCTTCGTCCCGGGGGCGGCGACGCCTGCTCCGGGTATACGCTCTACGCGCCCCGTTGCAGTCGTCCCGGAGGTCGGCTATCTCCGCCGACCACCAGTAGACCGCCCGCCTTGGGAGCGGACGCCCAACGTTGGGCATGGCCGCCCTGCACACCGCCGTGAAGGCGTCGCAAAGACGACCAGCCCCCTGCTCCGCACCCAAATCCTCCAATGGCGGGAGGCCCCAGCGGCCGACAATGGCCGCCTCCTCTGCCAGTTCCTGGTCGAGCCTGGTGAGTGCCCAACGCGGGAACCGGCTCCGCCACCGGGACGAAATCGCCGGACTCCCGGGGGCTCGGGACACCTCAAACCTGATGTACCGATGGTCCGAGAGTGTCTCTACCCCCGTCTCTACCCTCCAATCCTCAATTCTGCGTGCGGTCGATGCGGTGGCGAAGGACAGATCCACCACCGACCCTCCATTCCACCGCACGCACGTATGGACCGTCCCCCTATTTAAGAGAGACAGTCCCGCGGCCAGCGCCCACTCCTCCACCTTCCGCCCTTTGGCTTGCGTGGCCGGGTTGCCCCATGCCGTGGACTTGGCGTTGAAGTCCCCGGCCACGATAACCTGGGCGGGCGCTAGCCGCCTCACTGCCGACCCAAGAGCGTCGAGCAGCCGCTCCAAGGCCGGCAGGTCGCGGTTCGGGGAGAAGTACACACCGATTATTGCGTACTCTCCCCGAACCGCCGCCACGTAGCCCGCTCCCCTCCCCCTCACCACGAGTGGGGGGCTGGCGCCAGGCCTCGCGACGATGGTCACGGATCCGTCCCGGTCCCCGGCCCAATTAGGCCGGGAGGGCACGTAGTATGGTTCCGCAACCACCGCCACGTCCACGTCCCACTGCGCCATGGACTGCATGAAAAGGTCCTGAGCCCCAGCGCAGTGGTTGACGTTGGCTTGCAGGAAGCGAGGATGTCCGGCCATTACTCGGACATCCTGGCCTCAGGCACCTGCTGCCGCCCACTCCCGCGAGAGGTGGGGGGCGTTCTCCCGCGGATGGATGGGGGGTTGCAGAGCCGGCTCCCCATCACGTGGCTCGCCTTTCGTCCGGCGTCGGTACACACGGCACAGCTGGCCTGTGCCGAGCAGCCCGAGGCGATGTGCCCCGGCTGCCCGCACCTGTAACACAGGCGGCTGCGGTCCGCCTTGGAGGGGCACAACTCCGCTGTGTGCCCCTTCCCCATACACTTAAAGCAGTGCATGGGGCGCACCTTCAGCAGGTGGAGCTGCACCCGGCTCCAGCCCACCCCAATACTGCCCAGTTCGAGCAGCTTCTTCGCTGCCGTCACCGGGCAGCGCATCAGGGCGGAACTGGAGTTCCGCCAGTCCGGGCGGATTTCGCCCACCCGGACCTGCTCGGGGACGCAGCCCCCCTCGCGAGCGACCGCAACCTGTACCCGCTGTACTGTGGCGGCGTCATCCAGCCCGGTGATCCGGAACTCCGCGCACTTCACCGGTCTGGATACCTCCACTACGCCGGACAAGGTAGCCGTCAACTTGGCTGCCAGGGCGTCTGCCTTCTCATGGCTGGAGGAGCCGGGGACCTCGATGAGCCTTGCTCCAGTCGCAGACTTGCGAATCCGGAGCGAGCTGATCCCCAGCTCCCCCAGATTGACCTCCTGCTCGGCCTTTAATAGGGCCGAGGCATACGTTGCTCCCCCAGTGGCTGCCTCCGGCCGTAACTTTAAAATTACGGCCGTGGAGCCGGGGAGCACCACTTTAGCCTTAAGGCCCTCCTCCCTGCCTGCGGGAGCAGGAGGTGCTGACGCCCTGGTAGGCGGCGCGGGTGCCGCGGGAGCAGCGGGTACCGCGGTTTTCCGCGGCCTGCGACGGACCACATCGGTCCACGACGGCTCCGCCGACGGGGCCGCCGCGGCCGGTTTACCCTTTGATGTGGACGGGCCGAAGCTCGTCCACGACTCCTCCCGGGCACCACTGCGGGCGGGACCCGTTTTGGCGGCCGACCTCGCCTGAGGGCGCACCTCGAGCTCGGCTGGCGCCTTCCGCGGCTTAGGTGCCGGTCGTCGCGCGCCTTCGATGGCCGCTCTTGCGGCTTTCGCCACCGCGGAGCTGTCGCCCGCTAATGGCGGACGGGTGACAGTCGGAGGAGGCAGGCGCGACTCTAACTCGGCGAGCCGCCCATCCACCAAATTGCCGACGAGTTGGACGATGTTCCGCTCCAGAGACTGGACATCGCCCGAGCTCATCGGCCCCTGCGTCCTCCTTTCTTTGCGGAGCTCCTCGAACTCCCGGCGGTGCGCCTTGACCTCTTCCCTCAGGGAGGCCACCTCCCGTTGCAGCCGAGCGTTGTCGGCTCGGAGGCGGTGGGTCTCCTCGGACCCCACCCCTACCATAACACGGGCATCCAAGGAGGCAGGCCCCTCTAAAGATGAGGTACCGCTAAAAGGGACCTCAAGAACTGCATCAGGACTGACTGCTCCTGCGTCGGCAGCAAGAACAAGCCCGAGGAGATACGCGAGTCGCACAGCGGAAGCGCACGCGAAACTGCTTAAGGCCAAACACCACCTGAACGGCCTTAAGTCAATGAAAAAAGAGGTTAAGACGGTGGTAATAGAGGTGATAGACCGACTCTACCAATTAGTTAAAGAGGCCGAGGCGGTAGGTAGGACGGTGAAGCCCACTACTGGCACTGGAACCACCGCTAATTCAACCCAGACCCAACACACTCCGACGGCTAAAACAGGACAAGATCATCTGTGGAGCAGGCTAGAGGAGCAAGCAAAATTATTAGAGGAGACCAACAAGAAAATTACAGAGCTAAATAACAACCTGACTGAACATAAAGAAGTCTTAGCTCAGAGTAAGAGCGCCTCCTCCTCCTTCACCTACGCTGGCGTCACAGCGTCGAGCGGTGGAGGCAAGAACCAACAAAGGAACACTTTACACTCCGTGGTCATTGCCTCCACTGACGAAAAGAAGACAGGGGAAGAAACATTAGAGAAGATAAGGGAGGCAGTAGACGCGAAGGAAGGATGGATCAAGGTGGAAAGAGTTAGAAAAGCGAAGGACAGGAGGGTCATCTTAGGGTTTACCACGGTGGAGGACAGAAACAAAGCCAAGGAGAGAATAATAGCTAAAGGAATAGGACTCACCGTGGAGGACATCAAAAATAAAAACCCGCTCCTGATCCTCAAAGACATCCTGAATTCTAACTCAGACGACGACATCCGGAAAGCGCTACAAAACTAAAACAAGACAGTCTTTAAGGATCTCAAGGAAGAAGAAGAAATAGTCCAAATAAAGTACCGCAAGAGAGCACGCAATCCACTCACTTGTCACGTGGTGATGAGCGTTTCGCCGACAGTGTGGCAAAGAGTCACAGCGCAAGGATATGTCCATATTGACTTGCAGCGGGTCAGGACGGAGGATCAGTCCCCACTCGTCCAATGTAGCCGCTGCTTGGAATATGGACATACCAAGCGCTTCTGTAAGGAGTCGGCGGACCTCTGTAGCCACTGTGGTGGACCGCACTTAAAGGCTGAATGCGCTGACTGGATGGCCGGAGTCCCACCAAGATGCCGGAACTGCGTGAAAGCTGATCAATACGACAACGAACACAACGCCTTCAGCCACGACTGCATGGTTCGCCGAAAACGGGACGAACTAGCAAGACTCAGCGTAGCGTACTGCTAAGGGCGTCCCAGGCGATACCATTCTCTACCGGGTGTTCCAAACGAACCTGCAGCGCAAAAAACTGGCAACGAAGGAGCTGATGGTGGAGGCCAAAAAGCGGAAAGCCGCGGTGGCCCTAATACAGGAGCCCTACGTGGGAGGAGGGGAGAGAATGGGAGCGCAATCCGGCGTTAGGCTCTTCCAGAACACGGTCGGGGACGGAAGAAGGAAAGCAGCAATTGCAGTGTTCGATAGTAACCTTAAGATTACTTAATACCCCGACCTCACCACCAACAACATCGTGGTGGTGGGAATCCAGACCGTGTCCTGGGAGGTCACGCTGGTTGCGTTCTACTTCGAACCCGACCTACCCATCGAACCATACCTGGCCCAACTGCGCAGAATTGGCGAGAAGGTGGACCACAGAAGGTGGATTTTGGGTGGAGACGCCAATGCGAGGAGCACCTGGTGGGGCAGTCTCAAGATCGACAGAAGGGGGAACGACATGGCTGGGGCTCTCGGAGATATGGACCTCCATATACTGAACGCCGGCACAACTCCAACATTCGACACCATTAGGGGCGGCGTACACTACCAGAGTCATGTCGACATTACAGCTTGCTCGACCGACCTCCTACACCTTGTTGAGAGATGGAGAGTGGACAAGGAATTGGTAAATTCGGACCACAACGGAATTGTCTTTAACATTCGTTTAACTGTGGCAAAAGGGCCGCTCATCAGCAGGACCACAAGGGCATATAACACCAAGAAAGCCGATTGGGTTAAATTCAAGGAGAAATTCACAAAACTTAAAGAAGACCAAAAACTAACAAAAAATGACATCGACAAAATTGGCACTGTTGATGAGCTGGAGGCCGCAATTAGGAGCTACACGGATGCAATAAAGGAAGCTTGCAAAACATCCATGCCAGCAAAAAAGTCGAAGGAAGAACTGAATGTGCCGTGGTGGTCCGAAAACCTAACCAAGCAGAAGAAAGAGGTCGCAACCCTGAAAAGGAGGATCAGAAACGCCGCTCCTATACGAAGGAGCAAGGTAGTCGAGGAGTATGTTAAGGCCAAAGAGGTGTATGAAGCCGAAGCAGCAGGAGCCATGATCGAAAGTTGGAAGGACTTCTGTGGGAGGCAGGACAGGGAAAGCCTGTGGGACAGCATATACAGGGTGATAGCCAGAACGCAAGGCAGGGAGGAGGACCTACCGCTAAAACACAATGGAAAGTCTCTAGACTCCAAGGGCTCAGCGGAACTCCTCGCGCGCACGTTCTACCCGGAGGATTGCGCGGAGGAGGATAATAAACATCACCGAGAAATGAGAACCAGAGCCAAGGAGGTGAACGACGGAGAGCGGGATGAACCACGCGACCCTCCGTTCACATTAAAGGAGCTCAGACAGGCGTACAGGTCCTTCAACCCCAAGAAAGCCCCGGGAATAGACGCGTTCACGGCGGACATATGCGCCAAAGCCATTGAAGCGGACCCAGAGGCTTTCCTTGCCCTGCTGAACAAGTGCCTTCAGCTGAACCACTTCCCCGATCTGTGGAAAGAGGCGATCGTTGTCGTATTGAGGAAACCAGGCAAGGAAGACTATAGCACACCCAAGGCCTATAGACCTATTGGTCTACTACCGGTACTGGGGAAGATATTTGAGAAAATGCTGATAGCGCGAGTAAAGCATCACATTCTCCCCAAAATGAGCGCCCGCCAGTTTGGCTTCATGCCCCAGAGAAGCACGGAAGACTCCCTCTATATCCTAGTAAAACATATTAGACAGAAACTCGAAGAGAAGAAAATAGTTACGCTAGTTTCGCTGGATATAGAGGGAGCCTTCGATAGCGCCTGGTGGCCAGCAATTAGGGTCAGACTGGCGGAGGAGGAATGCCCATTGAATATCAGAAGGGTAGTAGACAGCTACTTGAACAATAGGAAAGTAACAATTCGATACGCAGGCGAGGAACACACGAAAGCAACGGAGAAAGGCTGTGTACAGGGCTCGGTGGGGGGGCCCACATTGTGGAACCTCCTACTGGACCCACTCCTCAAGGATCTTGAGCGGAGGGGTGACTATGTCCAGGCTTTCGCCGATGATGTCGTCCTTGTATTTGATGCCGACACAGCTCTACAGATTGAGACGCAAGCGAATGCCACTCTCGAACGTGTCCGGAGGTGGGGCGTCGAAAACAAGCTACGCTTTGCACCTAATAAGACCAACGTTATGACAATAACCCGTAAGCTGAAGTACGACGTCCCACGTCTGAACATGGGCGGAGTGGGCATAGCAGCGACTAGAGAGGTAAAGATCTTGGGCGTCATCATCGACGATAGGCTGACATTCAAGCCACACGTTGCTAACGTGTGCAGGAAGGCCTTGGGTGTGCACAAACAGCTGACGCGAGCCGCAAGAACCACGTGGGGGCTCCAACCGGAGGTGATAAGAACGATCTACAACGCAACGGTGGAGCCAATCATTCTGTACGCCGCCAGCGTATGGGAAACCGCGACCCTCAGAGTAGGCGTCAAAAAACAACTCAACGCAGTGCAAAGAGGAGTAACGCAACAAATTTGCAAAGCATACCGCACGGTGTCGCTCAACTCGGCGCTGGCTCTGACGGGGATTCTCCCACTCGACCTTAGAGTGCAGGAAGCTGCGGCTCTGTACAGAGCAAGAAGGGGAGAGTCCCGGCCAGAGCTACGCGACAGGGAAGTCGAAGGCAAAACGTCGGCCCTCAGGACCCCTCACCCAGCTGAAGGAGGAGAGATCGAGGTCGTCGGCCTGGTGGACCAAGCACAACTCGATGCTGCCGGTGAATATGATATACGCATATTCACCGACGGCAGCAAAATCGAGGGAAAAGTGGGGGCTGCCCTATCCGTTTGGATAGGCGGCTCTGAAGTAAAAAAGACGAAGTTTAAACTCGCGGATTACTGCACGGTCTACCAGGCCGAGCTCCTCGCGATATGGAGAGCGACGGAAGAGGCCCTAAAGAGGGGGGCGACATCGTGCGGTATCTACAGCGACTCCATGGCGGCCCTCCAGACAATCCAAAACTGGAATTCCCTCCATCCACTTGCGGTAAAGACCAGAGAGAATCTACATAAGATTTCTCAACAGAACAAACTGACAGCCTTGTTCTGGATCAAAGCCCATGTTGGCATGGAGGGAAATGAGAGGGCAGACGTGCTGGCCAAGGAGGCCGCCTTAAACATCAAAAGGAAGCCCGACTACGACCTGTGTCCGGTTTCATTCATCAAGCGCAGCATTCGTGTAGCGACGATTGATGAGTGGAACCGGTGATACGTCACGGGAGAAACAGCGAGGGTCACGAAGATGTTCCTCCCCGATGCGGTGGCGGCGTACGGAATGGCTCGGAAAATCACACTAGATAACGTAACAACGCAGGTCATGACGGGGCACGGGGGGTTCTCCGAATACCTGAACCGGTTTCGGTGTAAGGACAGCCCCTCGTGCACCTGTGACCCTGGAATCAGTGAAACCGTCCCACATATTTTGTTTGAGTGCCCGGTGTTCGGTCTCGAAAGATTCAACTTCGAACAGATACTGAACTGTAGAATTGCGGAGGATGGCGCGTGCGAGCTGATGCAGTGTGACAATAGGAAGATTTTCTTAGATTACTGCAAAAAAGTTGCAAAAATTGTCATAGATAGGAATAAGAATAGCAACTAAGATATGCTTAAGGGATATTTTGTAAAATATTCAAACTAGCATAAATAAGAAACATGGCAATAGTGACTAAGATTAGAATAATAAGATAAAAAGCTGAATAGCAAAGCTCAAACAAATTGTAAGTAGAGCAATGTATATGATAATTTAGAATAAGAATAAGTTGAATTGTAAGACTAAAAATAAAAATAAAAAACTGCCTGAAAAGTCATTTCCCCTAAAAGGAACACAAAACAACTAGCTAGCGTAGGTAACATGTGGGAGTCCCACCCACTTAGGAACAAAAGATGATGTATGAAAGAAAGAACAAGAATGTAGAATGAAAGTGCGAGAGGCAAGCAAGATAGAACTGGTATGAAAGCGAAATAGCCTAAAAAAGGCACCGATTATGTTGGTGGTAGACAGGAAAAAAAAAAAGAAAAAAAAAACCTAACCTAACCTAACGCGGTGCGTAATCGTCTGTACCTGTCAGCGTTATATTATTGGCCAATTGGTGTCCTACATTAACAAAATACTCATTTATATTGTCTAGCGAAGTTTGAGAAGTTGAACCTAATAATTGTTGAGCTGTAGAGTTAATTTTAGTGGTATGCGTAATTTTCTTTATTGTATCCCAGAGCTTTTTGTTATTTTTTGATGATTTCTCTAATTCATTTTTTTCGTACTCTCTTTTTACTTTTTTTATTAGATTGTTACAGACATTTCTATATCTTTTATAGGATTGTTCCAAAATTACATTTTCAGGTGAACGCAGTAGTATTTTATGCATTCGATCTCTATTCCGTATACACCTTAATAAGCCTGGTGTAATCCAAGGACGGATAATCTTTTGACGACGGGGTAGTGTTACAGTTGTGGAATTTTGTTTTATAGCTTTTTGTATTGAATCTATTAAATAATCAGTCGCAAAATTAGCGTCGGTGCTTTCATAAATAGGCCTTAGGTTAATTTCATTCAATGCAATTTTTAGTCCGTCGTTATTAATCTTTATTTTGCTAGTAGCGATATATTGTCTCTGTTCTTTATGTCTTAGGCTTAAAATTACAGCTTGATGATCAGTTAGGGTTGAGCCGATAACTAGAGTTACAGCGGGTTTTTTGCATGATATGATCGAGACACGTTTTATTTAGTCTAGTGGGATATGAGTGAGCTAATTTCGGTCTTGCCATCTCTCTCGAAAGTCCTGGAACGATTGATAAATACTAGACTCATAAACCACTTGGAAAAGAAAAGCATTCTGTCTAACAATCAATACGGTTTTAGATCTGGCAGATCTACTGGGGAGGCAGTGCATGAGTTGTCGGATTATATTGTCAAAAACTCTTTCAGAGTCAGAGTCAGAGTCTTTTTAGATTTGACAAAGGCCTTCGATACGGTCTCAATTCCCTTACTATTGGACAAACTTGAAAGCGTAGGGATCAGAGGTACGCAGTTAAAACTTTTTCAAAGTTACCTTAACGGGCGAAGGGAATGTGTCCAAATTAATAATCATGTCAGTTCTGATATGACTATAAGTTATGGTGTACCACAAGGCAGTATATTGGGGCCTGTTCTATTTCTCGTGTATATCAACGATCTTCTTAAACTCAATCCCTTCTCTGGAAAGATCATTTCTTATGCTGATGACACAGTGCTGCTTTTTTCAGCAAATACATGGCGGGAGGCATTTGACTTGGCTCAAAATGGTTTTAATCTCATTTCCAATTGGTTACAAAGAAATTCTTTGACATTAAATTTAGAAAAAACCAAATATATGACGTTCTCTCGGCAAAACTCAACACAACCTTCTGACAATAATAAAATAGTCGCGCACATATGCCCCCGAATTGCTACAAGTTTATGCTCTTGTCCCTTATTGTCCAATACCACTACTGTCAGATATCTGGGAATCCTTATTGATTATAAATTGACTTTCAAAGACCATGTTGAACTCACTGTTGCTAGAGTACGGAAGCTCATATATCTATTTAGGAATCTCAGACATGTTGCTAATCCGATACTGTTAAAGAGAATTTATACTTCATTATGTGAATCTGTTATAACTTACGGTATTACGTCCTGGGGTGGCACTTGAAAGACATATCTTCTTCCTCTTGAAAGAGCACAAAGGGCAGTTCTTAAAGTTTGCACTTTCCGCCCTAGACTGTATTCCACGGAACAGCTATACAAAGATTGTAGCGTACTAACTGTACGACAACTTTTTATTCTTAACACGGTTTTAAAACAACATTCTCTTCTAAAATATGACCCTAGCAACAATAAAAATGTATGTATTTTCACGGCAGGTCCCTTGCGGGGTAGGCAGAGAGAACCGAGCGCCATAAGACGCGGTCCTTACACACTTCACTCGCTTCTTTCACATTCATAGCTCTTTTCATGCACGCTCGCCGGTTCCTAAGGCTCCTGACATCACCTTCTGATAAAACACGACCAATTTGGTCATGGTAGGTTAGTCTTGGTCTTCCTCGGCTCCTACATCCTTCCACTTTCGCATTGTATATCTGTTTTCGCAGTGCTCGCATCTCGACCGCATTTATTCTACTTTCATGCTCTCTCTGCCATACCCAGCTCTCACTTCCATAAGTTAGCGTTGGGATTAACACCGCGCTGTGTACAGCGAGCTGTGCCTTCTGGCTTAGATTTCGGCTGCCAAACAGTTTACCCAACGCTCCATTCACGCTATTCCCTGCACTCACTCGTCTCTCCACATCAGCGGTGTACCTTCCATCGCTTCTAAAAGCGTTTCCAAGATATACAAACTCATTCACTTGCTCCAACACTACATCATCAACCGTAATCCTAGTGTTCGTTCTGGTTGTCTCTCTTTCAAATACCATTATTTTGGTTTTCTTCGCATTCAATTGTAAGCCTTTCTTCATACAATCGTCTTTCATTGTTGTGACTAGTGTTTGCAGTTCGGATGATGATTCCGCTATTAATACTGCGTCATCTGCATAAAGCAGGCAGTTAACCACTGAGCCACCCATTCGCATTCCCACATTCATATTTCTCATTCTCTGAAGACAACTGTCCAGATACAGGATGAATAGCCGAGCCGACAGCACGCATCCCTGTCTGACACCAATATTGGTATCAAACCAGGGTGATAAGCTGCCGTCAACAATAAAAAGCGTAACAAAAAAGTATGTAAAACTATGAAACTTAAACTCTTTTTCACTAATAACTTTTTTTGTTTTCTTGGTCCATTCCTATATAACAAAATCAATAAAAAATTACAGATCTATCATATCAACAAACACCACTGTAAGAAAATTATATTTGACTGGCTTCTTAAACAGAATTACGATCAAACAGAGGAAATCATGAAACCGATATTGTAATCGATGCTGTGTTCTCTACTGACTAACGTATGTTTTACAGGAGAAACATGCAAACAATTAACTCATCCTCTCACACACACACAATCATAAGCACATTTATAAGCTTGTATCAAAACATTTATTATTATTATTATTATAATTCTGTAAGAGCAAACATACTTACATCCTCGGAAACATCGGCTGATACAGCCTTGAACACAAAATTGCAGTTCTTTGGTGTCGCTTTTCATGGTTGTGCGACACTAGCGCCGCAAGGCTGCGTTTGGAATTGGAATTCTACAAGGCAAACAGCCTCGCGTACGCTTACAGCCTTATAGAATACCAAATAATTTAGCCGTGATCGCAGTAGACGATGTCAAAGCTGTGACATCTGTGATCACAGCGACGCACACGGCCATTACGAGTCGCTTAGAGAATTGCATGGCTGCTCGCTAACAATCCCATTGTGGAATCCTTTCACAACACCCGGTCCCCGACGAATAACCCAACCGGAATAACAATCCGGTGAAGTTGTCCTCCAGCATCCTACAGATGTTAGGCGGACAAGTCTCCCTCGTCATCGGCCACCAGACGTTGTCCAACGCATCTGAGATATCCAAGAGTATTCAATGATCATACTTACACTGTTCACTGCTCGGAGTCCGGGCAGCGAACTGCGGGGCGCATCTTAGCATTACGCGTTCCACAATTTTTGCCAACGATTGAGAGCAGTGTGATTGGACGGTACGCTTTTGGAACACTAAGTCGCTTCTTGTTCCCTTTACGGAGAACTAGAATACGTCCGTCTTTACAAGCGTTGGAAAAAAATATCCTCTGAACCGCAATTTGCGACTACCTGAAGAAACTCCCTAGGCGCCGCGTTCCGTACGTGCTTTAGGACCCTCGAGTGACGGAGGGTCAGAAGCTCGGCTAGAGGGCACGAAGACCAGGCGCACTAGCCTCTGGTGCTTTGTGCCCGAGATGATCTCCTCCAGGCCCCTCTACAAACCTGATCCCGTTAATTATGTTGGTGGATGCTGTAAACCTCTCACTTGCCGCCCCGTATGTTTGGTCTCAGGCGCCCTGGTTGCCAGACGCGGTTGTTTTACGGAAAAAATCAAGCTCAGTCTCCTCCATGGCCCTTCTATACTACAGCCTCGCCTCTCGGAATTCCTTTCCTTTCATTCTTCGTCTGTGCCAAGCATTCCGGAATCTATCGCGCTGTCTTCTGTGATGTCAATTCGTTCGTCTACCATTCAGAACCGGTCGGTCGAAGGTCTCTTGGTTCATTCCCAAGCATTCCCCGGCTTCCTCTTTCTCGTTACGGAGGATTCAACCAGTGTTCCACGAGGCGTTTCCTTTCAACGTCTTATGCCTTGTACGGTCTACTGATAACCGCACACACACTTACTTGATATTTAATGTCTTGATGATAGACTGATTCTAGAAAGTGTCTATATTGTTCAGCCTTATTATTAAATGAACATGACGAGCTCGGTGGCGCAGTGGTGAAACGCGTTGTTACGCTACTTTGACACCAACGCTCGTGGGTTCGATTCCCACACAGTACAAACATTTGTGTGCATGAACATGTCTGTTTGTCTTGGTCTGGGTATTTTCTATGTATAATAAGTATGTATTTACAAAAAAAAAAATGTATTTACGTATGTTTATCAGTTGTCTAGTGCCCATAACACAAGCTTCGCTTACTTTGGGGCTAGATGGCGCTGTGTAATTTGTCCGACAATATTTATTTATATTTAACATGAATTTTTGCTAACATACGAACGAACTGAGTTTAATTACGGGCAAACGGCGCATATAGCGTAAAATGCTTACGCGGCGAATCTGTACGGTTGCCGTGCAAATGCAATACACCGTACATGCCTTTTTGCTCTTACACATGCTTTTTTTGCACACCCATCATACTGTCTTTCCAGCGATCGTCCACGTCCGAGTCGGTGAGGGTCGCACTCGCAAGTGTTTCGGGGACTGGATGTAACCATACGTTCTCCTTACACTGTCATCTTGCAATTATTCGTTTTTTTTTTATCCTTTCACGATCTCCGAATGGGATACCACAAAAAACCATTTACGTAATAACATCGTTTATTACTAATATAAAAATATCTGTACACATAATATACATAAATAGTGATCGCGATCAATTACTAAGGCTGAGGCTACACTAGAGAGCGACGCGATTTGCGACACATAAGCGATTTAAATATAGTACTAAACATATAGAGTCATGGCTTCACTACAGATCAAATATTACTAGAGACATTTGAATTTGCTCATGCGATGTGAACAACGATAGTGTAATCACAGCATCGGCTACATCAACCTATCAGCGAAATTGAGGCTAATTACGAGCGATATCGAAACTATTTCAACAGTGCTACTAAATACATGCATGGCTACATTAAGCGTATAGTTAAAAGCGATTAATGATTTGATCGCCGTTTAAGGAAGCGACGGTTTCAAATGAGGTTATTGTTAAGTTAGCGGCTACATTATAACTGCATTTAAGAACGTAAGAATCAAAAGTTCTTCAGTAACATTAAGTGGCTACACTATTTGAGCGAATTTAAATCAATTAGCGATTTATATAGCGAGAATTTTAAAATATTGTTCTTTGTGATTTTGCTGTCAAGCGGCTACATAGCTTAAAGGTGCGAGAGGCGGGGGGATACTGCAGGCGACGTTCGCTCACGGCGCTGCGACGCGTTCAAACCAGTTTGTTTTGATCGCTCTTCAAAAGAGGTTATGTTATATTACATATATTATTATATAATACGTTTCCTAAAACTTGTATTATTCTTCGTTATATGGATTCTTATGTTTTCCAAAATGTAATCAAACGTTTCAGCTTTCAGTCTTGTATATTCAAAGAATCTTTCTGGAAACTGACGTAATTTTTCAAACAAATGGTGAAATTCTCCATATTTACTGCGCTCTTTATTTATTTCGTGAATCCAACACAATCTCTTTTTCAAAAACAGTTCATATTTAAGGTAAGAACTCTCGAGCAAAAACACAAGGTTTAGTTTTGACAAAGCCATCGAAATAATACAATGATACCTACGTCAACACAAATCTACAGCACTATATCGACTGTGCGTTTGGCTTGGTGTCGTCGCGCGGCGTCTGAGCTGCTATATGTAGCCACCTTTTCGCGTAGTTGCCGCGACTAAGTAATAATGCGATTTATTAGCGAATTCACAGCGTAATCGCTGTCCTTCTCTTTTGCAATGTAGTCTCATAAATCGCTCTTGGAAGTCGTTACGAAGCGTAATTTAATGTAGCCACGTAATCGCCGGATGTTCGACAGATTTTCACTTCTAATGTAGCCATACCATGTTTATCTCGTTTCGCTCTTCCAGTCGCTTCGCAAGTCGCTCCCTACTGTAGCCTCAGCCTAACGCTAGGTACATATGGATACAATGTGGAGTACGTAACATCACAGGCGGCGCGCGACGCACGGCCACATCGCGCGCGCTGCGTCTACATTGCAGTATTGTACGCCTGCATGGTGAAAGGCACAGTGGACTACGAAACTTACACCGGCACACTTTATACTTGTGAAGACAATTTGTAAAAAAAAAGTGTGCGAGGCTCCCCTCTCCCCGGCGACTTGATCGCCGACACGCGAGCGGTCAGGCTCGCATACAACGAGCGCCGCCCGCCGCCACTCGGTGAGCGATACATGTGAACTAACTATAACTAAGTAATTGATCTTCACGAGCGAGCTGTAATGTTTTTTTTATACTACTAACGTGGCAATCGAGCGTATGGTCTGCCGATGGTAAGCTGTCACCGTAGCCTATAGAGATTTGCGGCGGCTTGTAAAACGAAGTTGTCGGCATCATGTCGAACAAGTCACAACCCGTTATACAATCGATAGAACACACAAACGGAGGCAATCTCACCTTAAACTTAAGTCCGATTATGTCATTAATTGTATGACCGAGTCGGCGTCGCCGTGTCTAGTTACTGTCGCGGACGAGACGGGGCGGGGCCGGCGCGACGTGCCCCGGACTTCACCGAGGATGTAACATCGCTTGAAATGTAATATTCTCCCACCTCTGAAGTTTAAAACGGCATCGCCGCCGAGCCCGCGCCGGCCGGCCGGAGCGCGTCTCACCGTCGACGTCCGCCCAAGGATGTGTAGTATTCGGAAGGGTGCGGAACTCGAGCGCGGCCAGCGGGTACGTACAGAGGTACTTATCGCGACATTGTAAACTTACAGCTAATTCAATAAACTACTTATATAGTCGCAGTCGTCGTCCGTCACGGAGTGATTACTAGCTAATATAAATTGTGGTCGTAGAGCACGCGCGGCCGGGCCGCGTCGTCTACGGCTCGCCGTCGCTCCCGTCGGCCCGCGCGTCCACCGGCTCGGCCTCCGGGTCGGCGGCGGGCGGCGCGGCGCGGCGCCACGGCGGGCACGAGGGGCGCGGCAGCAGCCCGTTGTACTGCGCCGTGCCCGCGATCAGCAGCCCGAAGCCGAGCAGGTGCGGCCAGTGGAACGCCTGCCAGCGGACCGCCAGCGACACCATCCAGATCACGAACGTCCTGCGAGGCGACACACCGTGTGCTGCGTTACGGCTGTGAGACGGCCCGCGACGGCCGCGCGCTCCGCACGCACTCCGCGCCTCCGCGGGAGAGCTCGGCGGCGGAGTGCGTAACGACGCTACTTTGACACCGATGTGTTCGTCTCGGTCCGAGTGTTGTCAGTGGAGAAGTACCTCACCTCAAAACCGCAGTCAAATAATAACGCCCCGGCGTGTCGTCGTGTTCCTACGAGTTAGTGAGATTACCAAGTAAAGGTTCTAAGCGGTCACTGTTAGTAGTAAAGACAGCATCGCGCGAGAGATGTGTACTGTGTACATAACCTTAGTACTATAACATGTATCTAGCTTTAAGTATTGTACGCGATCTAGTATTTGTAGACTGAGCATTCAATATGTATATATAGTTTTAAGATGGGCGTCTTTTATTATAGTATTTTTATTTTATTTATTGTCGGACAAATCACGCAGCGCCGCCCAGCCCCAAAGTAAGCGAAACTTGTGTTATGGGTACTAGACAACTGATAAACATACGTAAATACATTTTTTTTGTAAATACATACTTATTATACATATAAAATACCCAGACCGAGACAAACATACGTGTTCATGCACACAAATGTTTGTAACGTGTGGGAATCGAACCCGCGAGCGTCGGTGGCAAAGTAGCGTAACAACGCGTTTCACCACTGCGACACCGAGCTCGACGGTGGATTGAAGAGTATAGCTCGTTTCAATACCACCTACTCCGCACTGTTTATAAATACTGCGAGTGAGCCGCGTCGCCGCGTCGGGGACACCTCCGTCAGGGGAACAACGGTCGGCGAGCGCTCGAGACCCGCGCCGCGCTCCGACGACGGCGGCGGTGGTCGGCGCTCCGTGCAAGGTATTACGGTAGAGCCGAAAGCGCGGTGTTCCCCCGCGGCACGATGCGGCTCGTGCCGTTCGCTGACGATAGCCGGGACGCCGGGACGCCGACACCACTAAAGTTGAAAAACGCTATCGCGCCCGGAATGGCCGACGTCGTCGCCGACGCGCCGCGGTACGCACCTGATCGAGTCCAGCACCATCCTGGTGGTGGCCGACATCTCCTTGGTGACGCTGATGCCCGCGAAGTTGAAGAACGCTATGGACACGATGGTGCCCAGGATGGCCGCCAGCAGGACCGGATTGTTGCCTGCGACACCGTCATTGTTAACTATTAATGACTATAAGTATATAAGTATACTAAAAAATAAAATCACACCAATACACTTACCGTGCGAACCTTATTTCATAAAGTTACAACTATTGACAATGACTTCCGTATATATTTACGAAACAGTTATATTCGTAAGAAATAACTTACATATATATATATATATATATAATATATTTAAATATACCAAACGACATATTGATTTATTCGTTTATTGTTCTTTTTTTGGTAAACGTAGTTAAATGTAGATTTTATTACTAATTAATTATTTGTACGCTGAACAGCCGGGCCTGGACCTAGTGACGTCAGTGCATACATTAAACTCTATCTATCTATAACTTCACGCCAAATCCCTTGCGGGGTAGGCAGAGAGAACCGAGCGCCACGCGACTCGATCCTTACATACCTCACTCGCTTCTTTAACATTCATTGCTCTTTTCATGCACGCTCGCCGGTTTCTAGGGCTCCTGACATCACCTTCTGATAGAACACGACCAATTTGATCATGATAGGTAAGTCTTGGCCTTCCTCGGCTCCTACATCCTTCCACTTTTGCATTGTATATCTGCTTCGTCATTCTTTCATCCTGCATTCTTTCTACATGTCCGAACCAACGGAGCATGCCTCTTCTTATTTTAACACCGACACTCTCTTTCAGACCAACTCTGCTTCTAACCTCATCATTGCGGATACGGTCTGCAAGCGTTACACCACAGATTTTGCGCAACGCTCGCATTTCAACCGCGTTTATCCTACTTTCATACTCTCTCTGCCATACCCGGCTCTCGCTTCCATAAGTAAGCGTTGGGACCAGCACTGCATTGTGTATAGCCAGCTGCGCCAGTTTTGCCAACGCTCCACTCACACTATTCCCAGCACTCACTCGTCTTTCCACATCTGCGGTGTACCTTCCATCCCTGCTGAAAGCGCATCCAAGATATACAAACTCATCCACTTGTTCCAACACTTCATCATCAATCGTAATCCTTACATTGGTTCTGGTTTCTTCTCTTTCAAATACCATAATCTTTGTTTTCTTCGCATTCAATAGTAAGCCTTCCTTCATACATTCGTCTATCATTGTGACTAGTGTTTGCAGCTCAGATGGTATTTCTGCTAACAGGACGGCATCGTCTGCATACAGCAGACAGTTCACCACTAGGTCAGCCATGCGTAATCCTACATTCGTCGATCTTATTCTCTGTAGACAACTATAATACAGAATAAACAGCCTTTTTTTTTTTTTTTTTTTTTTTTTTTTTTTGTGACGCGGGGAAAAATGCATTACGCACACCACCGGTGCCTGGGTGGCCTCCGGTGGTAGTGTGGGACTCCCCGTCGGCTGTCCGACGGTATACCCACTTAACAACCCCGCGAAATGCCATCGGCCGCGTTGGTGTGGTGCCCCGGATCTGTAAGCAACAGGGCACCACTGCGACTGGCCAGCCC
Source organism: Pyralis farinalis (assembly GCA_947507595.1). Classification (NCBI taxonomy): domain Eukaryota; kingdom Metazoa; phylum Arthropoda; class Insecta; order Lepidoptera; family Pyralidae; genus Pyralis; species Pyralis farinalis. The sequence continues at coordinate 292,391 of OX382283.1, forward strand.
CTCAAAAGGGGCCGGACTTCTTCTCTCTAGGGGCCATCCCGGCAAATTGGGACAGCCCCTCCGGCGGCGGGACCATTATGGGGCCAGGTTCCCAGCCTGACCCCTAGTCCCACAGGTTAGGGAGGCGGCAGTAGGTGCGCGTAGCGCCTACGCCGCACTCCCGTCCGCCGTCTCCGGAGCGGGGCAGCCTGAGGATCGTCCTCCCTGTCCCGCTCCGCGGCCTCCTTCTGGGACATGACGGTCTCACAGAAGGAAGCCATCGCCTGCCAGGCACTGTCACTCCCGAGCATGGAGCGGACCACGCTCGGGAGCGAGAGGTCCGCGCTACCTAGCGCGGACACCAGATCGTGGCGCTGCCGAGACCATCTGGGACACTGCTCTAGAGTATGCTGAGCAGTGTCCTCGGCCGCGCCACAATCGTGGCAGCCTGGCCGCTCCTCCCGCCTCGCGACCCGGTGCAGGTACTCACCGAAGCATCCATGTCCGGTGAGCACCTGCACCATGCGGAAAGTGAGGGGTTTGCGCCTACGACGCATCCACGCCTCCAGGACCGGGCGCAGCGCCTCCGCAACGCGGACACCGTACCGCGGCTGCGCCAGGTCCTCCCCCCACCTCCGCATCATCTCCACATGCCCTCGCTGGCGATACCGCCCCACCTCCACCGACGTGGGGCGCTCGCCGAGAATCCTCCTATCCGAGACAAACCCGTATACCTCGGCGAGCACCTCCGCCTCCAACTCCCAGGGCGGGTCGCCAGCAAGGGCGGTCGCGGCCGTCCACGCCACCGTCCGGTACCCCCTTATCGCCCTCTGCGCTATGACCCGCTGCGCTCTGCGCAGCTGAGCCCTATTCCGAGCGCAGAGGGCTTCCGCCCATATGGGGGCACCGTACGTGGCCATACTCCGGCAGATGCCGGAGTACAGCCGCCTGCACGCGGCGCTGGGCCCACCCACATTGGGCAGGAGGCGACCCAGCGCCGCCGCAGCTCTGATGACCCTCGGCCCCAACCGCTCGAAGTGGGGGCCGAAGGTCCATCTCCCGTCCAGGGTGAGGCCCAGATAGTTAATCTGGGCACTCACCCTAATCCTTTCTCCTCCTATTTGAAGGTGCGCTCCCGAGGGGGGGCCCCGCCTACCGGTCCCGCGGAAGAGGAGGGCCTCGGTTTTATCCAAGCGGACCCGAAGCCCAAGCCTCTCTATGCGGCTGACCACCAGTCCTACACCGACTTCGGCCAGCCGCGCCGCCTCCACGAAGGTCTTACCCCGGGATGTGACGAGGGTGTCATCTGCATAGCAGATGACGCTCATCCCGGGGAGGAGACGGCCCCGCAGGACCCAGTCGTATGCGAGGTCCCACAGAATGGGGCCCAGAACGGACCCCTGTGGGACACCGCACACGACGTGTCTTCTCACCATCTGGCCCCTCGCGTCCTCGTAGCGCACCTCCCTGTCCTCCAAGTACGCCTTCAACAGTCTCCCCAAGTACGGAGGCACCCCAAAGTATTTGAGGGCCTCCAGTATGGTACTGTGGGGGAGGCTGTTGAAGGCGTTGGCGATGTCTAACGACACCGCCACCACCACATCTCCGCTGCGCTCCGCATCCTCCGTCACCGACCTTAGGCGCCTAATGGCGTCGACGGTCGACCGTCTGGCCCGGAACCCGAACTGGGCATCCGATAGGCCCGGTCCCGGGCCATCCTCCAAGTGCTGAGCGAGGCGGGAAGCGACAACCCTTTCTAGGGCTTTCCCCGCCTCGTTCAGCAGAACGACCGGTCGAACCGCCGACCCCGAGTCCGGGGGCCGGTCTCCCTTCAACAGAAGGCAGAGCCGGCCCACCCTGAAGGGTCCCGGGCAGCACCCCGACCGCAAACAGCAGTCGAGGAGCTCCCGGAACCTGTCTCCGAGGTGCACGAGAGCCAACGCTAGCACCTTCCCGTGCACCCCGTCCGGACCCGGCGCCCTCTTTTTGCCTCGGAGGCGGTCAACGACCGCCTCCATCTCCTGGTCGGTGACGGGCGGCGGAGCGCCCTCCTCCTCTCCTCTGGAGTCCGACTGTAGGGCCATCCTCGGAGGAGCGTAGCCCCGTGGGTTGTCGGGGAAGAGTTCCCCGACAACCCTCTCCAACACGGCCGGCTGGAGGGTCTCTGTCAGTGGGGCCGACTGAGCGCGGATTTTGTTCCGCGCTCCCCTATACGGTCGGCCCCACGGGTCCCTGTCTAGGCCCTCCAGCAGCTCCTGCCACGCTCCCTCCTTGGCCCTACTTATGGCCATCTGCAAGGCTCTCTTCTTCTCCACGTATATGCCGTGCAGATGGCCATCTCTCCCTTCGTCCCGGGGGCGGCGACGCCTGCTCCGAGTATACGCCCTACGCGCCCCGTTGCAGGCGTCCCGGAGGCTGGCTATCTCAGCCGACCACCAGTAGACCGCCCGCCTCGGAGGCGGACGCCCAACGCTGGGCATGGCCGCTCTGCACACCGCCGTGAAGGCGTCGCAGAGACGACCAGCCCCCTCCTCGGCGTCCAGATCCTCCATTGGCGGGAGGCCCCAGCGGCCGACAATGGCCGCCTCCTCTGCCAGTTCCCGGTCGAGCCTGGTGAGCGCCCAACGCGGGAACCGGCTCCGCCACCGGGACGAAGTCGTCGGACTCCCGGGAGCTGGAGACACCTCGAACCTGATATAACGATGGTCCGAGAGTGTCTCCACCCCCGTCTCCACCCTCCAGCCCTCCACTCGGCGTGCGGTGGACGCGGTGGCGAAGGACAGATCCACCACCGACCCTCCGTTCCACCGCACGCACGTGTGGACTGTCCCCCTATTTAAGAGGGACAGTCCCGCGGCCAGCGCCCACTCCTCCACCATCCGCCCTTTGGCTTCCGTGGCCGGGTTCCCCCACGCCGTGGACTTGGCGTTGAAGTCACCGGCCACGACAACCTGGGCGGGCGCTAGCCGCCTCACAGCCGACCCCAGAGCGTCGAGCAGCCGCTCCAGGGCCGGCAGGTCACGGTTCGGGGAGAAGTACACACCGATGATTGCGTACTCTCCCCGAACCGCCGCCACGTAACCCGCTCCCCTCCCCCACACCACGAGTGGGGGGCTGGCGCCAGGCCTCGCGACGATGGCCACGGAACCGTCCAGATCCCCGGCCCAGTTAGGCCGGGAGGGCACGAAATATGGTTCCGCAACCACCGCCACGTCCACGTCCCACTCCGCCATGGTCTGCAGGAAAAGGTCCTGAGCCCCGGCGGAGTGGTTGACGTTGGCCTGCAGGAAGCGAGGATGTCCGGCCATTACTCGGACATCCTAGCCTCCGGCGCCGTCTGCCGCCCACTCCCGCGAGAGATGGGGGGCGTTCTCCCGCGGACGGATGGGGGGTTGCAAAGACGGCCCCCCATCACGTGTGTCGCCTTCCGCCCAGCGTCTGCGCATACGGCACAGCGGGCCTGGGCCGAGCAGCCCGAGGCGATGTGCCCCGGCTGCCCGCACCGGTAACAAAGCCGGCTGCGGTCCTCCTTGGAGGGGCACAGCTCGGCTGTGTGCCCCTTCCCCATGCACTTATAACAATGCATGGGGCGCGCCTCCAGCAGGTGGAGCTGCACCCGGCTCCAGCCCACCCCTATACTGCCCAGCTCGAGCAGCTTCTTCGCTGCCGTCACCGGGCAGCGCATCAGGGCGGAGCTGGAACTCCGCCAGTCCGGGCGGATTTCGCCCACCCGGACCTGCTCGGGGGTGCAGCCCCCCTCGCGCGCGACCGCAGCCTTGACCCGCTCCGCCGTAGCGGCGTCGTCCAGACCCGTGAGGCGGAACTCCGCACACTTCACGGGCCTGGACACCTCAGCAACGCTGGACAGGGCAGCCGACAACCTGGCCGCCAAGGCGTCAGCCTTCTCGTGACTGGACGAGCCGGGGACTTCGATAAGCCTCGCTCCGGTCGCAGACTTGCGAATCCGGAGCGAGCCGATTCCCAGCTCCCCCTCGCCCAGGTTTACCTCCCGCTCGGCCTTAAGCAGGGCCGAGGCATACGATGCCCCCCCTTGGGCTGCCTCCGGCCGTAATTTGAGAATTACGGCCGTGGAGCCGGGGAGCACCACCTTGGGCTTTCGGCCCTCCTCCCTGCCTGCGGGAGCATTGGCTGACGCCTTGGCGGGCGCTGGCGCCGCAGGAGTCGCGGGGGCCGCGGTCTTTCGCGGCCTGCGGCGGACCACGTCGGTCCACGCCTCCTTAGGGACCTCGGTGGCCCCTGCCGCTGGCGACGGCGTCACCGCGGCCGGCTTCGCCCTTGATGTGGACGGGCCGAAGCTCGTCCACGTCTCCTGCGGGACCCCACTGCGGGCGGGACCCGTTCCGGTGGCCGGTCTTGCCCGAGGTCGTACCTCGAGCTCGGCCGGCGCAATTACCTTCTTCGGCTTAGTCGCCGGCCGACCTGCATTCTCGATGGCCGCCCTCGCGGCCCTCGCCACCGGTGAGCTGTCGCCCGCCAATGGGGGACGGGCGACACTCGGAGGAGGCAGACGCGACTCAATCGCGGCGAGCCGGCCGTCCACCAGGTTGCCGACGAGCCGGGCGATGTTTGACTCCAGGGTCTGGAGATCCACCGGGCCCGTCGACCCCTGCGCCTTCCTCTCGCTCCGGAGCTCCTGGAACTCCCGGCGGTGCGCCTTGACCTCCTCCCTCAAGGAGGCCACCTCCCGTTGGAGACGGGCGTTGTCAGCTCGGAGGCGGTGGGTCTCCTCCACCTCCGTGCGCACCACCAGGGCCGCCAGGATCTCCCGAATCCCGCTCGCAGCCCTTGCAATTTTTGCGGCGTAGCCCCCCTTGAGGCTCGCCGATTTCCCCGTGAGGTCGAGGATGACTTCCAACATCCCCTCGCCCCTCACCATGAGGTCCTCTGCGCCCTTCTCGAGTGGGCTCGCCGCATCCCCCTCAGGGCTTCTCCCTTCGGGGCTTTTCTTCTCCGCCTCGGGGCTCACCCCCTCGGCGCTTCCTGCCGCTACATATGGGCTCATCCTCGTCCTAAGGGCCCGCTTCTCAAGGAGCGCATTAAATGCCGCCTCCTTGGCCTCCTCCTTTCGCTCCCTTAGTTGTTGGCGGGCCCTAGCCAAACTGGGGGCGATACCGCCCCTCTTGCCGCGCCTGGCGGTGGGCATCTTCGCCCGCTCGTCGGGGGTCTCCGTCTCCGACCCCGAGAACAGGCGCTTGCGACACAGCTCAGATTCGGAGAGGGTGGTGACCATAGAGTCGGTCTCCACCCACCCCTCGCCCTCGCTATCCACCTCTTCCCTTCGTGGGCCCTCCGAGACGTCACCCCCCCCGGAACCTTTAGGCCCCAACGTACCCCCCCTACCCGGCATCACCGGGACTCGGCTGTCCAGGCTCGTGACCGAGAACTAGACAGCCCACACAACACGAAAACGAACGACAAACACAAAAACCCAACAAGTGACAAAACAAAACACCAACAAAAACCGCCTATGTTCGTCACCGAACCCAACTACAAACACACAAAACAAAAACCAACGCAACAAAAACACACGACACCACCAACCACACGGACACGCTCCACACCACCAAGACAATCAACGAAAACGTCAATTACTCCAACTCTACTCAACCTCCTCGCCCACAAGTATAGTTTTCTAGTTTTAGTCACCACTCACCGGCCACTGCGTTACCGCGCACCAGGTGAGATGGGTCCAGGGCAGACTACGTGGAAGCACTAGAAAACACTTGGGGCCTGCCCCACAGAATAAACAGCCTAGCAGACAACATGCAACCCTGTTTGACACCAATTTTGACATCAAACCAGGGTGACATGTTGCCATCTATTCGCACACAATATATTTATGGAACATAGGTAAAATAAAAATATATTATAACAATATATTTTTATTTTACCTAAGTTCCATAAATAAACAATTATTATTATTATCATGTCTTTTCAATCACGGGCGTTAACCCCGGTCATTTGATAGTCGAGCCCCTCCTCTCGTAACTGCGATCGCGTACAGACGTGCATCGTGCGGTTCAATCGTATCATAAAAATATCAAAATACCAGTACTTTTAAAAATAACCTAAAGTCGTAAATGATAGAATTCAAATTTTAAAAGCAACCGTGCGACTAAATTCTGCTACATCAAGTGCAGTTAACTTTGACGCTTATAGTATAAGCAAAAAGTTCAGATAAAAATGTTTCGATCGCCAAATGGAAAAAGTACCTCATTGAATAATCTCACATCTGCGGATATTGAAGAAACTTCTAAAACAAACAGAAGAAAACGAAAAAACCCTGATCTGGAAGAGTTAATTGAATTCAAAAAGGATATAAAACTTATGATAAGTGCTTGCGTGCTTGCGTGAATGCTTTCCATTCACTTATCATGCATATCATCAGCAACAAAATGAAAAATTCAACATACTCACGCAAGGAATAGAAGAATTGAAGAAACAAAACGAAGAAGTTATAAAAACAAACACGAAATTAGAACATCAAATAAAGGAAGTAAATCTACAGTATAAAGAGATTAAGATGAACATGGAAAGCTTAAAAATTGAAAACAATAAGAACATTGCAAGGATTGGTTTCCTGGAAGACCAAATAGAGAACATAGAAAGAAAACAAAGAAGGAACATGATTGAGATAAAAAACGTTCCAGAGACGGACATTAAGTCAATAGATATCACATTGTCTGTACTTCGCCTCCTGGAGATAGAATACAAAGATGAAGATATCAAAGATGTGATAAAAATAAAAAAAGGCAGAACTGCGTCTCTAATAATTGAATTTAAAGATTCTACAATGAAAGATAATGTAATCAAAACTGTTAAAACATAATAATAATAACCACGCGGACAAACTAAACAGTAGTTCTATCGGACTTGAAGGAGGTAAAGTACCAATATTTGTTACAGATTATTTGACGCAAAAGGCAAGGCAATTACATTACCAAGCAAGGCAGCTAAATAAAAAAGGTGAATTTAAATATTGCTGGTTAAAAAACGGCAAAGTCCTTCTTCGAAAGGACGAAAATAGTGAAGTCATTCATGTTAGATCTGAACAAGTTATTTCTGAGTTAACTAAATGTTCCTATTGACTAAGATACTCTAAATCATTCGTGGTGAGTTTTAAAGTGTGTTTACTAACATTGCTAGTAATTTTAAGAAAACAGTCTTGTACACTTCCTATATCCCAATTAATATTTTATATCGTATCCTACTTCAATTATATTACATATTTATTGTGCGTAGATATATGTATTGTATATATACTTTCATGCATTCACTCAAAATCTAAGTCGCGTATCGAATATTATTATTTCGTGCTGCTGAAACTCGAATTAATTCTTAGCTGTCGGCCTCTAAGTGTCTTTTCCCTTATAACTATTTCCCAAATATATAACTACCTTAATAATGGCAAATTTTGTTCAGCAAATTGTAAATTGAAGTATGCAAGGACCGCGTCTTATGGCGCTCGGTTCTCTCTGCCTACCCCGCAAGGGACTTGGCGTGAAGATATACATACATACAAATTGTATCTGACATTGATTTAAGTGTCAGACCAGGGAGGTCATTATTGGTTGACAGCATTGAGACATCAAAAAATAAAATAATTTGTAGTCCTCAAAACTTAACAATACTTACGCAAAATATTAGAAGCTTACAGCATAATTTTGATAATCTTCAGGCACTAATTGCAAGAACTGATATAGATTTTGATATTTTAATACTAACTGAATGTTGGATATCTGAAGGAATGATCTTATCTACACTTACAAACTATACCTGTCACGCAACTGAAAAAATAATAAATAAAAACAGTGGTGTGGTTATTTATGCGAGAAATAACCTCAAGATTCATGTACTCGAGCCAAAGGTGGATGATGCAAATGCATTAGTAGTAAAAATAGATGGTCGTTGTGCTGTTATTGGTATTTATACGCCACCATGCTTTCATTCAGTAGACAGATTTCTCAACTCGCTAAATAGATTACTATTAGACCTAAATAAAATTAATAATATAGTGGTTCTTGGAGACATAAACATCAACATTATACCGAACACTGAAGACACAAAATCTACTGAATATTTGAACTTAATGGCAATGCATGGTTTATTACCGACTCATAATTATCCTACGCGCCGTGCTAGCTGTTTGGATCACTGCTTTATCAAAACAAAACAAAAGAATACAACTCTTGTCTGTGAAACATCCGTTACTGACCACAACTGTCTCATCACATCTATAGAAAAACAACTAAGAAATAACACTCAATCATGCAAACTGATCTCAAAAATTAACTATGAAGCGGCCTATCAGGAATTACAAACCTTTAATTGGTCCAAATTGAATTCAATAACAGATGCTAATGAAATTACAGATTCATTTCTTAGTATTCTTGGCCAGATACTTAAAAAACATACCTCTTACTATACACCTTCACATAGGAAACGTACAATTAAACCCTGGATCACTATGGGTGTTCTGAGATGCATGCAGTTCAGGGATAAACTACACGCGAAATTAAAGAAAACGCCTCATGATGAAACCTTAAAAGAAACATACAAACGATATCGCAATACCTGTAACTGTATTTTGCAAAAATTAAAAAAAGATTATGAAAAAACGGAAATTAACAAAAATAAAAATGACATGAAAGGAACCTGGAAAATATTAAAGGGCATATGCCATTTGGATAATACATCAAAATCACCCACTGAATTGCTTCAAATTATGAATACTCCCAAATCCTCAGTCAACCATGTAAACCACTATTTTGCTAATATAGGGAGTAATTTAGCGGACAATATTCTTAATAGACTGCATACAACGGAAGCACAATTGGCTACTAACTTCACTGAAGTCAATCCACCTTGTCATTCCTTAGGATTAATACCAACTGATGAAAATGAACTAAAAAATGTTGTCTCGTCTTTAAAAAATACATCGACCACAGGTTGGGATGGCATTTCGTCCATATTCCTAAAGTACTGTAAGGATATTTTGGCCAAACCAATTAGTTTAATTTGTAATATCTGCCTACACCAGGGCATATTTCCTGGAGCACTGAAAAAGTCCGTTGTAGTACCTGTTTACAAAATAGGAGAGAGAGATAGTGTTGGTAATTATCGACCCATATCCCTATTACCAACATTATCCAAAGTTTTGGAAAAAGTTATAAATGCTCGATTGATACAGTACTTGGAATCCAAAAATCTCTTATCTAAAAACCAATATGGCTTCAGGGAGTCAAGGTCCACAACAGATGCAATAGAACATCTTACTACATACGTTGTAAAGAATATGGATGCTAAGAGGAAATGCTTAGGTATTTTCCTGGATTTAACTAAAGCCTTTGACACAGTCTCAGCCCCTGTGCTTCTGAAAAAACTGGAAAGAGTAGGTGTTAGAGGTTGTGCATTGAAATTATTTTTAGATTATTTGACTGGCCGCAGTCAAATTGCCAAAATAGGATCTCTCCTTAGTGAGGAGGAAAGCGTGAATTTCGGCATTCCACAGGGAAGTGTGCTCGGACCTACATTATTCTTGGTATATATAAATCAATTGTGTAACATGAAGCTTGAAAATGGTGAAATAATATCTTTTGCAGATGATACTGCAGTACTTTTTACTGCTCAAACATGGGCTGTGGTGAACGAACTAGCAGAAAAAGGCTTCTCAAAAATAGTTGAATGGCTCGATGAAAACTTACTGACTCTTAATCTAACTAAAACCCACTATCTGACGTTTTGCTTAAAAAACAAAGATAAACCAGTATCTAGAACATACAAATTAAAAGCTCATTACACAGCCTGTACTAAAACAAATAAATGCAATTGCTTTACGCTTTCACCTTCCACTACTGTCAAATACCTTGGCGTTATTATTGATGATAACCTACGATGGAAGGAACACTTAAACTTACTTACTAAACGAATTCGTAAATTAATATACATTTTTAAAAATATAAGACATGTTTGTGATACCACCCTTATTAAAAATGTATATTACTGTCTTTGCCAGTCAATATTAACATATGGTATAGTTGCATGGGGTGGAGCAAATAAAACATACCTTCTTCAGGTAGAAAGAGCGCAACGTGCTGTTATAAAAGTAATGTTCTACAAACATTTTCGCTTTCCTACAACAGAATTATATAAAGAAGTAGATCTTTTAACAGTTAGACAGCTATTTGTCCGAAGTGTAGTAATCAATACTCATAAACAGACTGCTTTATGAGCGAAGAGCTGATTTGGTATATGAAGTTCCCTTTTGCAGAACTACTCATGTACAAAAGTTTACGTATTTTCTGGGCCCCTTTTTATACAACAAAATTAGTAAATCCTTAACATTAAGATATTTAACAATTCATAAATGCAAAAAAGCCGTAGAAAATCACCTAAATAAAATGGACTATGAGACTACAGAAAACCTATTGAAGATTGTGGCATAGAATAGATATTTGAGTTTATGCGTTACTGAAAATTTCCATAAATATTTGTTTTTTAACATATATATATATATATATTAAAATTTTATCTATGTTGTACATATACACTATGTTGGTTGAGTACAGCATACGATTTCCTACCTGAACAAAAACCACCATGTCGGAAAAATAAGTGTGCGCATGTTTAAGTGTCATGTGACATGTGCCAGCTTTCATTGTCATTGATCAGAAGATTTCGGAATTCTAAGTTTATATAGATCTACTTACGTATGCGTCCGTATGATATATGTAATTGTGTATGCATGTGTGTGTTTACCTATCTATAACTTCACGCCAAGTCCCTTGCGGGATGGGCTGGAAGGGCCGGGCGCCGAATGACTCGGTCCTTACGTCCTTATAAACCTCACTCGCTTCTTTAACATGCATTGCTCATTAACATTCATATGTGTGTATATATTCATCTAATATATCATATATGTTCTTCTCATACAGGTATATATTTGTATATTCGATATATTTCCTGGAGCACTGAAAAAGTGCTTTTTTTTTTTTTTTTTTTTTTTTTTTTTTTTTTTTTTTTTTTTTTTTTTTCGGTGGGTAGGCGTCAGGATAATAAGACGTGTCACTTGTGTTTGTTAAAAAATATTTAATTTTAAAATAGTATTACATTAAAATATTATCATAATATGGACATATAGTTAAGTTACATACCAGTGTAGCATTTCCATAAAACAAAGTCCACTTCAACACAATAATAACAGTGCACTATACACAGAAGGCATTTTCAATTGTAAAGTGGTAAATTTTTACAATGGCGAACTTACAAAAATCCATTGAAGACCTCACTGAACAGCTTAATAAGAGGATGGCTCACTTTGATGCAGAGCTGGCAGCGGCCCGAGTGTCTCCAAACACATCACATACATTGGACTCCCTCGCAGCTGATTTTGAGACATTTAGATCAGATACAATCTCCGCTCTTAGCAACATAAAGTCAATTGTCTCATTATTAGCACATGATGTGGAGAGAATTGAGATACGCAGTCGTCGCAAGATATTATTGGTCCACGGAGTGCCCGAACAAAAGGAAGAAAACACCACCAATGCTGTTTTGTCTGTGTTCGCAGACTGTTTAAACTTTCCTGTGAGTCCAGCTCATGTTAGCAGATGTCAACGCATGGGGCGCTCAGTTAGTGGAAAACCAAAACCCATTCTTGTTAAGTTCCAAGATGTAGCATGGAGAGATAGGGTTTGGTTTGCTAAAAAGCAGTTTAAGAATAGCGGTAAGACTCTGTCCGAGTTTTTAATACCATCGCGTCATAGACTGTTTATGGCAGCACGTTTGAAGCTCGGAGTGTCTCGGTGTTGGACCCGTGACGGTGAAGTTTTCTGCATAACTGGAGATGGAAAAAGGCAACGCATAGCTTCCCCGGCTCAGTTGGATGTCATGGCTGGCCCCGGTTCAGCGGGTGAAACGAGTGTAGGTGCGGGAAAGGCAATGGAGGAGTCTTCGACGCAGGCCCCAACACAGAAGGCCATCCAAACACGAAAACGAGTAACCCCGTCCGTGAAAAAGTAGTAAATGTTTAGCCTTTGTTCTAGTAAGTGCAGTAGGTATGTGAATAAGTTCCACACTATATCTGTATGTACCCGCGCACTATTTTTTGGAACTTTTTTCTTAGCTTGTCTCTGCAGGTAAGTTTAGAAAATATTATTTCATGTCTAGCTATTCTGTTACTGTATTAATGTGCTTTTATTTGTTACGGTAAACATGAAAAATATACGATACGAGTGACCAATTGCCAAAGTCATTAGTGACAGACGTGAAATAATTTCTTTTTGATTGTTGGCAATCAGACACTACTCGAATTTTTTTTTTTTATTGTTCATAATTATTCTTCATTATATACTTTTCATTTACTTTCTTTAATACGCAGAGAACAAGCCTAAACTTAGATAGTAAACTAAATTGAGCTGGGTAATGTGAGGAACTTTTGTTATTATTATTTTTTCTTTTTCTTTAAAGCTGCTGGTAGGTAACGATACATGCGCGAAAGTAAGCGTATTTTTACATATATATTTATATATTATTTTCACCTATATACGTATAAGTTTTGTATATATATATATATTAGTTATATATTTAATTTTTGATATTTAACATTATGTCAGGTACTGATGATGAAGAAACTAGTGACAACTACTTCTCAATAAGTTTATCCGACAACTCTGCTAGGAGCGATAGCTTTCATAGTATCGATGATATCCCCCTCTCAGAAGCTCTTAACGTCGCGTTTACTGATGTTGCAAAAAATTTTAACGCTGTTCACATTAATGCGCAAAGCATTCCTGGGCATTATTCAGATATGTTGCTCACTTTTGGTAGTAATAAAAATATTCACGCTATCTTGATATCAGAATCCTTTCTACATCCTTCGCTACCGTCGACCTCCTACTCTCTCCCAGGTTTCCAGCTCATCCGCAATGATCGAACTACTTCTGCTCACGGTGGGGTGGCCATCTATCTTCGTAGTCATATACCATTTACCATCCTAAACAAGTCTCCGCAGCCTCCTCCACCGAATACTGCTGAGCATCTCTTTTTAGAAATTTCTCTAAATAGCATTAAAATTCTCCTTGGTGTCTACTATAGCCCAAATTTGACAGTCAATTACTTTTCTTCTTTTGAAAATCTTCTCGAAGACTTTAGCTCCGCGTATAGCCATTCTATTATAATGGGTGACTTTAATACGTGCCTTTTAAAAAATGATTTTCGGGCTCGACGTCTACAAAACATTATTAATTCTGTTAATATGAATATTCTTCCTTTAAATGCAACGCATTATTTTCCTAACTGTACACCTTCACTTCTTGACCTTATGATGGTTACTTCCGTCGATCATGTTGCGATGCATGGCCAGTTAAGCGCGGACGCATTCTCTTATCATGACCTGGTTTACCTATCCTACAAAATCCGTCCTCCTAAACCCAAACCTAAACTCCTCATGCAACGAAACTTTGGTGGTATGGATATTGAACTTCTACGTAACGATGCGAAGCAAATTAACTGGTTGCTCATTGATAATGCAGACACAATTGATGCCAAAATAGAAATATTTAATTCTTTGCTCAAGCAGCTGTACGATGTGCATGCACCTATTCGACCGGTAAAGCTCAGACATCTGCCAGCTCCATGGCTAACGGATGATATCAGAGTACTCCGTGAAAGGAAGAACCGTGCAAAAGCACGTTACAAAGCAGATTCCACAAACACAATCAAGCGAGATAATTATCACCGCATAAGAAATCATTGCAATAAGGTGTGTAGGGATGCTCAGCGACGCCACATTCATCAGTCAGTTGAAAATGAGGACCAAGCAAAAGTTTGGAAATTTCTCAAAAGCATGGGAGTGGGTAAATCTCAGAATGCAAATACTTCCGATCTTGATCTGGATCTAATTAACTGTCATTTCTCTTCTTGCTCTTCTCTTGACATAAACGTCAAAACCGACACGTTAAATCAGCTTTCTACGATATCCCCTCCAGACTATTCTCCATTTGTTTTCGTTCCATTTACTGATTGTGATGTTAAGAGAAGCATACAGTCCATTGCATCGAATGCTGTTGGAGTTGATTGCATTAGCCGTAAAATGATCACTCCTCTAATCGATATCCTTGTTCCTATCCTGACAAAAATCCTAAATTTTTCTATTTCCACTGGTTCATTCCCAAAATGCTGGAAGGATGCTCACATAATTCCTTTACCTAAAAAGCCTTTTCCTTCTTCTGTCAGTGACTACCGTCCCATTTCGATACTCCCTTTTCTTTCCAAAGTGCTAGAACGGTTAGTACATTGGCAGTTAAGTTATTTCCTCTCCTCCAATAATATTCATAATCCTTTCCAATCTGGATTCCGTCCTGGTCATAGTACGGCTACTGCGTTAATCAAAATTTCTGATGACATAAGACGTGGCATGGAAAATCATCAGCTCACAGTATTGACATTACTGGATTTCAGCAATGCCTTCAATACAGTTGATTTCGATGTCCTTCTGGGAGTATTATCTTCTCTTAACATATCTCCAACAGTGATTGACTGGTTTCGTAATTACCTGTACGGACGACGGCAACGTGTCAAAATTGATGATACCAATTCTACGTGGTGTGATACAAATGCTGGCGTGCCGCAGGGTGGTGTGCTGTCTCCTTTGCTTTTTTCTCTTTTCATTAGTTCAATAACTCACAGAATCTCTTCATCCTACCATCTTTATGCAGATGATTTGCAGATATATTCTCAGGCCTCTCTCATTAACATTTCACAGTGCATTAACGAGATAAATGTAGACTTAGATTTGATATCGGCATGGAGTAAACGCTTCGGACTGAAGGTGAATCCACACAAATTTCAATGCATTATAATAGGCAGTCCAGCGTTTATTTCCAGGGTTGATGTTTCTAAAATCCGTTCGGTTGTGTTTGATGGTGTCTGTATTCCATTCAGTGGAACGGTGAAGAATCTTGGAGTTACTTTTGATTCTACGTTATCCTGGAGGTCGCAGGTGGCAGAGCTCAGCAGGAAGATGTTTGCCGCGTCGGCGTCTCTCCGTCGTATTAGAAATTTTCTACCCACTGCCACTAAAGTTGTTCTTGCACAATCCCTTTTGCTTCCTATCCTTGATTACGCTGATATTTCCTATCCAGACCTTAATGTAGATTTAATTAATAAATTAGAAAGACTACAAAATCTCTGCATTAGATTTATTTTCGGGCTCCGAAAATATGATCATGTATCTGAATACCGTCAACAACTGAAGTGGCTTTCTATCCGTCAGCGCAGAAATATGCATATTCTTTCCTTTCTCTACTTCATACTCTTTAATCCTAAAGCTCCTTCCTACCTCAAAATTTGGTTCAAATTTTGTTCTTCCTCTCACAACTTACAACTTCGCTCCTGTGAAAATCTTATTCTTTCAGTCCCGTCTCATTCCTCTAAATTCTTCGATCAATCGTTTACAGTTCAGGCTATTAGGCTATGGAATACTTTACCTATAGTCATAAGAACAGCAAAATCTATCGCCGTGTTCAAAAAACTTGTAAAAAATCATCTCCTTTATTTGACTTCAAAAGCTGTACACTGACATTAAGTATGTATAAATATACTTATATTTGTATATTTTATTTATGTATTTTATATATTATGTGTTTTTATTTGTTTATTTATTATTATATATGTATTGTTATTTAGTATTTGTACACAAATGTATACCTATGTATATATTTACACATATATAAGTAATAATATTAATAAGAATAAATTTTCCTTCCTTGTTAACCCTACCTTCTCTGTACGCCGATTCGTTACCTTAAGGTTGCCTTGAAAAGATTGCTTTTAGCAATAAGGCCGCCTTGTTGCATAATAGGTATTCATATTTTACTATTTTTTAAGAAATTTCCTGTAAAATTATTATGTAAATAAAGCTTATTCTATCTATCTATCTATCTATATTTTTTTCAAAATTCGTCTTCATGTTTTTCTTTAATATTCGTAAGTAAACAATATATCATAAGTTAGATTAGCTTATTAGTTGTATACATTACACTTAGAATATGAAATATATAATATAAATATAATGATGCTTGTTGCGTACATACTTTACGTAAAATTTTATGTAAAAATTTTGCTTGTACTGTGAATTGTATTAGATTCGGGCAACGAATACTACTCTGCCGTCGCACAGTTATTACTAGTACGGAGGGTAGAATGACTTTGTTTTGCTTCAATGTAATGCTCGGCTTGCCACATAATGGTTTCTATATTTGAAGTGGTAATGTTTCTTTTGTTTTTTAATAACATGTATTATGGCGAATTGTTACAGTTCTATATGTAAAGTTAATATTTTCTCTAAATTAAGTGAAAGTAAGCGGAGCAGAAAAATGTTAAAGTGTAATCCTCGGAACATGCCGCGATGAGATTAGATAAAATGCAACTTCATGCGGGGTGTGCACATCGTAATCGTTATTAGGTATGTACATAGCACATTGCACTATTATTCATTGTTATTTTATTTGTTTTTATTTAAGTCTCATTACAAAACGATACTAATGACTATTATCGCCGATACATCATATAAAAGAATGTTTTGTAGTGTATGAACACCTTATTTAGATCTAAGTAATGAAAAGGTAATATTGTAATGTCAAAGCGGAGATACAATAAAGCAGTTCTCTCAGTTCTCAATTATTCCATCCAAATTATAAGAAATTTTGTAGTGATAATATTGATGAACTATAAAAGTTCCATAAATAAGGTCGGGGAGTGACGGGTCGTTGATGCCGGTCTCTGCGATCCGATCGCGACTAGAAACGCAGCCTTCCAAATAGGGCCTTCTGATCCCCAAATAGGCATCAGCATCAGTGTTGTCGGCTGCGAGCCCATATCGAGGACGCAGCGGCCCGCAAGCCTCTTTCCATTGTCTACGCGTTTTTATACAACGCGACACATTGTGACATGGAATATTTAGACTTTAAGTGTTGTAGTACAATGCCTTTATTTTAGTATTTTCATTCGAAACTATTTTGCTATTAACAAGTTCATTTAAGATTCTTTCATGCATATTTTAGTATATAAGCTATTCCTGTAGAACCCAAGCAGGCCCGAGGAAAAATTGTAGTCGAAAATTTCTCAGAGCAACCGGATTTTGGAGGCAACATGAAGAGAACTGTTATTGCGGCTTTGATCAAATATGTCAATCATTTTACATTTTACTCGTATACTATGTTTGCTTCATTTTACACTAACAATATTGTGAATCAAACCGCGAGCGCCGGGATATGTATCCAATGCGTAGAGGTCCATTTGAAAAGACTGATGTAATGTATTATACTTAATGGGGCAACATACCCATGAACAGGTCACGGCAGGTATCGGGAAATATGTCGGAAAAAAGTGAGCTATTAAAATGAAATCTGGAGGTATTATTAGAACTGGGCTATTGAAGAATTAAGACGGGCGCCTGCCATAACTATTATAATCTGATATTACTTTAGACAGGCGGTGGCTCACCACTCACTAGATGGACCCCCGAAATTATAGAGAACGTCGGCCGGGGGCAACACCGGTGTGAGTGACTCAGGGGTGCCGGGTACTCGCGGCCTTAGGCCGTTCTTATTATTATAAAGTTCACTTCGCGCCCAATAAATATAATGGTACTTGAAAGAGAGGAAACCAGCGCGGACTCAAGGATCGTGATCGTGGTCGACGATGCAGCGTCCGGGCGAACGAGTGAGATCGTATCGTTTGATGGTAGGAACACCGCTGATGTGGAGACACCTGCCAATAGAGTTAGGAATACTTCAGCCAGAAGGCGTGGTGTTGTGTATCGGACACTGACACCTTGCGGTCCTTTAGGGCTCCAGTAGATAAAAATATCTTTATTGTCCTATCGTTACTACACTTAAAACGTTATTTTCTTATTAAGCTTGTTTTTAATTTCATTAACATTGTAAAACGACCGAGCGAAATTCAAAGGAGATTGCCCATTCATGGTACAGAATTGTCTCATGCCTCAGGATAAAAACATTTTATAAATTATTTTTCTCATTTTAGGAGTCTTCCTGCCCATTTCATGCTTGTTTTCGACAGGGGATATATTTTAGAAAATATGAAGATATATTATTGACTACAATTTATCACTTGATTTTTATTTCCTCCGAATGTTGATGAAAAAAGTTGCCATAGTAAATAAAAAAAATGTTGAAAGAAAACTACGATTAATATTGTTATCGATTATAATTACAAACAATAAAAATGTAACAAACATTACTAGGTACTAGTATATCACCATCATCGCTTATGAAAACATAAACACTTTGATTTCATTATTTTAGGAATCGTTCTGGTTTCACGCTACAAACCTACTCGTATTTGGTTTTTATCATCGATGTAGGTAATTAATTAATTATTAAAGTGTAAGTAAATGTTTCCAACATAGGTAAAGTGATCGTTAATTCACTCTGTAGGCATTTTAAGCAAAGATTAGTAAACACTACCAAAACTAGATGAGAAATATTTAGATTTTTAGGTTATGTTACGTTTTCTGAAAAAACTTCGAAACTCCTGTTTTGAATCCTAGAATTACTAATTTTAAAGGTTTATTTCTTTTTTATACACCGTCTAAAACAAATTTGGAATTGAGGCAAGGCCTGTACCATGGTCCATACTTTGATGGGCATTATCCTTTGCGAAACGCATCACGATAGGCCGAATTCAAAAGTGACGTTACGTACCACGCTACTGTTTATCGCTGTCGATATTTATACAGTGCTGGTAGTGTTTCAGAGGAAAATAGTTTTTTTTGTAGTTAATAGATTCAGGCGTTATTTTGCGAAAGTCAGTACATGCAATTTGATCTAACCTGCTTTGTGTGCTTCCGCCACCAACGCCACGGTGTAGTTTTTTTTGTTCGTGTTGTGTTTTTATTTAACAAGTGCTCTTCTAGCATTAGTGATCATCGAGGACGACGACTGAAAGTGGTTTTATGAAAACACAATTAGACGTACCGGGAACGGCAGGCGCCTGGCCCCTCTACAGAGTACAGCTCCGACACCGGGAATCGTTTGGATTGTGAGGTGGTAGTTGTGTAACGCGGTTTTGTTCGACTCGTGGAAATCGTTGTTACAACTGAACCGTATCACGTTCAAAAGATTTACTCCTCATAGTACAATCAGCAGGAAACCAAATATTGAACCTGGTGCACCCAATGTTCCATATGCGCCTTTACATTTCGAGTCCATATTGACGGCGTGCAGCCGTGCGGCCGGCCGGCCGGGCCACTCTACACTTTTGAGATATCACAAGAGGTAGGTACATCGTGTCGTCAAATTGATATGGATTTTATATTATTATCAAACAAGCACGCGGCCCGCTCGGTGGTAAGCAATTATCGCAGCTTATGGATAAAAAGTATTTCCGTTATAAAAGCTACTTCGCCCATTATGTCTATTAGATTTGACAAATTAATCATATATGTGGCCGTTACAACGTGAACTTTATAATTCAAAGGATGTGTCATGTGCTCGTTCGTCAGCCCTGCCAATCAATCAGATTGCAATTCTGAACCAAGAGCGCACCGACGTGCGGATTAAAGCGACCCCCGGAGGCGACGCGCACCGATCCGCCCCCGTCGGTGCGAATGTAGCTGCACCAAACCACAAGCACCCAATACACAGCGCCGATTCCGACGGGTCGAGGAGAGCCGAGTGCTATATAGGCACGTGGAAGAGGTAGATTGAATGATATGATGAACGAGCTGATAGACGTAATGAATGCGAGATGTTTATGCTTTAGATGCTTTGTGTGTGACAGAGACTCAGCGCAAGGGGAGCGACACCGATGATCTGCCCGGTGGTCTAGTGTAGACCGGGACGATCATGCCAGTGCTGGTGTAGGTGTCGTACTTTGCTCTTCTCTGGGTTCGTATTAACTGGACATCACGCGAGTATTTCTGGTTGCAGAATACGCTCCCGTAAGCTCAGCGTCTGCTCAAGAACTAAAGAAGTTTTGGGAGTCTATGAGAGATGTTCTGGACTTAGCTAAAGGGAATGAAAGATTACGTGTAAGCCGGTTCAGGGGACTTATCGGGAAGTGGAAGCAGTGAAGAGTGCGTATCCCTTTCGGAGATCGTGAAAGGATAAGGAGCGAAAAATTGCAAGATGAAAGTGTAAAGCGAACGTATACTACATCTAGTGAGCGAAAGACTTGTGAATGCAAGCCTTTCCGACTCAAATGTGAATGAATGTTGAAAAGTTGTAAAAGAAGCATGTGGATGCGGAAAGAGGCATAAAATATTGAAAGGAGATGCCTGGTGGGATGCGGAGGTTGAATCCTCCGTAGTAAGAGAGAGGAAAGCGTGGCAGGATTATGTATCATCTTTGCTCTTAAATGAAAATATGAGCGAGAAGCAGAAAGAAGTGTACTGTCGATGCAAGAATGAAGGTTTTAGTGAAAGAGAAGCGTGAAAGACAAATTATGAATGAGGAAGAGAGGCTGACGAAAAACTTCAGAGGGTCATTTGAAAAGTTCTTAGCCTAACATACTTAATGAAACCACACGATTTTGAGTTTATTTTTATTTTTCAACATACTCTCCTCCGAGCTCAAAACACTTTTTCCATCGACCCGGTAAGGCTACGATACCCGTTTTAAAAAAATCTTCGTCTAACTCCTCAAAATAAGCGTCCATGGCGGCTATGACCTCTTCATTTGTAAAAAAATGTTTACCACCTAAAAATTTTTTCAGCTTTGGGAACAGATAAAAGTCGGACGGTGCTAAATCCGGTGAATATGGGGGATGCGGTAACAATTCGAAGCCACATTGATGGATTTCTGCCATGGATTGCACAGAGGTGTGAACGCGCGCATTGTCCTGATGAAACAAGACTTTTCTTCTCAATAAACCTGGACGTTTTTCTTTGATTTCTTCTCTCAAACGACGCAACAGGTTGCAATAGTAATCGGAGTTTATTGTTTCACCCTTTTTTAAATAATCCACGAGAATTATACCCTTTGCATCCCAAAAAACGGATGCCATGACTTTGCCCGCCGATAAAACCACCTTTGCCTTCTGTGGGGTGGGCGATCCTACTCTTTTCCATTGTTTCGACTGTTCTTTTGTCTCGGGTGTATTGTGGTGAACCCAGGTTTCATCCATGGTTATAAATCTTTCAACAAATTCTATTGCGTCAGCTTCATATAACTCTAAATAGTCGCTAGAAGTTGTGAGTCGGCTGCGTTTTTGTTCCACTGAAAGCAGTCGCGGTACCCACCGCGCAGACACCTTAGAGAACCCAAGTTCAGTAGTAAATACAGTCTTAGCTATCTCCTCGACAGTCAATCTTCGATCAGATAAAATTAAATCACAGATTTATTCTTTGTTTCGATCAGTGGAAGCAGTCGAAGGCCGGCCACTACAAGGCTCAACTTGAATGGTTTCACGACCACGTTTAAACTCTGCCACCCAGTTTTTAACAGTCGCATACGATGGAGCGGACTCACCCAAAGTAACAGACATGTCTTCATGTATAGCTTTTGGAGTTAAACCTTTCGAATTCAGGTATTTTATCACTGCACGATGTTCAATTTTATCCATTTTCAAAAATAGCTCCGACTTGACTTACGGTATCACGTGTAAACGAACAATGAGTTGTTGCTAAATAATGTAACTACAAAATGAGGGTAGTTATAAAAAAAACCAATGACTTTAACCATGTTAGGCTAAGAACTTTTCAAATGACCCTCGTACCAAATTCTTTCGGAGAGAGGTAAAGACATCTCGGAGTGGTTCGTTAGCATCCAGAATGGACAAGACAAAGTCTAAAGCTGGTGTAATTCTTGCGAACACTCAGGAAGTGTTAGAACAGTGAAGTAAATATTTTGAAGAAATGTATGCCCGGACGCTGACAAAGAGAGTGAGTCTGATGCTGACTCCACGTTGCCGGCGTCTGGCGAAGGCATAACTATGGATGAGATCGAATGGAAAGTCAGCGGGGAATTGATTTGATTACAGCTGATATTAGCAAAATAGGTGGCACTTACCTCCGGCACTCCTTCTGGTACTTAAGCAATCTATGCTGGAGAACTGGAAGGATCCTAATGGACTGGGGACGCGCATCATCCCTTGCATATATGCAAGGGCTCACGTATGCACCAGCTATAGGGCCATCAGTTTGATCAGCTTAGCAGCGAAAGGTAATTGAAAGGAGAATGAAGGTGAAATCTGATTGAATGCTGTGGGAGGCACAACGAGGATTTCAAAATGGAATGGGATATACGGATCAAGTTTTCTCGCTCCGCAATATCGTGGAGAAGTATCTTGTCATAGACTAGAAGGTTTTGTGCGGTTTTGTGGATCTTGAGAAAGCATTTGATAGGGTTGTGCGAAAGAAAATGTGGAACATATGACCAAATACGGGATTGACGGTTCACTGCTCCGTGCTGTGCAGTCACCTTACAAGGATTACTCAGAATGTGTGCGGATAGATGGTGGCATGTCACCCTGGTTTGATGTCAAAATTGGAGTCAAACAGGGTTGCATGCTATCTGCAAGGCTGTTTATTATGTATCTCGATAGTTGTTGGCAGAGAATAAGATCGACGAATGTAGGATTGTGCATGGGTGATCTAGTGGTGAACTGTCTGCTGTATGCAGACAATGCCGTGATATTAGCAGAAACATAATCTGAACTGCAAACACTGGTCACAATAATGAAAGACGATTGTATGGAGAAAGGCTTTATTATTGAATGCAAAGATAATGGTATTAGAAAGAAAATAAACTAAAGGGTTACAGTTGATAATGAACAAGAATGATGAGACAAGTGGATGAGATTGTATATCTTGGATGCGCTTTCAACAGGCGCTATACACAGTACAGTGCTGGTCCCAACGCTTACTTGGAAGTGAGAGCTGGGTATGGCAGAGAGAGAGAAAGCATAAAAGTTGGATAAACGCGGTCGAAATGCGAGCGTTATGCAAAATTTGTGGCGTAACGCTTGATGATGACCGGATTCGCAATGATGATGCCAAAAATAGAGTTGGTCTGAAAGACAGCATCGGTGTTAAAATAAGAAGAGGCATGCTCCGTTGGCTCGGACATGTAGAAAGAATGCAGGATGATAAAATGACGAAGCAGATATACAACAATAACACAAACAACGATATGCAAAAGTAGAAGGATATAGAAGCCGACAAACGCCAAGACTTACCTACCATGACCAAATTGGTTGTGTTCTATCAGGAGGATATCTGAGATCTATTCGATGTCAGGAGCCTTAGAAACCGGCGAGGGTGCGTGAATGTTAGAGAAGTGAGTGAGGTGTGTAAGGAGGGCGCTCGGTTCTCTCTGCCTGCCTGCGAGGGACTTGGCGTGAACTTATAGATAGAACTACATAATTGACGTTACAAATAGCGTGTTATCTTTAATTTGGCAATGTTATATAAACACCACGAAGGTACAATTCTAATCGTGAATTTTTCACGATCAAATACGAAAAATAATTTCTAGGCATATATCGATAAATAGAGTCAATGAGAGGGTATTTATTGTATTTGGAGCACTGACCGATCTGCACGAGGCCGTCGACGGCGTCCTCGACGGTGCCGCGCGCGTTGTGCCCGAAGTGCGGCGGCGCCGGCACCCAGTAGAACACCACCAGCAGCGACGACAGCACCGACAGCCCGAACACGCCCTCCCACCCCACCGCCTGCAGCGGCGGGATGTTCAGTCCTGCACACGACGTACCACTGTATTGCCGTCACGCTTCCTCTTACTGACTGAACATCACCTACGGACTGCCTTTAGCCGGGAACGCTTCATCGGAAGCGATCGCCCAGGGGAAGCGGGGCGACGCGACGATGTCTCACTTCGCAACTTGTTTCTTTTTATATATGGTCGGGAGTGAGTGATTATGACCGCATGCAATACGGCAACTCCTTGGGAGAATAGGGAAAATAGTAGCGAGTGGATTGTGGGATGCCTTTTACAACTCTTTTGTTTTCAAAGGATTGGAAAAAGGATGACTCAATCCACACGCACACGCCGAGTGTGGCTTCTCCAAGGACCGGACTACGTCATCCGATGTCGTGTTTTGAATAATAAACAGACAAACAGGGCTAGGCTACGAGGGTCGGAAATCAATAGGGAACTTAACGAGATCGGCGACGGAGATGCAGCTCTAAATGACCTCCAGTTCACAGAAAAACTCACCTGCGACGTATTTCTCCTCGTAGACCATCTGGCAGGCGGCGACCACCTGCGCCACGACGATGAGCAGGTCGCCGGTGATGAGGCTGTTCCGGCCGCGCGCCTCGCCCGCCGTCTCGAACACCGCGTCCGTCGCGCCCACCACCGCCAGCCCCGCGAGCACGCCGCCTGCGCGCGCAACCGTCAGTACCATACAATACACATCGTGACCGACCCTGTGCCGCGTTAGGTCGGATCACTGCAATACAATAAAGCGATTACTCGTTGAAATGAGATGTGTCGCAGATAAGTGCGGCCGGGCGGTGACGGCCTGTCCTGATAGTATGGAAGCGGCCAGAACGCCGCCAGCGCCGCCAGCCCCGCCTGCTCCACCGCGGCGGTGAGTGCACCCGCACGGCCGATCATAGAGCTTGTGATTGATACTGTGCGAAATCATAGTGTACTTACTGTATGACACACCTCACGCCGATTATAAAAACAATCGGATTAAGAACAAAACCTGGGGCTATATCGTCGAAATAATCGGGGAAAGGGATGGCACTTAAGTACCTACGTGAACAGAATAAAATAATTATTATTGATATACTTAGTTATTGTACTTTTGTAAACACTACGTCAGCGAATAAAAGTAATCGGTAAGTTTGTCTCGTACTGAAAACGCGTAGTTTGGTTTGGTGGTATGTCTCGGAAGGCGCGTTCTGGGTTCTTCAGTGGGACGATGGGCGCGCTCCGCTCGTCCCGTACCACTCTATACCAATGGACCATTTTGCACTGAGAATACCAAATGCACGATCGAGCGCCCGACGAACTCGGCCCGAGTTACTAAAACAATAATAACATTATTTAATTATGTTATTATTGTTTTAGTAGAGTACGTATATACCGTGAGCACTTTACTCGGTCATTTTTTATTATTATGTAAATCCGTAATACCATTATTATTTATGATATGAGCCAGCCTGTCTGCCTGCCTGCCTGTCTGCCCGTCTGCCTGCCGCGGAGCTCCCCCGCGTTAATAAAGTATTCGGCGAATTGATTCCTGTGCTGAATTGATGTTCTGTTAGCTCTCACATTTTGTGCAGAAGGTATTTCATGAATAGCATTGTGTATGCACAAGGAATGTTCAAATTCCATCGTTAGACCGCACGTGCTGCGTGCTGTTGCGGGGGCCGCGACACGCAGCAAGCTCGGACTGTAACAATTGCAGAGTCTGTTCCTACATTGATGGACGACGAAGTATTCTCCATTTGTTCGACAATATGTATTCCAAAACTGCATTCCATATTTTTTTTTTATCGGGACAGGCCCACCACTCATACCCACCACTGTGTCTCCTGTGTAGCCAGAATTAACAGCGGCGACCACAAAAAAGGCAATGAACAGTGAAGTCCATTGCCGTCCGAAGGGGTTAAACTACAGCTGCCTTGGAACTCACAACGAATTTAATCAGAAGAAATTTGTAGGAGTAGGAAGTTTTGGAATTGACTTCCCCTCTTGGCAAAGTGAGAGACAGCAATATGACAAATAAGGCATTTAAAACCTCAAAAAGATGGCTAGTCAAGTGAAGCTCAACTGCCGTGCACCACGGATTATCAAATATCTAACACTATTGGGACCTAAACTGTGAGTTGTTACCTAACACAGTGATTCCAATAATATAGATTGCAGAACCGCCTAAACGCCTGGTAGTTCTCCCTTGTTGCCACCAAATCAGAATAGTACACTACCCCGGTGCATTCCATATATCGACGTGCTCGAGATAGCCTTTACTTAAAGATTTTTTTTATGCAACGTCGGGTGGCATACAATCACACGGCCCACCTGATATAAACCGGTTACCGTAGCCTATGAACGCTTGTAATACATTAAGTATCACCGGCGCGATGGCTTCTGTGCTGCTAACACAGCGACTCCTTAGGAGCTCACCGGTGATCTCACTCACACACAGGAACGCAACGACCTTTTTAGGCAGTTGTTATTTGGCCGTGGTTTTCTGTGAGGTGGAAGTCCTTCCCCAGACGGGCTTTGATGCGTCCTACCTCCCTTAAAACATCCAGACTGAGACACACGGTGACAAGCAGTGTGGGAATGAACCCACGAGCTCGGTGTCAAACTGCGACACCGAGTATTTTTGAAACCCTTCAGCGACTTCTATCCACTTTGTCTCGTCTAGTTCAGGACGCGCGATGCGTTTCGTAAGCTGCCATATAGTAATACAAACATCATACACAATTTCCCGCGCCGTAATGTGACCTACTCGAAAATTATGACTTATTAAGTGAAATCTAAACGTCTGAAAAAAACCAGTTGAGAATGCGCAAGCTTGCATTGCCAGAGGAACACCTGGCTCGTCAATTATATAACAATTCAATTTCTTTTTTAATTTGTCGGCCATTTTGACCATGTTCCTTAAGAGATAGGAACGGTGTTTCTGAACATTCCTATTCTACTTTTTTATCCTTAATCCGAATCTGAAGTGAAAATTCGAATATTCGAAAAAAAGCGACAGACAAACACACACAGAAAACGCACAGACAAACATATAAATTTCATATAGGAACGGTGTTCCTGAAAATATTATTTGTTGAAGGATTAACTTTTTAAAAGAAATGGAAAAATATAAGAGACACATTTATGATCGAGTTAAGAAGACGGACGGCGCCAAAAGCGGTTCAGCTGGCAAGCGTAAATCATCTTATATTTTCTTTTATCAATTAAGTTTTTTAATGACAACCCTACAAATAAATGAAACCAGTACAAGCCTAGCAAACGACGTCACAAGAACTGGACAATCAAACAAATGTGTCGTCTAGTACTCCTTTTAATGAAAATATTCGCAAAAAAAGGGGAAAAATGACAGCGAAGGCATTTTACGAGACCTGGGTGACCTTGCAGAATGGTTATAAACAAATACCAGAACTGTTAAAATTGAAAGCACAAATTGAATTGATTCAAGTAATAGAAAATATAAATCCAATCCTCAATTTGTTGGGTATGGACTTCTAAATACTTCTTTTGAACATAGTCAAGGTCATACAGGTATATACTCGGGCGGGAACAAAATTACCCATCTACATTGGAACATTCCAAAGTCAAAGTCAAAATCTTTTTATTCCGTAAAAAAGGCTACATTTGTTTGGAATCGTCACCATTTTTTTCCCTACCGTGCAATTCATGACTAGGTGAGCACAGATAAAAATACTGCCAAAAAACTCAGGCAAATATATATCCACCTCAAGAAAGTCCTCATCGTCCGTCTTCATCCTAGTCCACAGCTTCCGGAGACCTCACTTTTTCCTCTCTCAAATGAATCTGAATATTCGGATTTGATTGAATTGTTTCCAAAAAAACTTAATTGTTTTGGATTTGTGAATTGTTTTTTTTTTGTGTTTTAATAAGAAATAATATTTAAAAGTTTGCAATCGTATTTCATTACATGCACGTATAGACATACACATGTATGAAAGTGGGACCCGTGATCCTCGGTATTAGTGATTGGCAAACTGTCGAGTACTGGCTCTTGTCAACACACGCACAAACCTTTAAAACAATAAGTATCCATGTTGTAAGTAGGCAGCGACGTCTCACCTCACACTCATTACAACCAATTATTATTCAGCAGAGACGCACTCCCGGAAGGGGCTGGATCCAGTAATGTGCGGCTTTAGCATGTTCAAGATCTCGTATAAAGTGTTTTTAGACATTCTCATACAGTTAAAAAAAATATGTTCCAATTGCAATACGTCTGGAAAGTGTGAGCGATGTATCACTTCCGTGAGACTCTCCGGTAACGATGGACGAATGCAAAACTAATTATTTGTCCTTTTTTTCTTTCGCTTTTTTAATAACCAAATCAGTGTACTAATATTTTTTTTTTGACGTCCATTTCGAAACAACGGTACGAATTTCACCGACGAATGTGGTCGCTCGACGTGACCGCCGACGAGCTGATATCCGCGCGGCCCGGCGGCCCCGTGCCGGCCCGCCCGGGGCGCCGGCCGCTCCGAGAGTCCAGAGCGACTCGAGTCGAGTTTAATAAATAAATACACGACACACCACATCGAGCGCCCTCGAGGCGCGCCGCCGCTCTCGGTCGCCGAGCGGCGCTCACACCGGCACCTCTCGACGGTGACCGCCTCCACCGGAGCCGCACGGGACGGGCGCGGCGTCCCGGTGTCCCGGTCTCCGCCCCGGAGATAATACTCTTCGGGAGACGGCGGTCATCGTAAGCCAGCCGGTGCCGAGTCTCCGCCCCGGAGATAATACTGTTCGGGAGACGGCGGTCATCGTAAGCCAGCCGGTGCCGAGTCTCCGCCCCGGAGATAATACTCTTCGGGAGACGGCGGTCATCGTAAGCCAGCCGGTGCCGAGTCTCCGCCCCGGAGATAATACTCTTCGGGAGACGGCGGTCATCGTAAGCCAGCCGGTGCCGAGTGTTCGCCCCGGAGATAATACTCTTCGGGAGACGGCGGTCATCGTAAGCCAGCCGGTGCCGAGTCTCCGCCCCGGAGATAATACTGTTCGGGAGACGGCGGTCATCGTAAGCCAGCCGGTGCCGAGTCTCCGCCCCGGAGATAATACTCTTCGGGAGACGGCGGTCATCGTAAGCCAGCCGGTGCCGAGTCTCCGCCCCGGAGATAATACTCTTCGGGAGACGGCGGTCATCGTAAGCCAGCCGGTGCCGAGTCTCCGCCCCGGAGATAATACTCTTCGGGAGACGGCGGTCATCGTAAGCCAGCCGGTGCCGAGTGTTCGCCCCGGAGATAATACTCTTCGGGAGACGGCGGTCATCGTAAGCCAGCCGGTGCCGAGTGTTCGCCCCGGAGATAATACTCTTCGGGAGACGGCGGTCATCGTAAGCCAGCCGGTGCCGAGTGTTCGCCCCGGAGATAATACTCTTCGGGAGACGGCGGTCATCGTAAGCCAGCCGGTGCCGAGTCTCCGCCCCGGAGATAATACTCTTCGGGAGACGGCGGTCATCGTAAGCCAGCCGGTGCCGAGTGTTCGCCCCGGAGATAATACTCTTCGGGAGACGGCGGTCATCGTAAGCCAGCCGGTGCCGAGTCTCCGCCCCGGAGATAATACTCTTCGGGAGACGGCGGTCATCGTAAGCCAGCCGGTGCCGAGTCTCCGCCCCGGAGATAATACTCTTCGGGAGACGGCGGTCATCGTAAGCCAGCCGGTGCCGAGTCTCCGCCCCGGAGATAATACTCTTCGGGAGACGGCGGTCATCGTAAGCCAGCCGGTGCCGAGTCTCCGCCCCGGAGATAATACTGTTCGGGAGACGGCGGTCATCGTAAGCCAGCCGGTGCCGAGTGTTCGCCCCGGAGATAATACTCTTCGGGAGACGGCGGTCATCGTAAGCCAGCCGGTGCCGAGTCTCCGCCCCGGAGATAATACTGTTCGGGAGACGGCGGTCATCGTAAGCCAGCCGGTGCCGAGTGTTCGCCCCGGAGATAATACTGTTCGGGAGACGGCGGTCATCGTAAGCCAGCCGGTGCCGAGTCTCCGCCCCGGAGATAATACTCTTCGGGAGACGGCGGTCATCGTAAGCCAGCCGGTGCCGAGTGTTCGCCCCGGAGATAATACTCTTCGGGAGACGGCGGTCATCGTAAGCCAGCCGGTGCCGAGTCTCCGCCCCGGAGATAATACTCTTCGGGAGACGGCGGTCATCGTAAGCCAGCCGGTGCCGAGTGTTCGCCCCGGAGATAATACTCTTCGGGAGACGGCGGTCATCGTAAGCCAGCCGGTGCCGAGTCTCCGCCCCGGAGATAATACTGTTCGGGAGACGGCGGTCATCGTAAGCCAGCCGGTGCCGAGTCTCCGCCCCGGAGATAATACTCTTCGGGAGACGGCGGTCATCGTAAGCCAGCCGGTGCCGAGTGTTCGCCCCGGAGATAATACTCTTCGGGAGACGGCGGTCATCGTAAGCCAGCCGGTGCCGAGTCTCCGCCCCGGAGATAATACTGTTCGGGAGACGGCGGTCATCGTAAGCCAGCCGGTGCCGAGTGTTCGCCCCGGAGATAATACTGTTCGGGAGACGGCGGTCATCGTAAGCCAGCCGGTGCCGAGTCTCCGCCCCGGAGATAATACTCTTCGGGAGACGGCGGTCATCGTAAGCCAGCCGGTGCCGAGTGTTCGCCCCGGAGATAATACTGTTCGGGAGACGGCGGTCATCGTAAGCCAGCCGGTGCCGAGTCTCCGCCCCGGAGATAATACTGTTCGGGAGACGGCGGTCATCGTAAGCCAGCCGGTGCCGAGTGTTCGCCCCGGAGATAATACTCTTCGGGAGACGGCGGTCATCGTAAGCCAGCCGGTGCCGAGTCTCCGCCCCGGAGATAATACTGTTCGGGAGACGGCGGTCATCGTAAGCCAGCCGGTGCCGAGTGTTCGCCCCGGAGATAATACTCTTCGGGAGACGGCGGTCATCGTAAGCCAGCCGGTGCCGAGTGTTCGCCCCGGAGATAATACTCTTCGGGAGACGGCGGTCATCGTAAGCCAGCCGGTGCCGAGTGTTCGCCCCGGAGATAATACTCTTCGGGAGACGGCGGTCATCGTAAGCCAGCCGGTGCCGAGTGTTCGCCCCGGAGATAATACTCTTCGGGAGACGGCGGTCATCGTAAGCCAGCCGGTGCCGAGTGTTCGCCCCGGAGATAATACTCTTCGGGAGACGGCGGTCATCGTAAGCCAGCCGGTGCCGAGTGTTCGCCCCGGAGATAATACTCTTCGGGAGACGGCGGTCATCGTAAGCCAGCCGGTGCCGAGTGTTCGCCCCGGAGATAATACTCTTCGGGAGACGGCGGTCATCGTAAGCCAGCCGGTGCCGAGTGTTCGCCCCGGAGATAATACTCTTCGGGAGACGGCGGTCATCGTAAGCCAGCCGGTGCCGAGTGTTCGCCCCGGAGATAATACTCTTCGGGAGACGGCGGTCATCGTAAGCCAGCCGGTGCCGAGTCTCCGCCCCGGAGATAATACTCTTCGGGAGACGGCGGTCATCGTAAGCCAGCCGGTGCCGAGTGTTCGCCCCGGAGATAATACTCTTCGGGAGACGGCGGTCATCGTAAGCCAGCCGGTGCCGAGTGTTCGCCCCGGAGATAATACTCTTCGGGAGACGGCGGTCATCGTAAGCCAGCCGGTGCCGAGTCTCCGCCCCGGAGATAATACTCTTCGGGAGACGGCGGTCATCGTAAGCCAGCCGGTGCCGAGTGTTCGCCCCGGAGATAATACTCTTCGGGAGACGGCGGTCATCGTAAGCCAGCCGGTGCCGAGTCTCCGCCCCGGAGATAATACTCTTCGGGAGACGGCGGTCATCGTAAGCCAGCCGGTGCCGAGTCTCCGCCCCGGAGATAATACTGTTCGGGAGACGGCGGTCATCGTAAGCCAGCCGGTGCCGAGTGTTCGCCCCGGAGATAATACTCTTCGGGAGACGGCGGTCATCGTAAGCCAGCCGGTGCCGAGTGTTCGCCCCGGAGATAATACTGTTCGGGAGACGGCGGTCATCGTAAGCCAGCCGGTGCCGAGTGTTCGCCCCGGAGATAATACTCTTCGGGAGACGGCGGTCATCGTAAGCCAGCCGGTGCCGAGTCTCCGCCCCGGAGATAATACTGTTCGGGAGACGGCGGTCATCGTAAGCCAGCCGGTGCCGAGTGTTCGCCCCGGAGATAATACTCTTCGGGAGACGGCGGTCATCGTAAGCCAGCCGGTGCCGAGTGTTCGCCCCGGAGATAATACTGTTCGGGAGACGGCGGTCATCGTAAGCCAGCCGGTGCCGAGTGTTCGCCCCGGAGATAATACTCTTCGGGAGACGGCGGTCATCGTAAGCCAGCCGGTGCCGAGTGTTCGCCCCGGAGATAATACTGTTCGGGAGACGGCGGTCATCGTAAGCCAGCCGGTGCCGAGTCTCCGCCCCGGAGATAATACTCTTCGGGAGACGGCGGTCATCGTAAGCCAGCCGGTGCCGAGTGTTCGCCCCGGAGATAATACTCTTCGGGAGACGGCGGTCATCGTAAGCCAGCCGGTGCCGAGTCTCCGCCCCGGAGATAATACTCTTCGGGAGACGGCGGTCATCGTAAGCCAGCCGGTGCCGAGTCTCCGCCCCGGAGATAATACTGTTCGGGAGACGGCGGTCATCGTAAGCCAGCCGGTGCCGAGTCTCCGCCCCGGAGATAATACTGTTCGGGAGACGGCGGTCATCGTAAGCCAGCCGGTGCCGAGTGTTCGCCCCGGAGATAATACTCTTCGGGAGACGGCGGTCATCGTAAGCCAGCCGGTGCCGAGTGTTCGCCCCGGAGATAATACTCTTCGGGAGACGGCGGTCATCGTAAGCCAGCCGGTGCCGAGTGTTCGCCCCGGAGATAATACTCTTCGGGAGACGGCGGTCATCGTAAGCCAGCCGGTGCCGAGTGTTCGCCCCGGAGATAATACTCTTCGGGAGACGGCGGTCATCGTAAGCCAGCCGGTGCCGAGTGTTCGCCCCGGAGATAATACTCTTCGGGAGACGGCGGTCATCGTAAGCCAGCCGGTGCCGAGTCTCCGCCCCGGAGATAATACTCTTCGGGAGACGGCGGTCATCGTAAGCCAGCCGGTGCCGAGTCTCCGCCCCGGAGATAATACTCTTCGGGAGACGGCGGTCATCGTAAGCCAGCCGGTGCCGAGTGTTCGCCCCGGAGATAATACTCTTCGGGAGACGGCGGTCATCGTAAGCCAGCCGGTGCCGAGTGTTCGCCCCGGAGATAATACTCTTCGGGAGACGGCGGTCATCGTAAGCCAGCCGGTGCCGAGTCTCCGCCCCGGAGATAATACTCTTCGGGAGACGGCGGTCATCGTAAGCCAGCCGGTGCCGAGTGTTCGCCCCGGAGATAATACTCTTCGGGAGACGGCGGTCATCGTAAGCCAGCCGGTGCCGAGTCTCCGCCCCGGAGATAATACTGTTCGGGAGACGGCGGTCATCGTAAGCCAGCCGGTGCCGAGTGTTCGCCCCGGAGATAATACTCTTCGGGAGACGGCGGTCATCGTAAGCCAGCCGGTGCCGAGTCTCCGCCCCGGAGATAATACTGTTCGGGAGACGGCGGTCATCGTAAGCCAGCCGGTGCCGAGTGTTCGCCCCGGAGATAATACTGTTCGGGAGACGGCGGTCATTGTAAGCCAGCCGGTGCCGAGTCTCCGCCCCGGAGATAATACTCTTCGGGAGACGGCGGTCATCGTAAGCCAGCCGGTGCCGAGTGTTCGCCCCGGAGATAATACTGTTCGGGAGACGGCGGTCATCGTAAGCCAGCCGGTGCCGAGTGTTCGCCCCGGAGATAATACTCTTCGGGAGACGGCGGTCATCGTAAGCCAGCCGGTGCCGAGTGTTCGCCCCGGAGATAATACTGTTCGGGAGACGGCGGTCATCGTAAGCCAGCCGGTGCCGAGTCTCCGCCCCGGAGATAATACTGTTCGGGAGACGGCGGTCATCGTAAGCCAGCCGGTGCCGAGTGTTCGCCCCGGAGATAATACTCTTCGGGAGACGGCGGTCATCGTAAGCCAGCCGGTGCCGAGTGTTCGCCCCGGAGATAATACTCTTCGGGAGACGGCGGTCATCGTAAGCCAGCCGGTGCCGAGTCTCCGCCCCGGAGATAATACTGTTCGGGAGACGGCGGTCATCGTAAGCCAGCCGGTGCCGAGTGTTCGCCCCGGAGATAATACTCTTCGGGAGACGGCGGTCATCGTAAGCCAGCCGGTGCCGAGTGTTCGCCCCGGAGATAATACTCTTCGGGAGACGGCGGTCATCGTAAGCCAGCCGGTGCCGAGTGTTCGCCCCGGAGATAATACTCTTCGGGAGACGGCGGTCATCGTAAGCCAGCCGGTGCCGAGTGTTCGCCCCGGAGATAATACTCTTCGGGAGACGGCGGTCATCGTAAGCCAGCCGGTGCCGAGTGTTCGCCCCGGAGATAATACTGTTCGGGAGACGGCGGTCATCGTAAGCCAGCCGGTGCCGAGTGTTCGCCCCGGAGATAATACTCTTCGGGAGACGGCGGTCATCGTAAGCCAGCCGGTGCCGAGTGTTCGCCCCGGAGATAATACTCTTCGGGAGACGGCGGTCATCGTAAGCCAGCCGGTGCCGAGTGTTCGCCCCGGAGATAATACTCTTCGGGAGACGGCGGTCATCGTAAGCCAGCCGGTGCCGAGTGTTCGCCCCGGAGATAATACTCTTCGGGAGACGGCGGTCATCGTAAGCCAGCCGGTGCCGAGTCTCCGCCCCGGAGATAATACTGTTCGGGAGACGGCGGTCATCGTAAGCCAGCCGGTGCCGAGTGTTCGCCCCGGAGATAATACTCTTCGGGAGACGGCGGTCATCGTAAGCCAGCCGGTGCCGAGTCTCCGCCCCGGAGATAATACTGTTCGGGAGACGGCGGTCATCGTAAGCCAGCCGGTGCCGAGTGTTCGCCCCGGAGATAATACTGTTCGGGAGACGGCGGTCATTGTAAGCCAGCCGGTGCCGAGTCTCCGCCCCGGAGATAATACTCTTCGGGAGACGGCGGTCATCGTAAGCCAGCCGGTGCCGAGTGTTCGCCCCGGAGATAATACTGTTCGGGAGACGGCGGTCATCGTAAGCCAGCCGGTGCCGAGTGTTCGCCCCGGAGATAATACTCTTCGGGAGACGGCGGTCATCGTAAGCCAGCCGGTGCCGAGTGTTCGCCCCGGAGATAATACTGTTCGGGAGACGGCGGTCATCGTAAGCCAGCCGGTGCCGAGTCTCCGCCCCGGAGATAATACTGTTCGGGAGACGGCGGTCATCGTAAGCCAGCCGGTGCCGAGTGTTCGCCCCGGAGATAATACTCTTCGGGAGACGGCGGTCATCGTAAGCCAGCCGGTGCCGAGTGTTCGCCCCGGAGATAATACTCTTCGGGAGACGGCGGTCATCGTAAGCCAGCCGGTGCCGAGTCTCCGCCCCGGAGATAATACTGTTCGGGAGACGGCGGTCATCGTAAGCCAGCCGGTGCCGAGTGTTCGCCCCGGAGATAATACTCTTCGGGAGACGGCGGTCATCGTAAGCCAGCCGGTGCCGAGTGTTCGCCCCGGAGATAATACTCTTCGGGAGACGGCGGTCATCGTAAGCCAGCCGGTGCCGAGTGTTCGCCCCGGAGATAATACTCTTCGGGAGACGGCGGTCATCGTAAGCCAGCCGGTGCCGAGTGTTCGCCCCGGAGATAATACTCTTCGGGAGACGGCGGTCATCGTAAGCCAGCCGGTGCCGAGTGTTCGCCCCGGAGATAATACTGTTCGGGAGACGGCGGTCATCGTAAGCCAGCCGGTGCCGAGTCTCCGCCCCGGAGATAATACTGTTCGGGAGACGGCGGTCATCGTAAGCCAGCCGGTGCCGAGTGTTCGCCCCGGAGATAATACTCTTCGGGAGACGGCGGTCATCGTAAGCCAGCCGGTGCCGAGTGTTCGCCCCGGAGATAATACTCTTCGGGAGACGGCGGTCATCGTAAGCCAGCCGGTGCCGAGTGTTCGCCCCGGAGATAATACTCTTCGGGAGACGGCGGTCATCGTAAGCCAGCCGGTGCCGAGTGTTCGCCCCGGAGATAATACTCTTCGGGAGACGGCGGTCATCGTAAGCCAGCCGGTGCCGAGTCTCCGCCCCGGAGATAATACTCTTCGGGAGACGGCGGTCATCGTAAGCCAGCCGGTGCCGAGTCTCCGCCCCGGAGATAATACTCTTCGGGAGACGGCGGTCATCGTAAGCCAGCCGGTGCCGAGTCTCCGCCCCGGAGATAATACTCTTCGGGAGACGGCGGTCATCGTAAGCCAGCCGGTGCCGAGTCTCCGCCCCGGAGATAATACTCTTCGGGAGACGGCGGTCATCGTAAGCCAGCCGGTGCCGAGTGTTCGCCCCGGAGATAATACTCTTCGGGAGACGGCGGTCATCGTAAGCCAGCCGGTGCCGAGTGTTCGCCCCGGAGATAATACTCTTCGGGAGACGGCGGTCATCGTAAGCCAGCCGGTGCCGAGTCTCCGCCCCGGAGATAATACTCTTCGGGAGACGGCGGTCATCGTAAGCCAGCCGGTGCCGAGTGTTCGCCCCGGAGATAATACTCTTCGGGAGACGGCGGTCATCGTAAGCCAGCCGGTGCCGAGTCTCCGCCCCGGAGATAATACTCTTCGGGAGACGGCGGTCATCGTAAGCCAGCCGGTGCCGAGTCTCCGCCCCGGAGATAATACTGTTCGGGAGACGGCGGTCATCGTAAGCCAGCCGGTGCCGAGTGTTCGCCCCGGAGATAATACTCTTCGGGAGACGGCGGTCATCGTAAGCCAGCCGGTGCCGAGTCTCCGCCCCGGAGATAATACTCTTCGGGAGACGGCGGTCATCGTAAGCCAGCCGGTGCCGAGTCTCCGCCCCGGAGATAATACTGTTCGGGAGACGGCGGTCATCGTAAGCCAGCCGGTGCCGAGTGTTCGCCCCGGAGATAATACTCTTCGGGAGACGGCGGTCATCGTAAGCCAGCCGGTGCCGAGTGTTCGCCCCGGAGATAATACTGTTCGGGAGACGGCGGTCATCGTAAGCCAGCCGGTGCCGAGTGTTCGCCCCGGAGATAATACTGTTCGGGAGACGGCGGTCATCGTAAGCCAGCCGGTGCCGAGTCTCCGCCCCGGAGATAATACTCTTCGGGAGACGGCGGTCATCGTAAGCCAGCCGGTGCCGAGTGTTCGCCCCGGAGATAATACTGTTCGGGAGACGGCGGTCATCGTAAGCCAGCCGGTGCCGAGTCTCCGCCCCGGAGATAATACTCTTCGGGAGACGGCGGTCATCGTAAGCCAGCCGGTGCCGAGTGTTCGCCCCGGAGATAATACTCTTCGGGAGACGGCGGTCATCGTAAGCCAGCCGGTGCCGAGTCTCCGCCCCGGAGATAATACTCTTCGGGAGACGGCGGTCATCGTAAGCCAGCCGGTGCCGAGTGTTCGCCCCGGAGATAATACTCTTCGGGAGACGGCGGTCATCGTAAGCCAGCCGGTGCCGAGTCTCCGCCCCGGAGATAATACTGTTCGGGAGACGGCGGTCATCGTAAGCCAGCCGGTGCCGAGTGTTCGCCCCGGAGATAATACTCTTCGGGAGACGGCGGTCATCGTAAGCCAGCCGGTGCCGAGTCTCCGCCCCGGAGATAATACTGTTCGGGAGACGGCGGTCATCGTAAGCCAGCCGGTGCCGAGTGTTCGCCCCGGAGATAATACTGTTCGGGAGACGGCGGTCATCGTAAGCCAGCCGGTGCCGAGTCTCCGCCCCGGAGATAATACTCTTCGGGAGACGGCGGTCATCGTAAGCCAGCCGGTGCCGAGTGTTCGCCCCGGAGATAATACTGTTCGGGAGACGGCGGTCATCGTAAGCCAGCCGGTGCCGAGTCTCCGCCCCGGAGATAATACTGTTCGGGAGACGGCGGTCATCGTAAGCCAGCCGGTGCCGAGTGTTCGCCCCGGAGATAATACTCTTCGGGAGACGGCGGTCATCGTAAGCCAGCCGGTGCCGAGTGTTCGCCCCGGAGATAATACTCTTCGGGAGACGGCGGTCATCGTAAGCCAGCCGGTGCCGAGTGTTCGCCCCGGAGATAATACTCTTCGGGAGACGGCGGTCATCGTAAGCCAGCCGGTGCCGAGTGTTCGCCCCGGAGATAATACTCTTCGGGAGACGGCGGTCATCGTAAGCCAGCCGGTGCCGAGTGTTCGCCCCGGAGATAATACTCTTCGGGAGACGGCGGTCATCGTAAGCCAGCCGGTGCCGAGTGTTCGCCCCGGAGATAATACTCTTCGGGAGACGGCGGTCATCGTAAGCCAGCCGGTGCCGAGTGTTCGCCCCGGAGATAATACTCTTCGGGAGACGGCGGTCATCGTAAGCCAGCCGGTGCCGAGTGTTCGCCCCGGAGATAATACTCTTCGGGAGACGGCGGTCATCGTAAGCCAGCCGGTGCCGAGTGTTCGCCCCGGAGATAATACTCTTCGGGAGACGGCGGTCATCGTAAGCCAGCCGGTGCCGAGTGTTCGCCCCGGAGATAATACTCTTCGGGAGACGGCGGTCATCGTAAGCCAGCCGGTGCCGAGTCTCCGCCCCGGAGATAATACTCTTCGGGAGACGGCGGTCATCGTAAGCCAGCCGGTGCCGAGTCTCCGCCCCGGAGATAATACTCTTCGGGAGACGGCGGTCATCGTAAGCCAGCCGGTGCCGAGTGTTCGCCCCGGAGATAATACTCTTCGGGAGACGGCGGTCATCGTAAGCCAGCCGGTGCCGAGTGTTCGCCCCGGAGATAATACTCTTCGGGAGACGGCGGTCATCGTAAGCCAGCCGGTGCCGAGTGTTCGCCCCGGAGATAATACTGTTCGGGAGACGGCGGTCATCGTAAGCCAGCCGGTGCCGAGTGTTCGCCCCGGAGATAATACTCTTCGGGAGACGGCGGTCATCGTAAGCCAGCCGGTGCCGAGTGTTCGCCCCGGAGATAATACTCTTCGGGAGACGGCGGTCATCGTAAGCCAGCCGGTGCCGAGTCTCCGCCCCGGAGATAATACTCTTCGGGAGACGGCGGTCATCGTAAGCCAGCCGGTGCCGAGTGTTCGCCCCGGAGATAATACTCTTCGGGAGACGGCGGTCATCGTAAGCCAGCCGGTGCCGAGTGTTCGCCTCGGAGATAATACTCTTCGGGAGACGGCGGTCATCGTAAGCCAGCCGGTGCCGAGTGTTCGCCCCGGAGATAATACTGTTCGGGAGACGGCGGTCATCGTAAGCCAGCCGGTGCCGAGTGTTCGCCCCGGAGATAATACTCTTCGGGAGACGGCGGTCATCGTAAGCCAGCCGGTGCCGAGTGTTCGCCCCGGAGATAATACTCTTCGGGAGACGGCGGTCATCGTAAGCCAGCCGGTGCCGAGTGTTCGCCCCGGAGATAATACTCTTCGGGAGACGGCGGTCATCGTAAGCCAGCCGGTGCCGAGTGTTCGCCCCGGAGATAATACTCTTCGGGAGACGGCGGTCATCGTAAGCCAGCCGGTGCCGAGTCTCCGCCCCGGAGATAATACTGTTCGGGAGACGGCGGTCATCGTAAGCCAGCCGGTGCCGAGTGTTCGCCCCGGAGATAATACTCTTCGGGAGACGGCGGTCATCGTAAGCCAGCCGGTGCCGAGTCTCCGCCCCGGAGATAATACTGTTCGGGAGACGGCGGTCATCGTAAGCCAGCCGGTGCCGAGTGTTCGCCCCGGAGATAATACTCTTCGGGAGACGGCGGTCATCGTAAGCCAGCCGGTGCCGAGTGTTCGCCCCGGAGATAATACTCTTCGGGAGACGGCGGTCATCGTAAGCCAGCCGGTGCCGAGTGTTCGCCCCGGAGATAATACTCTTCGGGAGACGGCGGTCATCGTAAGCCAGCCGGTGCCGAGTGTTCGCCTCGGAGATAATACTCTTCGGGAGACGGCGGTCATCGTAAGCCAGCCGGTGCCGAGTGTTCGCCCCGGAGATAATACTGTTCGGGAGACGGCGGTCATCGTAAGCCAGCCGGTGCCGAGTGTTCGCCCCGGAGATAATACTCTTCGGGAGACGGCGGTCATCGTAAGCCAGCCGGTGCCGAGTCTCCGCCCCGGAGATAATACTGTTCGGGAGACGGCGGTCATCGTAAGCCAGCCGGTGCCGAGTGTTCGCCCCGGAGATAATACTCTTCGGGAGACGGCGGTCATCGTAAGCCAGCCGGTGCCGAGTCTCCGCCCCGGAGATAATACTGTTCGGGAGACGGCGGTCATCGTAAGCCAGCCGGTGCCGAGTGTTCGCCCGCGTGCACTTCGGCTTTTGAAGTTTGACACGCGATCCTCGAATCGTATACATATCCTATTTGTATGAAATTTTATCCATATCCAGCACCATAGGCAGCATCGAGTTATAAATATCACAATAATATGATTGTCACCGGAGACGGCAGTGCGGTCGGCGACCTCGGCTCTCGCCCGGCACGACCGCGCCCGCCGCTCGGTGTCGGCGTAGGGAGGACTTGGAAACGTTTCAACGTGAGTAAGGGTCGAGTTTCACGTGTTAAGAATGGTTCAAAATAGCGGCGTTACAGCGTTCGATCCGTGTATCTCTAAATGTATTGTGAACAATATGAGGACACCGGTATGTGCCGAGTACTGGCACTCGGCCGCGGAACTCGACTCGAACGGCGAGCGGGGAGGGCGCGGGCGGCGCGCGGCCGGAGCTTGTGGAAATAAACGAACCGTCGGTCGGCGGAGGAGTCGCCGCTTTAACGGCAGGAGCGCATTCGATACCCCTCGTGCCGTGAGCCCCGGCCGCCGACAATATCTAGTGAAGAGAACGACGACCGATGGCTCGCGAGAGTTGTTCTAAAAATGAAAATTTTTAAATAGCATTGATAAAGTTTTAGTAAGTCGAGTGTCACGACGATGAATGTGTCGAGCTTAATGTGAACAGACGACGCGAGCCGCGGGCCGGCCTCGAGACGACGTCAGCCGCGGGCCGGCCTCGAGACGACGCCGGTGGCTCGCACGTCGATCGACGCTCAAATAAGTAACTATTAAAAATCCTCAGAATGATCCCTAGCTCGGTTTTTACTTTTCCGTAGTCGGGATTTAGTTTTTTTTTTAACTTTTATTGTAATCTTTTTGCGGTTAATACTTTTATGAGCGCGCCTTTCGTAAGTTTGGAAGTTCGGCCAGTTCTTCCGAGGAGTTGTGGTCGAGGGGATCGTCTAAAAGTTTTCTGGGATTTATATCACTGATAAAATCTAGAGTTTTGACTGTGCTCAGTGCGACGCAAACCCTTTGGCTTTTGGCAAAAATGTTACTTGTTAAATCCGCCGTCGCACGTTCTGAAGTGCGTCCTTGCAATCGCCGGCCGGTCGTCGCACGATACACAATTTGTGGTTATATTTTTCGTAAATTTTTCTTCTACTACTTCCTCTTAGTCCATCAAATTCTACCGAAGCATTTTGACATTGTCTTCGGCAGCATCGGGTCCGATGGTCGGATCGTCGAATTTGATTTGCACAGCGCCAGACGATCACCGGGCTCGAGGTGATCTCGTCGAAGTGCCGGCCAGCCTTTTCACGGTGCCTATAGCGCCGTTTCCTAATCCTCCAGTTACGTTTAAGTATCGACTTAGCATGACTTTTGAGCCAATCGTCCAGTTTTATTTGGATCGTTTGGCACGCGTCCCGCCGCTCACGCCGCCCGTCGCGGCCGGCTGTAGTCGTCCGCCGCCGTATCGCAGGACGTGTCCTCGCTACGTCGCGACGTAGTAGTAGCAGCGCACCTCGGCGACGCGTTGCCGAGGTGCGCCGCTCGTGTTTGTGATGGTCGGCGACCGCAAGCCCCGCCCTCCGGCCAGTGGACCGACTCGCACGACATTCAAAATTTCAATGAATGTAAACATTAGCACATTAGCATTAGTGTCATCGTTAGCTCAAATTGTTATTTGCACGTTGTCAGAACCTAAACATGCGTTTTTAATTTTTTGTCTGTCAGTCTGTTTGTCCGGTCTAATCTCCGAAACGGCTGAACCGATTTTAACGGAACTTCCACTGATAGGTAGAGGACTATTCAGAGCAGAATATAGGCTACTTTTTATCCCGGAATTAGTTAGGGTTCCTTAACTATTTCCGGGGCCTATTGACCTGGGTTAAAATTCCGTCATGATCCTAATGACAATTTCAAAGAAATACACACTCGATATTCGAATGGGTATCAAAACGTCATTATTACTTAATAGCTTTTTTTTATGGTCGAACTATTGATTTATTTGAGAAATGTTCAAAGAAACCTCGTATGGATTTTAAAATCCCTTTTGAACGAAGCCCAACTCGACAGGGTAGCATCCATGTTCAGGAACACCGTTCCTATCTCTCAAGGAACATGGTCAAAATAATCTATACATATAAATAAAATAGAAGCGTCTGTCTGTGATTTCAAAATAAAGCCTTTATCTTAAGCTCATATTATTATTTTCACGTTACCAAAGCCTAAATGCGCATTTTTAACTTTTTTGTCTGTCTGTCGTTTGTATGTCCGGGCTAATCTTCGAAATGGCTGAATCGATTTTGACGGGACTTACACTGGTAGGTAGAGGACTGTTCAGAGAAGAATATAGAGTACTTTTTATCCCGTAAATATTTAGGGTTCCTGCGTAAAAAATGAAAAACTGTTAAAATTAGGGGGAAATATCTTCCGCATCGGGGGACTTTGTAGTTATATTTTATTATTTTCACAGAATACGTATTTTTGGAGTATAAAATAATTACGCATTTTATATGTAATAAAAATATTATAACTATACGTTGCCTCCTGTAAAGGTCAATAGATGGCGCTGTACGAAAATTGAATCGTTCTATGGTTGCTTCTACGACCCTGAACTTTTTTTACAGATAGAATTTCAGTTCTACAGAGAAATAAAGGCTACTAAAAGTCCAAATCTCATGCGTGTCAAGCCGCGGGGTTCAGCTAGTCTATACATATAAATAAAATT
Source organism: Pyralis farinalis (assembly GCA_947507595.1). Lineage (NCBI taxonomy): Eukaryota > Metazoa > Arthropoda > Insecta > Lepidoptera > Pyralidae > Pyralis > Pyralis farinalis. The sequence goes on from OX382283.1 coordinate 335,075, forward strand.
GAAGTGTCTGTCTGTGATTTCAAAATAAAGCCTTTCTCTTAAGCTCATATTATTATTTTCACGATACCAAAGCCTAAATACGCATTTTTAACTTCTTTGTCTGTCTGTCTGTTTGTTTGTCTGGGCTAATCTTCGAAATGGCTGAACCGATTTTAACGGGACTTTCACTGGTAGGTAGAGGACTGTTCAGAGCAGAATATAGAGTACTTTTTATCCCGTAAATGTTTAGGGTTCCTGCGTAAAAAATGAAAAACTGTTAAAATTAGGGGGAAATATCTTCCCCTTCGGGGGACTTCGCAATTTTGTTTTTATTATTTTCATAGAATACGTATTTTTTGTAACATAAAATAACTACGCATTTTTTATGTAATATAAATACAATACATATACGTTGCCTCCTGTAAAGGTCAATAGATGGCGCTGTACGAAAATTGAATCGCTCTATGGTTGCATCTACGACCCTGAATTTTGTATTTTTTTTTTTTTTTTTTTTTTGTTTTTTTTTTTTTTTTTTTTTAACAGAAACAATTGCGTGACGGAAAGGTCTGGGAGCGACTCTACGCGGTCGATCTCCCCGCGAAAGAGATTCGCCTCACAAGGGCAAAGTCGACCCACCTTGGCATCAGCGTCACGGTGGCAACACCCAACGACCACCGAAAACTCACGGGCCTCCTCCGAGAGCGGCGCGTGGAGTACTTCACGTACGCTCTCGAGGAGGAACGTGAACTTCGCGTGGTGGTTAAACGCGTCCCCACGTCGCTGTCACTAGATGGCATAACCGAGTCCATTAAAGGACAAGGAGTCCCCGTCCGGTCGGTACACCGGATGACCCGCAACCACCGCAAGGATGGCGAGCCATATAATATGGTTATCTGCCACCTTCCCCTTACCCCCGAGGGTAAGAAGATCTTTCAGATCACAAATATTTGTGGTCTCTTCGACATCGAAGTCGAACTCCCCCACAAACGTGGACTCCCAGGGCAGTGTCACAACTGCCAAAATTACGGGCACTCTGCCCGTAATTGCTTCTCGCGGTTCCGTTGCGTGAAATGCTTAGGCGATCACGAACGGGGCCAGTGTCCGCGCGACCCAGCGGTGGAGCCGCCAGCGTGCGTTCTCTGCGGCGCCGTGGGGCATACCGCCAACTATGGCGGCTGCCCTAAGGCGCCGAAGAGGCGCACGAGGCCGGCACAAGCCAAAGGGCGCTCGCACACGCGCCTCCCTCCGCCCTCCCAGAGCCAAACGGCTTACCCCCAGCTTCGGCCCACTCGGGTCCCCCAGCCATTTATTCCGGCACCCATCCCCGCAGTGTCTGCATGGGCTTCACCCAGGCAGCCTCTTGCGCCCCTACCCACACCGGTCGAACCCGTAGAGACTGCCCCAGCAGCTGCACCCCAGCAGACTCCCCCTCTGGGAGGACGCAAACCCCATTTGACGGACATAGTGTTTGACATGGCGAGTAAAATCGACATGTCAGAGCTATTCGTCCTAGCCCGCGAGCTACATGACTTTCAAGACACTGGAGTGGGAAACCAATTCCAGATCGTCTGCAAACACATCGCTGTGTTTGAGTCCATCATGGACTATCGCGCGCCTGCCCACCTTCGGCGCACAAACCTCTCCCAACAATAATGGGTTCACGGAATCAAAGAGTGAAACCACGCTCCCTTTCCCTTGCGTTCTATAACGCAAACGGCCTTGCGTGGCAACGGGATGAAGTACGCCAGTACCTAACCGACCACCAAGTTGATATCCTCCTAGTGCAGGAGACCCTTTTGAAACCATGCAATCGCGACCCGCGCATTGCAAATTACAACGTCATCCGTAATGATAGAGAGGGCCGCGGGGGCGGAACCCTAGTCTATTACAAAAGGTCCCTGCACTGCATCCCACTAGAACCCCCATCTCTCGAAAACCTCGAGGTCACCATCTGCAGGCTAGGGATGACCGGCCATCAGCCGATCAACATCGCGTCCGCGTACCTCCCCCCGAGCAAGCGTATCCTTCAGAGCGACTTGCAAGCCCTCTTTGCCCTAGGAAACTCCACCATTCTGGCTGGAGATTTCAATAGTAAGCACATCCAGTGGAATAGCCACTCGTCTTCACCAAACGGCGTAATCCTAGAGAGCCTACAGGACTCCCTAGGATTCGACGTCATAGCTCCCATGTCTCCCACCCACTATTCCGCAACAGTGGGACACCGCCCGACCGTTCTGGATTTTGCACTTCTAAAGAACGTAGCCTTACGGATGCGTTCAATCCAAGTGCACACAGAACTTAGCTCTGACCACCGGCCAGTTCTGATCGAGTTCGGGCTACCAACTGACTCACCGACAGACGAGGACACCAGACGGGTAACGGACTGGCGAAAACTCAAAAGAGTGCTCGCACAGACTTCCACACCCGAGCTGGAGCAAGTACCCGAACAGATTCTCACAAATGACGAGACCGACCTTGCGATCGACGCCCTCACTAGCCACTTGCAAACGGCAGCTAACAACTGCTCCAGAGAGGTTTCAACGGCCGACTTAGCTCGGCGTTGGGAACTCCCTGCTTATTTGCGAGAACTAGTGTCGGAAAAGAACGCAGCGACACGCGCCCATGACTCTTGCCCCACCGAACAGAACCGTTCTCGGATGCGCTATTTACAACGCCAAGTAAAGAAGCGCATCAAAGAGTTCAGGGATGAACGGTGGGCCAACTTTGTTGGAGAAATTAAGCCCTCGCACACGGCGTACTGGCGAGTTGCTAAATCTCTCCGTTCCGACCAAATAACCCAATGCCCTCCCCTGACCCGACCAGACGGTACGATAGCGTTCGATGATGACGAAAAGGCTGAATGCTTTGCAGACAGCCTGGAGAGCCAATGCTCTCCTAGTCTAGAACCAACCGACGACGATCACGTTCAGATGGTTGACTCCGAGGTGGAACGAATCCTCGCGACACCTCCCACGATCCCCCTCGAGCCTACAACGGTTGAGGAGGTCCAAACGATCATCAGGGACCTTCGGAGCCGGAAAGCTCCCGGAGCTGACGGCATCACGAACTCGGTCCTCAAACTCCTCCCAGGCCCCCTGTTAGTCCTTCTCGTGGCGATATTCAACGCCGCTCTCGCGAACTGCAGATTTCCAGACTCCTGGAAAGATGCAGACGTAGTTGGCATCCCCAAACCAGGCAAATGCCTGAAGAACCCCGCCTCTTACAGGCCCATTAGTCTCCTCAAATGCCTGGGGAAAGTCTATGAGCGCATCATAGCCATTCGCCTCAAAAAGTTCGTCGAACTTAGAGGCCTTCTCATAGACGAGCAGTTTGGGTTCCGTCCCAAACACTCGGCAGTCCACCAAGTGCACCGCATCACGGAGCACGTCCTCTCCAACTTTCAAACAGGGCGCCATACCGGTGCCCTGTTTTTCGACGTCGCGAAAGCGTTCGACAAAGTCTGGCACAATGGCTTAATATATAAGCTACACCAAATGGAAGTGCCAGACAGTCTCGTGCACATCTTACGAGACTACTTGTCGAATCGCTCCCTCCGCGTCAGAGTCCACGGCACTCTCTCGAGGCCGCACCCTATCCGAGCCGGGGTCCCTCAGGGCTCCGTGCTCGGCCCTATCCTATACACGTTGTACACCAACGATGTTCCCAAGACTCCCTTCGTGGAGTTAGCCCTCTTTGCCGATGATACGGCACTTTACACTTCCGAACGAGCCAAATCCAACATATCGGATAGGCTCCAGAGAGCGGCTAACGCTCTAGGCGAATGGTTCCGACGTTGGCGAATCGAAGTGAATCCGGAGAAAAGTGCCGCTGTGTTCTTTTCTCGGGATCCACGAGGTCTTACGAGACCAGATTCCCAACATAGGACCGTGAGCCCCATCTCATTGTTCGGCCGACCCATCCCATGGGTCGAGAAGGCCAAATACCTAGGTGTCATCCTAGACTCCAGAATGATGTTTGGACCTCACATCACCGCTGTTAGGAACAAAGCCGCGTTCTATCTAGGCCGGCTCGGTCCGATATTCAGGAATCGTAGAATGTCACTTAGAAATAAGTGTACACTCTACAAAGCCTGCATCCGCCCCGTTCTCACATACGCCAGCGTAGTGTTCGCACACGCTGCGCGCTCCCATCTGGCTAAGCTCCAGATTATCCAAAACCGGTTTGCCCGTAATGCAACCGCTGCCCCTCACTATCTCAGGGTCGCAGATCTCCATCTCGACCTTGAACTCCCTTCCATCATTAGTTTCATGAAGAAAGCGTCTAGACGCTACTTCGAAACTGCCTCTCAACATCCCAACCCATTGATAGCCCGGGCTGTCAATTACACCCCGCGGATCGACGCCCGGGGGTTCCGGCGCAGACCGCGGAATTCACTCTTTGATCCCGATGATCGCATTACTGTTGCGAACGCCCCCTACCTCTCCCCCTCCAACCCCAACACTCCAGACACACACCGCGCTCGGCGGCTCCGGGCGCGAAGAGTAAGGACTTCTGCGCGATACACCAGGTACCGGTAGCCCACGGTACCTGGGCGCCTCTCTCTCCGACAGGCCCTTAAGGCACGAACCCGCGTGTTCGATTTGTTTCTCCAGCGACGTCCTGAGCCGAGGTCCGACCCCTCTCGGGGGCCCTTAGGCTGTCGCTTAACTTTGTTTTTCAGGCTGTGGCGCCTCACGCCCGCCCTCTAGTCCGGTGACGTAGTGACAGCCCAACCGGGGCTAACTACATAGTCAGGTCAAAAAAAAAAAAAAAAAAAAAAAAAAAAAAAAAAAAAAAAAAAAAAAAAAAACAGAAACAATTTCATGTCTACTGAGAAACAAAGGCTATCTACTAAAAGCCCAAATCTCGTGCGTGTGAAGCCGCGGGCTTCTGCTAGTAATATATATATCTTTATTTCCTCTTATAAATATAAAGGCTTATCAACTAATCTTAACTTATTTGTATAATAATATCATCCAAGCCAATTCAAGTAAGAGGCTGGTGCCTGTGGTAGGTTTTGGAAAAAACCTGTGTTACAGGGTCACAGTCAAAATGACCAACATTATAAAAAAAAAAATTTAAATTGTTATATAATTGACGAGCCAGGTGTTTCTCTGGCAATGCAAGCTTGCGCATTCTCAACTGGTTTTTTCTTCGTTGCTTTTTTTTGACGTCACGGTCACCGTCATATTGGTTATACGTAGGTCACACTATAAGTTTTTCGTAACTTAAAAAAACAACATGTTATAACCAAAATATTATGTTTATTGCTTTTCAAAATACTCTCCTTTACATTTTAAACATTTTTTCATGCGATCGAACCATTTTTTAAAACAGGAGGACCACAGATCTGAAGGCATGTTTTCTACGCGCTGATTGAACGCTATCACTGCCTCTTCGGAGTTGGTAAAAGTGAAACCTCTCATCAAATCTTTGATTTTGGGGAAAATACAGAAATCACAGGGTGCTAGGTCGGGGCTATGCGCAGGATGGGTAACGAGTTGCACTTTTTCGGAAGTTAAAAATGACTTTGTTTTCTTGGCCGTGTGTGAAGAAGCGTTGTCATGATGTAGGAGAACGCGGCTTTTTGGTCGTCTTTCGCGAACTTTTTCTAACGCCCTGGGTAAACAAATGGTAGAATACCACGTGGCATAAACACTCTTTTGATCTTCAAGTGGAATTGTGCAGATGGGACCCGAAGCTGAGAAAAAAAACGCGATCATTTTTTTACCAACGTTTCTCGCCTGCCTCACTTTTGTTGGCCTGTTCTCATTTTCAAACACCCATTCACAAGATTTCTGTTTTTTTTCGGGTACAAAACAATAAATCCACGTTTCGTCATATCATATTCCTGTGACAATGTCGTAAACAGCATTAGAATGTCCGTGGTCGTACTTCAGTAGCATCTGTGAGCACCATTCTGCTCCGCTGTCAGTTCATGAGGGATCCAACGACAACAAAGTTTCCGAACTTTCAATTCTTCGTGTAAAATTTTCTGAATTTGTCTCATACCAATCCCCAATAGTTCTCGAATTGTCTCATAGGTAATCCGCGGGTTTTCTTCAATTAGCCGCTTAACAGTAGCCACATTATTTACGTTGACGGCGGTTGAAGGCCGCCCTTCACGAAATTCGTCATGTAAAGAAACTCGACCTCTCTCAAATTCAGCAATCCATCGCCTCCCGGTGCTCAAAGAAGGTGCTTCTCTCCCAAAAGCATTTTGAAGACGAGCAGCACAGTCTTGCGGAGAGAGAGAACTTTTTAAATCATAAAAAATCATCGCTCTAAAATCTTTTCAACTCAATTCCATTTTCGTTGCGTACGTAGAACTTTGATGTGTGATAAAAAACAATTAACAAAACTTTTAGTGTGCCCCATGTATTCCCATAAAATGTACTCTTACAATAAAGACAAAACGATCGACTCATTTGTATAAACTATCTACCTATACATACATAGCCTGCTAAATTCATTACCCTTCGTTTGCTTCGCCGTAGTCGGGTAAAAACCATATTCGGCCGCCGACAGAGTGCTGTAGTCATGTGCGAGTGATAAATAAGGTTAAACATAATACAGGTATGTAACTGTGCAGGCCGCGACCCTCGGGTGAAACAGACTGCACCGCACGCGGCGCCCCGGACTCTAAGACTGACGCCGCGCCGTGGCCGTGCCTCCCAGCGGACGAAGGACACGGCGAGTGTACTGACGGCCCGCCGCGGCGCGGGACCTACACACTGCGACGGCGGACTTGCGTCGTCTAAGTCACCGGCCGGCGACCTTAAAGTAGCGAGTGTACAAACCGATGCCGGCCCACTCCCGGCCGAGCACGGTCCGCCCGAGGACGGCCGTGGACAGCATCGCCACGAACACGATGACGGAGCCGCGGAACATTTGGAAGCTGCTGGCGTACGTCAGCGTCAGCCCGACGTACATGATGGACGTGCCCACCTGCGAACAACGCGTCGATATCATCGTACTCTGGAGCCCGTATCGAAACAAATGTCACTGATCAGTTGAAACATACACGTCTCGCAATTGACGAAGGCGAGCGGGCTTCACTGGCGGTTGACCACGTTCATACGCGGTCAGTGAGCCAGCGGGCGCGGCGCCCGCGGTTGAAGACGTCGGTCGGAGACACAAGTTTGCGAATTCTTCGTTAAGCAAAATCCAATTTGCTGTCGTTCCTCGATCGCAAAATACGCTCTTTATTATCGTTTAAAAAAATAAGGATTTCTCGGCGTCGAGATGTTCGGCGGAGTATAGTTCCGAAGTCACCCGGAGGTGCAGGTGAATCTGGCGTCCAAGACTTGGTGTGCTATGATCGAAGTACGTCAGCGGACGGCCATCACAGAACAATTACACGAGTTTGTGATTCAAAAACATCTCTCATTGAAAACCAAACTATATTGACACCGTGTCACGAGAGGTATGTGAAGAAATCACAGTTATTATTGTTTGGCGTCACTCGACGAGTGTACAGTTACGACGAGTCAACCGGTCGCCTGTCTCGTATCGTACCTACAATAATGTAAACAACACTAACTAATGAACCGAATACTCGTTAGTAAATACTTTAAAATGATAAACTCAACAAAAGAGCGGTGCGCCAGCGTGTGACATCGTCATTACTCGTGGGACTCGCGTCAGGGACAGCACAGTCTGACTGCCTGCGAGATACATTACAAGACCTCAAGTAAGAGTACTTATAATGTTCTACACAGAAAGAAAATATGTGTGTATATATATATATACGTACCAAATCGAACATGGCTGCGGGCATGAGTATGAACGGGTTGAACTTCTGATTACCGTGCACGAGGGCGTGTCCGCCGCGGGCCCTGGTCGCGCGCTGCACGATCTTGAAGGTGAGCAGGCAGAGCACCTCGCCCAGGAACATGCACGCCGCCTGGAGACCACATCACACGTTACTATTTGTTATTTATTTCTTGGATAAAGAATACAGGCGTTCTCCAATATTCACATCATAATAGTATATTTTGTTTGGCCTCCCTAGAGCTCCGCGCACCGCGGCCTCTCGCTAATAGTTCTGACCGAGGGCAGCTTCAATCACACCCATATCCTCGCTCCACTGTACATTACAAAAAATACTTAAGGTTTACATATCCAACGTTCATTATTATTATTAGATATAATTAATATTTAAAAGTGAGAAAAGACACCGACTCGCACAAATGTCGCGGTCATCGGCCAAAGAAGCCACCGTGGAGTAGAGCTATACTGAGACGGTAGTACCATAACAATGACAATGTTGGTGACGTCACCGTGTGACAAACGAGCAGTGTCCAGGACTTGAAACAACTCTTCTCGGCCTAGCCTCTGTTTATATTTTTGAATGTCCATGCAAGTAACAAAGTGTACGCAGGTCTGAACATTGAAGATGGCGATGTATTCTCCATATCTATCACACAACCTTTAGAATTTAACTTGCTTACAATAAACAGATACGTACCTGTAGAAACGGATGTTCAAAGGTTCTGACGTAACCATCGGAGCCCTCGGACTGCAGCTTGTCCGCCCACTTAGTGCAGAGGGTGTTGATGGAGCCAGTCACCACCATCATTCCAGCTAAAAACTTCTGATATTTCGTCCACGCCATCGTAGGGACCTCGCTCTATGTACAATATAAGAGATCATTAGAACACCGACTGCCTGTTCTGATCAGAGCAAAGAAATCTAAATATTTCAGGACATGTACACGGACAGCTGTGGCCACTCCGGTGACACCGCCGTCGGCAGTGCACGCACTCAGAGTCTCACATGTCATGTCATTCCACATCCACATAGTTCCCATGTCACGCTATTTTTGACTCTATCTCACTCCACACATACTCTTCAACGCTCTCATTTCTACGGCGTTCACCTGAATGACGCAAGGAGAGCTTTGCTCGATATGTTATTGCTTGTTATCACGGAGTACAATGCACCATTTCAAATAAAATCATTTATTCATAGAATAGGCCTTCTCAGGCACTTTCTCCTGTCAAAATAACATTTTAATAGTCGTAAATCATAGAGATTTAACATAATTGTTAGAATAGAATAGAATATCTTTATTTGCAAGAAACATGTTAACAATGATGATATGTAATTATAATTAATTAGACAATAGTTCTGATGTTTCGTCATTGAATAAATTGACATGCAAATACAAAAAGAGACATCTAAATAATTAAAGAAGAAACAATAATTATAAACTCATTCTACTTAAATTAATTCGTTCCTCATAATAATCATATATTAAAAATTGGATTCCATTAATAAACTTTACAATGTTCATATATACTTAAGTCTAAGAAAAAAGATTTAACTTTCAAAGAACTCGCCAGAATTGTAAAAACATCCTTCAATTAACCACCGTTTTAGTTTAAAATAATTTAATGGCAGTTCTCTTATTTCCATCGGAATTTTATTGAACACTTTAACAGTCATGACATTGTGGTTACGATAGTAGAGTGCAGTTTTGCAAGTAGGAAATTTTAGTTTAGTTATATCTCTAGCTACAAGTCTACGATTTTCATAAAACTTCCTAAACAAGTGAGTGTGCTTTTTAACAAAAACACCAACCTCGTATATGTACAAACATGCTAGAGTCATAACTTTGTGCTTTTTGAAAAGTGGCCTGCATGATTGTATCGGTTTTGCATTACATACCGCACGAAGACACTTTTTTTGTGCAATAAAAACTTTTTGGCTCCATGTTGAATATCCCCACAGTACAATTCCATAGTCAAAGTCAAAGTCAAAATCTTTTTATTCCGTAAAAATGGCTACATTTGTTTGGAATCGGAAACATATCTCAATATAGAAGCAACGTGGCCGTGATATGCCATGAGAGCAGCAGCCTCCCCCGTCTCTCTCTTTAGCCGTCTCAGAGCAAATACAAAACTATGAAGACGCTTAAACACATGTTCTGCATGATGCTTCCATTTACAATTTTGATCAATTGTAAACCCTAAAAATTTGATGTGATTGGTTTTGGATATATTTTCACCATTGCATTTCAAAGTTATGTTTTTAGGTCTCATAAAGTAGTTGCGAAATTGTATAAATTTCGTTTTTGAAGGGTTGACACATAACCCATTCACATTAAGCCAGTTCCCTATGATTTTAACTGTATTATTTAAACTTTGTTTGTAATCTTTGGTTCTGTCGCTATCAGGGATCATCACTGAAATGTCGTCCGCAAACAAAGCACACTGGTATTCTGTCACATCTGGCAAGTCATTAACGTACAAGATAAACAAAAGAGGGCCCAATATATGTTACTAAATGTCTTTGTACTTAATAAAATGGTCATAAAATTTCAAAAAATGACCATAGTTATTATGTAATACACCTAAATAATAATAAATAATATAATTGTTGCGAACAATATTTGGGCCAATACTCAGAATGGATGTAAGGCTGGGTCCCGTGGTACTAAGGAGCTTCTCCTCATTGACATGACTGTTTGCCAACAGGTCCGTCGGAATAGGAAGAACCTCTCCGTCGCCTGGATCGACTACAAAATGGCCTTTGATTTGGTGCCTCATTCACGGTTGAGAAGGGTGCTAGAGTTGTATAAAGTGGATGCAACTCTATGCTCCTTTCTTGGATTGTGTATGAGGCAGTGGAGCACAGTCCTTTGTCACCCAGGGAGTAGTTTCTTCAAATTCGATGGACCCGGTTAGGATTCAATGTGACATCTTCCAGGGTGATAGTCTGGGTCCACTGTGGTTTTGCCTAGCTCTGAATCCACTTAGTTCTTTGTTAAGGGATTCAGGACTAGGTTTTCGACATCGCAGAGGGGGTGAGATCATTTCTCATCTGCTGTACATGGATGATCTCAAGTTGTTTGCACCAAAAAAGGCAGAACTGGTGGAATTATTAAAAATAACTGAAAATTTCAGTAACGCCATCGGTATGTCATTTGGTGTTGACAAATGTGCGGTCATGCAAGTACAATGGGGGTAGAGTTGTAAACTTTGATAGCTCGCAACTCTTAGAGACTATGACCCTCAAGTCTCTCTCTGAAGTTGAAACTTAGAAATATCTTGGTTTATAGGAGTCTTTGGGTATAGCTGACGGGGTCATAAATAAATTGGTGACAGAATGTTTCTTTGGTTACCTGACAAAAGTACTGAAAAGTCTATTGTCAGGTGGCAACAAAGTGCCTTCAACAGCTGGGTTATGCCTCTGTTAATATGCATACGGGCAAACAGCTACACGGGCGGTTCTACCAAGCTCTTAATGGGCCTGATGTAGACCCAATCGCGTCGGTATCCTGGTAACGTTTCGTTGACCTCTTTGGGGAAACTGAAGGTTTTATCTGTGCAAGGCAGTTTCAATATCAATAAGTTGTCTCACTTTTTAGCGGCATATGCAGCAGAGCTGACTATGTTTGATAGAGTTTTAATATGGGGATGCCACTGCAGTTTACTATCCAACTCGATGCCTAAAAAAGTAGTTGAATTTACCATGTTCAGAACCACACCGTTAAGAATAACAGGAGGGTTTTGACTAAATTTAAATACCCTCTCAGCATGTCAGCATTTGAATGCCTAGGTTTCGTGATTTCACTTTTCTTTCAATATCACCCTCACATTTTCCATCTCTCATAAACATAGAACCTAAATAAACAAACTCATTCACTGGTCTACTTTTTCATCTCCGATCATAATCTGGCAATCTGTAAGATTTTTATTTCTGTCTTAGGTTTTCGCGATTGTTACACATTGAAATTAAACTATTTTTAACGGAAGTATCGCGTGTTTTATTTATTTTGTTGAAACCTGACGTTTCGAACGCTTTGCAGCGTCCGTGGTCGCAGGAAAGACTAAGGTGGTATTTGTCTTACATTAGTTATTCTATTATTACATCTACCGACATGGATGGATTAATTATATATGTTCCGATTCACACAAAAATCGCTCACAGTGTCCGAACATTTTTTAGTAGATCTTTGGATTTGTGACTTGATTATTTTTAGGACTGGATCCCAAGCAGGTGGTACTTGCCAACCATCTTCTCTATTGAAATTGGGGTGTTTTCTTATTTCAATAGCCTCGCGCAACATTCTCGGCATGTAGCGATTCTCCTTGGCGAGGATTTGTGGTTTATCGAACCGGATGTAATGGTTTGGTTGGTCCAGTGTATGTTCACATACTGCAGAGTTTTTATCGCGCCTATTCTTCATATCAGCAATGTGTTCTTTCACACGAGTACCTACGCTTCTCTTTGTTTGCCCTATGTATGATAAACCACATTCGCAGTCTAATTTGTATACTCCTGCATCTTGTAGGGGGATATTAGACTTGATAGGTCTTAGAAATTGACTGATCTTCTTATGGGGCTTGAAATAAGTTTTAATTGAAGCTCGCCGTAAGATGTTGCCAATTTTGTCTGTGACTCCCTTTAAGTATGGTAAGATGGCAGGTTGACGTTCAACTGTAGGTGGCTTCGGGCGGCTTCTGTGACGCATGCGAGGGAGTGTGTGACTATTGCTCCGCAGTACTTGTTTGACATGTTGGAGTTCCTCCTCTAGATGCTCAGCGTCGCAGATGCCGTGTGCTCTCTGAAACAAAGATTTGCCTACGGTAGCTAACTGACATGGATGGTTGTGTGAGTTACCATTGAGATATTTGTCTGTATGGGTGGGTTTCCTATACACTGTGTGAGTAAGTGAGTTGTCAAGTTTCCTGGTGATTAATATATCAAGGAATGCTAGTGAATTATTTGCCTCTAATTCCATGGTGGATTTGATTTTATTGTTGATGGAATTAAGGTGGTGTAGGAATATAGACACTTTATCTTTGGGTATGACAACAAAAGTATCATCTACGTACCGTTTGTACATCTTCGGCACAGCTGGTGCCATCGACAGCGCTTTCTCCTCAAGGTCTTCCATGAAAATGTCAGCGACAACAGGAGAAATGGGAGAGCCCATAGCTACGCCATCGATTTGGGTGTAAAATTCGTCATTCCAAAGAAAATAGCCAGATGTTAAGCAAAGTTCTAGAAGTTCTCCATATTCCTCAGGCATGTCATTTTCACGCAGCTTCCTTTTCACAGTTTCTATGCATTCTTGTACAGGTAGGCAGGTGAATAGTGACTGTACATCAAAACTGACCATAGTTTCATCACTAGTCAATTTTAGGTCTTTTATTTGGCTAATGAAATGGTAGGAATCCTTAACATATGCACTTGTATGTCCACGAAGTTGTGAGAGTAACTTCGATAGATGTCGAGCCAGTTTGTAGGTTGGTGTGTCAATCTGGCTAACTATGGGTCGTAAAGGAATGCTGTTTTTATGTATTTTCGGTAATCCATACAGTTTTGGTGGTTTAACGCAAGAAGGTACAAGCATGTTTACGTCTAGATTCAGTTTTTCGGAGTGTTTCTTTATTAATTCTTAGTTTTAGTAAGAATTTTTGCGGTGGGGTCTTTGTTTACCTTTTTATAAGTAGTATCATCCGACAAAAGTTGTTGAATTTTACTGATATATTCGGACGTGTCCATGATTACTGTTGCGTTTCCTTTGAAACGCGAATATATCAGTAAA